>OZ023314.1:72223846-72578846 GCA_964007375.1 Ophion obscuratus | reverse complement strand
ATCTATTTTTTTATGCATAATTTAATACGATATATAAAAGTATATTCTTTCTCCTCTATCAGACAACTTTATACATTACATGAAATATATTTCGTATATACTTTTATGTATTGATTCGTCTGTTTGTGTATTGTATCCGTCCCTAAGCCACAGCATCGGCAATTTTAAAATTCGAATTACGGTGCCGTCGTCTTGCTGGTGAAAAACGAAATATCTGAGAATCTCTTCTGATACTCATTGCGCTATATTCGATGGTTTTTCCGAGTACAGTCGAATATTCGTCAATAGTGGATATAACGTAGCTCTGACACGGTCACGTGAATTGTGTGGACCGATATATACACCGATAACACTATATATCAATGTTATCTTGTTCGAATCACACTAGCGCAAGGTGCAGGAAATCGCATTGTTAATAACATTGGCAGTTGATGCGTTGTTACAGATTATATATATATTGTGTATCTTCCCGAGCTATTTCTCTTAACCATGCACGCCAAGTCGTTGCACAGCATTTCCTGTGTACTTATGTGGTAAATACGTTGTATTTTTATATAATGGTAATACCAATTTTTTGTTATAATAGTAATGTGATTTTTAAAATAAAAATAAAATATTTAGGAAAACATTCGTTCTAAGGTTTAACAATTTTGTTTACGTTTTTAGTAAACTTGCTTGGCTACTTTATAAAAAGTTATTTCACTTCTTTTGTACATTTTAATTGAAAAAATATAATACAAGCATTCGTTAAATAAAATTTAAAAATATTTCAAGATAAATCAGAATTTTGTATATGATCAAACAAGCAATAATGTTTTCGGGGGTGTTTTGTTACTTGGCGTTCTTTTTTTACTTTTTCAAAGTTTTTAAAGGGGATTTCATATCTTTTTGAAAGGGGAAAAATCTTTTTTTCGTTCTGCGCCAGTTCAAAGAGGAGTGAATTCAAATATGTTTTCATTACTTGGTATTATTTTTTTTCACTTTTTCAAAGATTCTAAAAGGGTAAGATTTAAACGGATAGTTAAAAAAACACGACACGTCGTTTCTGAAAACTTGTATATTACCACATGCAATAAATATTTTTTTTTTAAGTCTTCAGTCCCTTCCACTATTAAATCGACATATTTGCAGGGTGATTTACAAACGCCTATTAGTAAAATATTTATTCGTAGTTCGCTTATTTGTATTCACATGCATGCATACAAATACAATTGTATTTACAAATATTCTGAACGTGTAGAAATAAATTCACAGAAAAAATTGGGAATACAGTAGAACCTCGATTATCCGAACCTCGATTATCCGAACCCTCAATTATCCGAACGATGGCTTAGTTTATCCGAACGCTCAATTATCCGAACGTTGGCGCGAAAGATACATTGTTGCTCGCTGCCACTGCCGTGAGCAACAATGAGCAACCCAACGCAACTTCTCAAACGGCTGCGAGACTTAGCCGCTCAAAAACGCGTTACTGCCGTTCGTTAATTAAAAATGGACGATTTTATAAACAAAATATTAAAAGAGGCATTCGACTTTTTTCAGGTGTTTAATATATACAGTAGAACCTCGATTATCCGAACCTCGATTATCCGAACCCTCAATTATCCGAACGATGGCTTAGTTTATCCGAACGCTCAATTATCCGAACGTTGGCGCGAAAGATACATTGTTGCTCGCTGCCACTGCCGTGAGCAACAATGAGCAACCCAACGCAACTTCTCAAACGGCTGCGAGACTTAGCCGCTCAAAAACGCGTTACGGCCGTTCATCAATAAAAAATGGACGATTTTATAAAAAACATATTAAAAAAGGCATTCGACTTTTTTCAGCTGTTTAATATATATATATATATATATATATATAAACACCTGATATATGTATGTCCATAAAAACAGTACATACATATATATTAAAATTTGACATGTACTGTACTGTTTTTATGTAAAAGGTTGTTGTTTATGATCTCGTCCCAAATAACCCACGTTTCGATTATCCGAACTTTTAATTATCCGAACTAGTCTCGGTCCCAATTGGTTCGGATAATCGAGGTTCTACTGTATTCACAAAAAATGTGAATATTTACAAGAAATCCTGTGAATTAAAAAAAATTCAAATCAATATCTATGAATGCAAATGTATTCACAAAAAATTGTAAATACAACAAAATTCACAAAATAAGTTGAGAATTTTTTCGTATTTAAGACAAATTAAAATCAAATTCACAATGATTAGATTAAAATTTACACCAAACATGAGTTCTTACGTATTTTGAGAGAAAACATTGCGTCGAAGCGAAGAAATTTTTGCAAAAAAAGTGAGTTCCAAATATTACATCATAAATATGAAAAAATTCACAAAATGAGTTGTGAATTTCCTCAAGTTGAAGAAAATTAAAATCGAATTCACGACAATTATATTAAAATTTACGCCGCAAGTGAGTTCTTATGTATTTTGAGAGAAACCATTGTGTTGAGGCAAAGGAATTTTCGCACAAAAAGTTTTGTGCAAAAATTTCTTTGCCTCGAGGCAATGTTTTCCCTCAAAATGCGTACGAACTCACTAATGGCGTAAATTTTAATGTAATTATTGTGAGTTTGATTTTAATTTGTCTTAAATATGAAAAAATTCACAACTTATTTTGTGAATTTTTTTGTATTTACAATTTTTTTGAATACATTTGCATTCAGAGATTTTGATGTGTGTTTTTTTTAATTCACAGGATTTTTTGTGAATATTCACAATTTTTTCTGTGAATCTATTTGTATGTTCAGAATATTTGTGAATACAATTGTATTTGTATGCATGCATGTGAATACAAAAAGTGAAGTTTGAATATATTTGTATTTATATTCACATGAAAATCACGATGTGAATAAATTCATATTCGTATTTATAAATAGAATTACGCCCAAGTCTGTACCTCTTAATGTTTTATTTTTTGATATACCGTCTCCATGTTTCATGAATTGCGCTTTGTTTGTTGCAGCAGGAGAAAACTTTTAATTAAAAAAACTAGAGATCAATAAAAATATTTTACGAAAATCCAACTTCATTGCGTTATTTTATTTGCGTGTTCAGCGAGTGGAATGCAAATCGATTTGTTCATTGTAAACAAAAACCGGATGCACTTGGATCACATTTACCCTGCTGGAGGCTGCTCAAGAATACACGTCTTTCCTTATATCGTTAAGAAGCTTCGGGTCAAATGATCAAATGTTACCATTTGTTCAAATTTATATAGTGGATTCGTTACATATACTGAATGCACCCTTCAAATTTGAAAATTTGATTTTAATAATTTTGAATTGAATTTTTAATTTCATAATTTAATTTTAAATTTGAATTCAACAAACAGCTTTTACATAAGAAGATGCCTAGACTCATGCCGATCGGCAGTTTTACACACGGTATAGTGTAAAAAATGTTAAGGATGTTATGAAAAAATGTCAAATCATTCAGTATATTACCAAAATTGTCACCCAAAAATTAAATGATCCGTCTACGGCATTTATTAAATATTGACTTTTATGTAAATGAAGACGTCAGTTTTTCTCCCGGCGACGAAACGGAGAGGTGGAGCGAGCCAACGTGGCATGAAGGCTTAATGGCACACATGTCTCAATGCCAATGGTCACCGTGGCCGGGCCATACTTTCAATAAAGCTCATTTTCAAAGGGAACTCATCTTTTTTTTCTTTCTTTTAGGCAATTGACATTTATCGTTCAAAATGAATTCGGTTGAATAAAGGAATGTAAAACCGTATAAAAATAATAGACGAAAATCAGTTATTTGTTAAATATTCGGGTTCGTGAAAGAAATACCTTGAAGTGCAGAACCATATATTTTCGAAACGCGGTTTTTCTTTTTTTTCATTCAACAGTCAGATTGGTACGGAAAATTTGTATATAAAAAAAACTCTTCTTTTAAACAAGCTTTTATTTAATGTACTAAAAAGTGTAAAATATTTTTGTTTACCCAGTCACCTATATGTGACTATAAATAAAAGTTTGAGGGTCCCTACGTTTCAAATGTTTGATAAATGTAATCAATTCAGTTTCATTAACCATATTTAATTTGGCACAATAGAAATTAGAGAAATAATTATCACACATTTATACTCAGTTTCAGGATTTTTATTCAAGAAATCTTAGGTTGTTTTACAGTAAATTAAAACTAAAGCTGGTCTGACAAAAAAAGGTTTCGTTGACAATCATCTTATTTTAAATTTACACAATAGCCGATAATCATGTAACACATAAAATATGCAGCTTCAATCACACTTTCATGTTAACATTAAAAAGCGCACAATCATTCACAATCTGGCCTTCCTTGGCCAGATGGCACAATAGTCCTGAGGCCTTTTCATTTTATGAAAAATGCTAAAATTCATGTTTTAATCATCTTTATGTTATGTCAAGCTGGAAAAATGTCAAAAGGTTTCGTTGTCGCTCTCCGTACCGGAAAAGGGTTTCATGCCCAAATGTTGCTCGATTCGAGGCATCGAGCGACATGGAGTATCTGAAGTTTGGCTTTCCATAGTATTTGACACATTGAGCGCACTTGGGACGATAAACTTCAAGGCGTTGAACGACATAACCAAGGAAAGTCTTCGATGTAGGTGTGGCACTCGAAGATTTCTCGGAGATGGCAGACTATCATCGTTCCATGTAGACGTAGATTGTGCAGCCGCAACAATGAAATATGGTGATCACCACAGTATGAAAAGAATGGCGAGGCATATGAAAGCGCTGTCAGGCTTGAGTCTGTAAGATCGAGCCAAACATTAGGTGTTGTCCTAGAACACGATTGTGCGACAATCACAGGTTCGCACCAATTTTATTCGTATGAACCCGTGATCAAATATACAGGTGTCGATTGCATCGCATGTATGTTAATTAGGCCGCCTATTCGATACCTGTATGTTTGATCACGGGTTCGTATGAACAAAATTCGCAAGAACTTGGAATGGTCGTGTAATGGCGTTCTATTTTACATGTTCTATTGGACGCCGTAGGGGATCTAGGTTTATATATCGTGTTGCACAAAGCCTTTATTTCTCATGAGAGATTTTTCTGCGATGAATAATATTTCAGGCAAAATAATTGTCAAGCTCTGCGTCAATATAAATTCTACCGAGCCGAATGCATTTTCTACAAAAAAAAAACTTCATCGTCTATGACAAGATTCTGTTAAGAAAATGTTGAACATATGTTCATAAAATCTTAATGGAACGAGGTTATGAATACACAAATTGGTAATGACATATAGAAGCTAGGTTATGTTCTCCGGGCACACAAAAGCTACACATGCACGTCTGTCTGCGAATTTTTTAATGATTTTATATAAGCAAGTGAAAGAAATGAGCACATTCTTGAATTTTTAACTTACTCTGTATCTATTTGCGTATCGTCCTCGCTGTTTTTCCGACGGTTTCCGCGCGAGCGCCAGGGCTAATATACGCATGTTAGGATCAAATAAATAATCCACACCTAAATTTGAACGACGTCAACCTTTGTTAAATAAATTTTTGGCTCTAATAAGAGCCGTTTGTTTTCTTTTTTCACATCCACGCTCGACTAACCGTGTTTGGTTACTCGAGCTGTCAAAGCGACTGTATTAGAATACATATATATATATATATTGTAACGGGTCTTAATTCGTTACAAATAAATTTATAGGTTCGGGGACTCGAACAGTGAAGAAATTAATTGAAACTCAGGTGTTTTTTGGGTATTTTGACAAAAGTATGTTTATTCAGGTTTTTATGGCTCGATATAATGCAATAATAAAGCGATGTACAAGTGTAGTGGGTTGTTTGTGTAGTTTTGGTATTCTCCGCGATGTTTTTCTCGGTAGGTCAACTACTTTTTACTCGCACGGTACATTTAGTTCGGCGGGATCAGTTATCCTGGATCGATATCGATTATGCCCTGTCTTCTATTTCGGTGGCTTCTATTGGCCTGAGTTTGCGTCGTGTTCTCGCTAGCGGCGCGATGTGTATCGTTGCTTAGCCTATAGCGACGCGGGCTTTCCGTTGTACCGTTCCCTTAGGGCGAGTCGAGTCGCGGCGCTTTCTCGCTCGTGGCGCTAGGACTCGCGGTCTACGGGCCGTGGGCGCGCGCTCTCTCGCGTCACGGTCGATTCCCCTACCCTAGCTCGGCCCTTCGCGCCGCGGTGATTGATGCTCTCTCCCGATCAATTATCGCGCGTCGATAATTGATCGCCCGGTCCTTGATCTAGGCGTTCGATGTCGCCACCGACCGGTCTACGCTAGTCTACTCGAGAGATGTACCGCGAGCACTCGATTTACCCTTTTTTTGCATATGTTTCGGCACTCTCGTAATTTCGGGATACCTCTTTCTCCTTTCTTCGATCCTGATCCATATAGTTCGATAATCACGGTGTGTGTGTTTGAGTGTGTGTGTGTGTTTCGTATGACTGTAGCGTACTCTTCCTTATCCCCTAATGTAATATTTCTTTTATTTTTCAAATTTAATATTCTCCCTTACGTCTATTCGCAACGCTCGCTCGCTATGCTACCTTTTCTGATCCTATTTTCTCCTGCTCTAATTTTTCTCTCTATTTTCGATAATTGTTCGCTCCCCTTAAGTAATTAACTTTCCTTATTGCTCTTTTTATTTTTCTTTGATTTTCCAGTATTTTCTCGTAAAAATAAATTTATTTTAATTCCTTCTAAAAGCCTTTCAGGCGCGACTCCGTTTTTTCCTTGTTTTTCAACGTTCCATGTATCAGACGTTTCCGATCCGCGAGGGATGTACTTTGTCCAATCGTACTTGTCGATCCACGAGGAATGAAAGAAGCGATCTTTCAAATGCTTTTTAGGCGCGACTCCGTGTTTCTCTTGTTTTTCAACGTTCCATGTATCAGACGTTTCCGATCCGCGAGGGATGTACTTTGTCCAATCGTACTTGTCGATCCACGAGGGACTCAAAGAGCGATCTTTCTAATGCTTTTTAGGCGCGACTCCGTGTTTCTCTTGTTTTTCAACGTTCCATGTATCAGACGTTTCCGATCCGCGAGGGATGTACTTTGTCCAATCGTACTTGTCGATCCACGAGGGACTCAAAGAGTGCGCACTTTCTCCAAAAAATCTCGTTCTTTTATACCTTGATTTTTAACGTTTTTCCTTCCCCTTCTTTCTCGTCTCTCCTAATTAGATTACTTGGTTTGTTCTGTGTATGCCGGTTTTTCTTTCCCTTAATTTGATTAGTCGGTTTTATCCGGTTTTCGCCGGTTTTTCGTTCCCCTTAATTTAATTAGTGTAACGTTTCGATCTATTTTTTGTTTTGTTATTGTGCGGTGTGGCCCTGGCTTTTTCTGGTGTTGCTATCCGCCATTAATTCAATTAGCGTGTCTCTACCTTGTTTTTCCGTGGGTCTAGCCCACGTGACCTTCCCCGGTATATTTGGCCTGATAGCACATGAGACGGTCTTTTCCGTCTCATTGTCCCCCTTTGCTCTTTGTGTTTTGGGTCGCTTCCTTAGTGACCCAACTCACGAAGAGTAAAAAAAAAATTTTTAAACCAAGGTTTGTACTTCTCTTTGTCTTCTTGCTTCGTTCCTACCGGTCTATTTCCTTGAGTGTCGTCCCTGGATCTCCTTCTTTCCCTCCCCCTTAAACTAACCGCTCGCTTATTTCTTAGGGCCGCTGCCCATCGCTCGCTAATAATAAAAAATCTTCAACACGCAAATTTGGGGTTTTTGTTTTATTCAATTGAGGATGCGAGGCTATTATTGTCGTCGCTGGAGTCGTCGTCCTCCACCTCCTGGTGGAGGCCCATTTCCCGCCAGAACTGGTCCTCGTCGCTGTCATAATTGTCGTCCAGAACGAGGGTCTCGACGTCGTCGTCGTCGTTGTCGTCGTTGACGTCGTAGTCCTCGTTGGGGGTTGACCTGGCCTGGGTGCCGTCATTGCCCAAATCAGGTAACTCGTTCCTCGAGTTGTCGGACTCCCTGTCGCTGCTCCTCCATTGCTGTTCCGCCTCCTGGTGGTATACCAATTCCCCGTATCGGCAGCCTTTATTGACTATCGTTGGCGCTCGTGGATTTGGCGTTTTTTGAGCCAGGTGACTGTTGACTAATATGTTGGCCAGGCTTTCGCCGTGATTTGGGCCTTCATTTTCTAAATAGAGGTCCGCGTACACGATGCCTACATCCGTTATTTTACCCCACACCACCATGGTCCATTTGCAATTGTCGACTAACGCCCGTGTGTAAAAAAGTTGCTCCTCTGTCCATATCTCCTCGGTTGGTATGAGATCGCAGTGGGTGACCGGAATTGCCTGGTAAGGGTGGAGAAACGCCATTGGTGGTGCGGTGTAGCAATCTTCCTGGTGCCCGTTCACGCTCGATGCCCAATCCCCGAGCCATAGGACCCACTGGCCGTCCTCGGAGTCTTTTCTTTGGATGGTTGCACGATAAAACTCATCCTCGTGCCGCCACAGAATCGCCGCCCCGAGAAATGCTTCCTCCTCCAATAGTCGGTGGATCCCCGGCTCTGCTGGGTCCAGTTGTCGCCACATTTCGATGAGAGCTGTTGCGCGCCCGTATCTCTCGTTGAGGTGGATGCCGAGTTCGTTCGGGTTCGTGAAGCCTGCCACGGTCACACCGTGGTATTCCCTCCTCAGGGTGCTTATGTCGAAATTGCGGTACATTGTTTTCGGTGGTTCACGGCTGACTAACGAGTTATAGCGTCGATCCTTGATTGATCTATCCTCCCCTCCATTTTACCATCCCGATGATTTTCCGGGGTGCCATCCTTGAATATTTTCGTCCGAAGCCAGAAATAATTCGAATTCATCGGCGTCGAGCGCGCTGTCCCGATTCTGTTTTGCCGTCCGATTTTCGTCGATTTGTATTCTTATATCTCCGGTTGCCGATTGGTCTCTTGCGTTTTCCCCTGGATTTTCTGCCTGTTTTCTCCTTTTGTTCGTTTTCTGTGACGTCGGCCACCGTTTTCTCTTTTCCGGTGTCTTGCTTGAGGACTGTTTGGTATTATTTTTATCTCCCTCCATTTTCTTTTTAACTGATTAATTTTTGGCGCGACATCTCTTTATATACTGCTCGTCCCGTGATTAATTTCTCATAAGACTCTCCGCTCCCTTCGAAATTATTTATATCTCATTTCCCTTTTCTTCCGCTAGATATCGCTTTAGGAGACTTGCGTGGAATTTTCCTCGTTCTTTCTTGTTTTGTGTATCTTCTAAGAGGTATGTCGCTATTCCCACACATTTTTTTATTGTGTATGGTCCTTCGTATAAGGGCATAAATTTGGCGGTTTTTTGTTTCGCTGGATCCGATACATTTAGTGCTCGGACCAATACCCGCTCGCCAATTTTGAACGTGACTGTGTTGTGTGTGTTGTTAAACCTTTCGGCCCTTTTTGCTCCTTTTTTCTTTATCCTTTCTCGGACTAATTCGATTTTTTGGTCGTAGGTGAGAGTTGGTTCTTGTTCCTTTTTTAATGCGAGGACCCATTCTTTCCAAATACGATAAGGCTTCTTTTTTAATTGTAATTCGGTCGGCGTGAACTCGGTAGTTTCGTGCTGCGTGTCGTTAATGCAGTCTTGTATTATGGGTACCCATCGATACCATCCTGAGTGTTTTTCAGTGAGAAACGTTCTGAAAAACCGTCCGAGCTCTCTGTTTACGCGTTCGACCATATTTCCTTGGGGATGTCGTATCGATGAGAATACTCCTTTAATTCCTTCTTTTTGTAAGTGTTCCAACCAAATTTTTGAAGTAAATTGTGTCCCATGATCGAATTGAATCCTTTTTGGCTTACCATATTTTGGGATGTAGTCCTTGAATATTCGGTTAATGGTCGCCGCCGTGTTTGCCTTTTTTAATGGGTATAATTTCACGAACTTGGTGAACGTGTCAATGGTTACTAGGATGTGTTGTACTCCCCCGACCGATTTTGGCAGGGGTCCATAAAAATCTATGGAGACGAGGTCGTTCGGTCCTTCCGGGATGATATTTTGCATGTTGGCATAATTTGTTTGGACTGCCACTTTTACCCTTTGACACACGTCACACATGGCTATTGTCTGCCGTACTTTTTTAGCCATATGACTACACGTAAAATCTTCATTTATCAGGTGGAAGATTTTTCGTGCCCCTTGATGACCATAAATCTCATGGCATTCTTTTATGAAATTGTGAACCAATTCTTCCGGCAAGATGACCTTCCACTTGCCGGTTCTGTCATACTTTTGCAAGCATCCTTCATTTATCCGGTATTTTTTATTTTCCTCCTGGTTTTGGCAGTTTTTCCATGTTTCTTGGAGGTTTTCTTGGCTCTGTTGTATTTGTCCAATTTTCTTAAATTTTTGTTTAATCTCCCCCGATGGTTGTCGAGCAAGAATGGCCGTGAGTACGATTTTCCCGGGTGTATTTTTGTGCTCGTCCCCCTGGAAATCATACGGCCTGCTTAATGCGTCGGCGACCTCGTTGTTTTTTCCAGGACAGTGCTCGATCTCCAGATCATAGTCCTGAATTAATAGTGCCCATCTTAACATGCGATCCCCGATGAATCGTCCCGTTTTCAGAAACGTCAACGCCTTGTGATCAGTTATTATTTTGATCCGGGCACCCAACAAATGGTTTCTGAATTTTTGAAGCGCCCATACGATTGCCAGTAGTTCTTTCTCGGTTGTTGTATATCCTATTTCTGCTCCTTTGAACGTGCGGCTGGCGAAGGATATTACCCCTGTATCGCCCGTCGCGTCTTCCTGGCTTAGGACGGCTCCAATCGCGTAATCACTTGCATCGGTTGTTAGGGTGTATTTTTGTTTCGGATCGGCATGTTTGAGCATTACGGTCTCTACAAAAAGTTGCTTAACTCGTGTAAATGCCCTTTCTTCTTCCGTCCCCCATCTCCATTGTTGTCCTTTTTTGAGTAGTTCTAGAAGAGGCACCGTTTCCCTAGCATGTTTATCAGTAAACTTGCTGTAGAAGTTGACCAGTCCGAGAAATCCACGCAATTGTTTTATGTTCCTTGGTGGAAGGTAGTCCCTGATTGCTTGGATTTTTTCTGGTTGTGGTCGTATTCCCGTAGTTGTTAGAATATGTCCCAGGAACGATATTTCACGCTGGAAGAATCTTGATTTCTTGAAGTTCAAAGTCATGTTGTTGATGCTGATTCTCTCGAATAATTGGTGTAAATGTGTCAGATGGTGCGTTTCGTCTTTTGACATACACAGGAGGTCGTCTACAAAATTGATTACCGAGTTTCCAAGATCCTGAAGCACGATATCCAAACCTCTGATCAGGCTTGCCGTGCTCGTCTTCAATCCGAAAGGTGTTACCGTGAATTGGTAACATTTCCCGTCGTGCTGGAAAGCGGTATACGGTCTTGATTCCTCCTCCAGTGGTATTTGCCAGAAACTACTGGTCATGTCCAAACTCGACATGATTTTTACACCTCCACATCTTTGAAATATTTCTTCGGTTGGTGGGGCGTTATCGTGGTCTCCTACGAGAAATGTATTGAGTTGTCTGGCATCCAGGCATAGTCGTACCGACCCATCTTTTTTTATAACCGTTACCAGTGGATTAATAAAGCGACTCCTTGCCCGCTCGATAACGCCATGGTCCAACATTCGCTGGATTTCCTCTTGTACTTTTTCTCGATATTGTATTGGTACGGGATATGAGCGATGGATGTATGGCTCTGGATCCTTTAGCACCAGTTTGTGAATGTATGCGTGCATCCGTCCTGGTTTTTTACTGAAAATGTGCCTATATTGCCCGATTAATGCCTTGAATTTGTTTTTCGTATTCTCAGGTATATTTGGACAATTTTTTAATTTTTGATCGACTTCGTCTTCGGTCAGTTCGTAATCGGTGATGCTTCCGATTTCCGAAATTTTGACCAATTCTTTATTGTCCTTTTTCCATACCCATCTTCCTTCCTCAAATTCCGCGACGCTTTCATTTTTTACTTTGAGGGTTCCCTGGTGTGCGTCGATTCCAACTTGTAACTCTAGCATCCCGTCGACGCCTAATATGGCTGGTCTGCTCATTTTTGGGATTACTAACAGTTGTAGTATTCCTGTTGCCTCGTAGAGTTTTGCTTCGGCTATTATTTGTTTTTTTATACGGCCGGATTTTCCTCCGAATGCTCCGATGGCTTCTGTGCTTCTTACAGGTACTTCTGGGCAGTTTTTTAAATCTTCCTGGTGTTGGTTGTAGAATTCCTCTGAAATACAGGATATTTCGCTCCCGCTGTCGATCAATATTTCGGCGGTAATTCCTTCGATGTCGATCGGTAAGGTAGGGCATCGTGGGTGAATTTCCCGTATTATTCCCCGTTGTCCGGGTTCTTCCATGAGGAATTCTTTTGGATGCTCGTATGTGTCGTTCGTTGTTATTTTCAGTGCCTTATTATTTTTTTGTGTTTGTTGTTTTTCTTGGTTTCCATTCTTCCAGTCTTCTTTTTCGATGTGGTTGTTATAGACTATTCTGATCATCCCCATTGTTATCGGTTGCTCAGAATTTTTATTATCTTCGGGTTCCAATTTCTTCTTCCTTCTTTCCTTCTTTTTTTTGTTTCGACGCATCCTTTCTAAAGCTTCTTCCATGGCGATCTGTGCATCCTCGTCTTCTTCCGTTGCGCCTCGTGATATTTCATCCCGTGGTATCTGTACGGGCGCAACGTTTACTCGTTTCCCTGGTCCTGTGGGCTGGTTCTCGGTGTTTCGTTTTGTGCTGGGATATTGCTGGTACTTGGACCGCCCTGTGGATGCGGAGTCCATGGCGCAGCGGCGGGGTTAAGTGGAGGCCTGTTATTCCCGTATCCCGTTTGCCACGGTTGTTGTCTGGGATATGGCGCTGGCATCGCGTTGTTATTCCCGTATCCCGTCTGCCACGGTTGTTGTCTGGGAAATGGTGCTGGTATCGAGTTGTTATTCCCGAATCCTCGATTGTTTTGTTGTTGATATTGGAATGGTGGTGGTGGTCCCTGAGAACCTGGATTCCCTGGCCGCCATGGCTGGTTGTTTCCCATTGGCCGTGGTCCCCCGAACGTTCCAAACTTTTGGTTTTTCCATGGGTTATTGTGTTGCCATGATGCACCGATGGGTTCTTGCCGATGGGGCAACGATCTTTTTGCATTGAGTGGTCCTGCCCCATCCATACTTTCTAATAGTTCGAGGAATGAATCGATCGTTTTTATTCCGCTGACGCGTACTGCCATTCTGATCGACTCGTCGAAATGATTAGCGAGTTTCCTGATTATTTGTTCTTCAGCCGGGCCTTCACTCAAATCCTTGGCATTTCCGAATATCTGGGTTGCATATTCGGTTCGAGTCATCCGATGTCCGTCCCATTCGTAAGCCCCGAATTCGAGATTTCGGCGTACTTTATCCTGAATTTCTTGGCTCCAGTAACGTCCGCGAAATTTTTCCTCGAATTCGGTTATCGTCTGTACCCTCTCCTCGACAATTCTCCACCAATCTTTGGCGGTGTCTTTTAGAGATTGGCTGATCAAGTAATGGAGGTCTGTGTTTCCGGTGATTCTCCAAAATTCCTTGAAATCTTGCAAAAAACGCATAGGTCGTTCTCTGCCGTCGCCATTATACGTCGGTGGTTTTTGTTTCGCCGCGTATGCTTGGCTGACGTTCAATCCCGCTCCCCAGGTAGTGTTGCACATTGTATTTGAATTTTGTGCCCGGATATTTTTTTCACACTCCGTGATACGTTTAGAGTGCTCCGTGACCACCTGTCCCACATCCTTTGAAGAATGGAGGAGCTGAGATATGGTTCGCCGAATGGCTTCCATTCGAGTGTCGAAATCCTCGATTTTATCGTCACTTTCTTTTCGCAGTTGATTGTGGCTGTGCTCTATTAATTTTTGAGCCACCACAATTTTGCGTTCCGTGCGCTCCTCGATTTTCTGGACTTCGTTTGTAATTTTTGTGTTGACTTCCTCGTGCAGCTGGCGCGATCTTACGATGCAGTTATCGTTCTGTTGCTTGATTTCTGCTTTGGTTGTTATCCGCTCCCGTCGTTGCTCATTGCGGATACTATTCATTGCCTTGATGAGGGCTTTAATTGTGTCGCTTTCCTCCGCACCTCTCTCATCCGTTTCGCCTGACTCTCCGCTGATGTTGAATGTTTCTTCGTTCGGTGTTTCTATCGGTCTGGGTCCGATCGCCGATAGTCGCCCAATATTTCGACGATCTCTTTGACGGGCCTCCTCTAACAATCCATCCGCTGTAGTTGATTCCCAATGAAGGGAGTTCTCATTGTTTTGTTGCGCCATTTTATTCGATTCTATTTTTCTCTATTCTATCTAAATTGTTCGATTTTATCTATTTTTATTATTATTTATTTTATCTATTTTATTTTATCTATTTTATCTATCTATTTATTTTATTCTATTTTATCTATTTTATCTATTTTTATTAATATTATTCTTATTATTATTATTTAAACACCTTTTACGAGTTTTTCTTTCTTATGTTCGAGCCCCACGTTGGGCGCCAAAATGTAACGGGTCTTAATTCGTTACAAATAAATTTATAGGTTCGGGGACTCGAACAGTGAAGAAATTAATTGAAACTCAGGTGTTTTTTGGGTATTTTGACAAAAGTATGTTTATTCAGGTTTTTATGGCTCGATATAATGCAATAATAAAGCGATGTACAAGTGTAGTGGGTTGTTTGTGTAGTTTTGGTATTCTCCGCGATGTTTTTCTCGGTAGGTCAACTACTTTTTACTCGCACGGTACATTTAGTTCGGCGGGATCAGTTATCCTGGATCGATATCGATTATGCCCTGTCTTCTATTTCGGTGGCTTCTATTGGCCTGAGTTTGCGTCGTGTTCTCGCTAGCGGCGCGATGTGTATCGTTGCTTAGCCTATAGCGACGCGGGCTTTCCGTTGTACCGTTCCCTTAGGGCGAGTCGAGTCGCGGCGCTTTCTAGCTCGTGGCGCTAGGACTCGCGGTCTACGGGCCGTGGGCGCGCGCTCTCTCGCGTCACGGTCGATTCCCCTACCCTAGCTCGGCCCTTCGCGCCGCGGTGATCGATGCTCTCTCCCGATCAATTATCGCGCGTCGATAATTGATCGCCCGGTCCTTGATCTAGGCGTTCGATGTCGCCACCGACCGGTCTACGCTAGTCTACTCGAGAGATGTACCGCGAGCACTCGATTTACCCTTTTTTTGCATATGTTTCGGCACTCTCGTAATTTCGGGATACCTCTTTCTCCTTTCTTCGATCCTGATCCATATAGTTCGATAATCACGGTGTGTGTGTTTGAGTGTGTGTGTGTGTTTCGTATGACTGTAGCGTACTCTTCCTTATCCCCTAATGTAATATTTCTTTTATTTTTCAAATTTAATATTCTCCCTTACATCTATTCGCAACGCTCGCTCGCTATGCTACCTTTTCTGATCCTATTTTCTCCTGCTCTAATTTTTCTCTCTATTTTCGATAATTGTTCGCTCCCCTTAAGTAATTAACTTTCCTTATTGCTCTTTTTATTTTTCTTTGATTTTCCAGTATTTTCTCGTAAAAATAAATTTATTTTAATTCCTTCTAAAAGCCTTTCAGGCGCGACTCCGTTTTTTCCTTGTTTTTCAACGTTCCATGTATCAGACGTTTCCGATCCGCGAGGGATGTACTTTGTCCAATCGTACTTGTCGATCCACGAGGACTGAAAGAAGCGATCTTTCAAATGCTTTTTAGGCGCGACTCCGTGTTTCTCTTGTTTTTCAACGTTCCATGTATCAGACGTTTCCGATCCGCGAGGGATGTACTTTGTCCAATCGTACTTGTCGATCCACGAGGGACTCAAAGAGCGATCTTTCTAATGCTTTTTAGGCGCGACTCCGTGTTTCTCTTGTTTTTCAACGTTCCATGTATCAGACGTTTCCGATCCGCGAGGGATGTACTTTGTCCAATCGTACTTGTCGATCCACGAGGGACTCAAAGAGTGCGCACTTTCTCCAAAAAATCTCGTTCTTTTATACCTTGATTTTTAACGTTTTTCCTTCCCCTTCTTTCTCGTCTCTCCTAATTAGATTACTTGGTTTGTTCTGTGTATGCCGGTTTTTCTTTCCCTTAATTTGATTAGTCGGTTTTATCCGGTTTTCGCCGGTTTTTCGTTCCCCTTAATTTAATTAGTGTAACGTTTCGATCTATTTTTTGTTTTGTTATTGTGCGGTGTGGCCCTGGCTTTTTCTGGTGTTGCTATCCGCCATTAATTCAATTAGCGTGTCTCTACCTTGTTTTTCCGTGGGTCTAGCCCACGTGACCTTCCCCGGTATATTTGGCCTGATAGCACATGAGACGGTCTTTTCCGTCTCAATATATATATATATATATTGCAAGCAGGGTGTAGTTCGAGTCGTGCCGTTCGAGAGAGCGGTGGCGTTGCTGTGCCTGTTGCGCTAAAGTGTTAATCAATTCACAGAACGGCGTATGTGTTATGTTTACGATATGACCCAATGACTTTATTCCATTCAATGAAAGACAATGGACGAGTGTGGAAGAATTTTTGGGGTAAAAAGTCACCCGAAAATTCGGCCGTAAATTATGAGATCCCGAGATTGAGTGGACAAATCGAAAAATAGCCCGAACAAAATCGATAGGAAAAAATCACATTACATTGGTAAACTGTCATTAGATTTTCGATTTGTTGCCGCGTTTTCGCGTAATATCGGAACAAAATGAAAACGGCGTCTGCTAGAGCCCATCTTACTGTATAAAGAGTCGCGGCATGTCGTCAGTCGGTCAGTGGCGTCGAGATCGGTGGCATCGATCCGTGGCGTCAAATTTTTTTTTTTTTTACTTGGCGTCAAGAGGCTGCCGCGTCTCTTGATACGTTTTTCTCGCCAAAGGCATTACCACATAAGAGCCATTCGGTCAAAGACACCGACTCGTAGTAGTGCTGCGTTACAAGGACATCCATACACATCATCTCGGAAGGACCCGGGCACTTGCCTGTCGATGGGTCGACTCCCTTATAGATACGAGCCGGGCCGCCTGCGGTTCGGAACGAGACGGTCTTATACACAGGTTCAAGGCGGGAAAATCATTCTCCAGCGTACCGGAGCTCGATCGGTGGTTTGAACTTAAACTGTGGAAATAAAATACTGAAACGCAATAATTTATGGAAAAAAAAAAATGTCTTCGGGACTTAGAAAAATGTTCATCGATCGCAGTGGGACTTTGAAACTTATTTGCCGCGCATTGCTTGGCTAGAACTTTTTTTCCAACGAGGCATTCCTTGACTTCATCTATCATAGTTCAGTTCTACATCAAATAGAGCGGGACTTGGAAAATAAATTCACGCGCATTGCTTGACTCTGAACATTTTTTGACGCGCATTGCTTGACTCTGAACATTTTTTGACGCGCATTGCTTCACTTGGATAATGAATTCGACGAATATCCCGAGCGTAAACCGATCACCCCTCCTCTCTGGACATGGAAAATTTTTTCGTCGAGGCATAGACCGATCACCCTGAGAAAAGGGAGATAGAATATTTTCGTCAAGTATCCCGAGCGTAGACCGAACACCCTTCCTCTCGGGACATGGAATATTTTTTCGTCGAGGCATAGACCGATCACCCCGAGAAAAAGGAGATAGAAATTTTTTTCGTCGAGGCATAGACCGATCACCCTGACAAAAAGGAGATAGAATATTTTCGTCGAGTATCCCGAGCGTAGACCGATCACCCTTCCTCTCGGGACATGGAATATTTTTTCGTCGAGGCATAGACCAATCACCCTGAGAAAAAGAGATAGAAAATTTTTTCGTCGAGGCATAGACCGATCACCCTGAGAAAAAGGAGATAGAATATTTTCGTCGAGGCATAGACCGATCACCCTTCTCCCAAGGAAGATAGAAAATTTTTTCGTCGAGGCATAGACAGATCAACCTGAGAAAAAGGAGATAGAAATTTTTTTCGTCGAGGCATAGACCGATCACCCTTTTCCCAAGGGAGATAGCAAATTTTTTCGTCGAGGCATAGACCGATCACCCTTCTCCCACGGGAGATAGCAAATTTTTTCGTCGAGGCATAGACCCATCACCCTTCTCCCAAGGGAGATGGAAAATTCGTTCGTCGAGGCATAGAACGATCACCCTGAGAAAAAGAAGATAGAAATTTTTTTCGTCGAGGCATAGACCGATCACCCTGAGAAAAAGGAGATAGAATATTTTCGTCGAGTATCCCGAGCGTAGACCGATCACCCTTCCTCTCGGGACATGGAATATTTTTTCGTCGAGGCATAGACCGATCTCCCTGAGAAAAAGGAGATAGAAAATTTTTTCGTCGAGGCATATACCGATCACCGTGAGAAAAAGGAGATAGAATATTTTCGTCGAGTATCCCGAGCGCAGACCGATCACCCTTCCCTCTCGGGACATGGAATATTTTTTTGTCGGAGCGTATTTCTTGAGTCTGTCGATTATTTGTCGACGCGCATTTCTTCACTTCGTCGATTTTTCGAATCGACGCACATTGCTTGATTTTAGTCGAATTTTGGAATCGACGCGCACTGCTTGACTTAGTCGATTTTTCAAATCGATGCGCATCGCTTAGTCGATTCTTCAAATCGACGCGCATTTCTTGAATAAGTCGATTTTACAAATCGACGCGCAATGCATCACTTAGTCGATTTTTCAATTCGACGCGCATTGCTTCACTTAGTCGATTTTTCAAATCGACGCGCACCGCTTCACTTGGTCGATTTTTCAAATCGACGCGCATTGCTTGACTTAGTCGATTTTACAAATCAACGCGCATTGCTTGACTTGGTCGATTTTTCAAATCGACGCGCATTGTTTCACTTCGTCGATATTTTAACTTGACGCGCATTGTTTGACAGTCGATTGTTCAAATCGACGCGCATTGCTTGACAGTCGATTTTACAAATCAACGCCCATTGCTTGACTTGGTCGATTTTTCAAATCGACGCGCATTGCTTGACTTGGTCGATTTTTCAAATCGACGTGCATTTTTGCTTGACTTAGTCGATTTTACAAATCAACGCGCATTGCTTAGTCGATTTTACATATCGACGCGCATCGCTTGACTTAGTCGATTTTTCAAATCGACGCGCATTGCTTGACTTGGTCGATTTTTCAAATCGACGCACATTGCTTGGCTTGGTCGATTTTTCAAATCGACGCGCATTTTGCTTGACTTAGTCGATTTTAGAAATCAACGCGCATTGCTTGACTTAGTCCATTTTTCAAACCGATGCGCATTGCTTGACTTGGTCGATTTTTTAAATCGACGCGCATTGCTTGACTTAGTCGATTTTACAACTCAACGCGCATTGCTTGACTTGGTCGATTTTTCAAGTCGACGTGCATTGCTTGACTTGGTCGATTTTTCAAATCGACGCGCATTGCTTGACTTCGTCAATTATTTTCGACGCGTTATGCCCGAAGGCGCGCCACTGGCATCTCGTCTAACCGACAAGAAGAATTCCCAAGCCAAGGGCACAGTCTCAACAGATCGTAGCGTGGTAACTGCTCTACCGAGTACAACACCCCGCCAGGTACCTAAGTCGTCTGCAGACGATTCCGAGTCTCGACATCGAACTTAAAAAACCCATGATCGACCTTCAGAAGCTAAGCTGACATACGCTAAGATCCCGTAGTCGGCGTGACACTCCGTAAGGCAAACGGGGCTCGTGCGATGACACGTTCGTAAACGTGCCACCTAGTAGAATCACATTGTTTTGAGCCTTTCGACTCACGAGACTCCTAGTGATATCGTTGCCTCCTTTGACTAGAAAGGATACGGCCTTAGAAGCGTTCAGGCATAATCCCACGGATGGTAGCTTCGCACCACAGGCCGCTCGACCGGGTGCGTGAACCAAATGTTCGAACCTGCGGTTCCTCTCGTACTGAGCAGAAATACTATCGCAACGACGAGTCATCAGTAGGGTAAAACTAACCCGTCTCACGATGGTCTAAACCCATTTCGAGTTCCCTGTTGGCGGGTGAACAATCCGACGCTTGGCGAATTTTGCTTCGCAATGATAGGAAGAGCCGACATCGACGGATCAAAAAGCAACGTCGCTATGAATGCTTGGCTGCCACAAGCCAGTTATCCCTGTAGTAACTTTTCTGACACCTCTTGCTGAAAACTCTTGAAGCCAAAAGGATCGATAGACTAGAGTCAAGCTCAACAGGGTCTTCTTTCCCCGCTAATTTTTCCAAGCCCTTTCCCTTAGCAGTAGTTTCGCTAGAAAGTAGATAGGAACACTAATCACCTGTTGTATTTAACGTGCCGTCTCCGCTTCTCGGCATACGACACGGCACCCAAGTGCGCGGGGTCGGGATCACGCCCGACCAGCGCAGCACCGAAAAAAATAACGGTGCCTACCGGTTTGCATCTGAGAATGCGGGCTCAACACACGATCGGTCGCGCCGAGTGACTTTCCAACACTCTAACAGCTCTGCAGGCTGCTGCCCGAGTTGGTGATTCGCAACTCACACGTCGGAATCGCTAACGATTCCTGACCAGCATGCGGCCAACCACTGCCCCCACGAGTCCAACCTCATTGGCTGAGCCGACTACTCGTCGGTGGCTACCCAGCCCCCATGGTACCAATTCAAATCACTGGTGGGGTCTCCGTGGCGCATAATCGCGCCACTACACTTTGCGGGTCCCGCCCCGACGGCCGTGGTAGGCCGGCTGGAACGGCGATGTCGCCGCTCACCGAGGGTTCCAGAGGCCTCCTCCCGTAGGAGTCGGACTGCGGGAACCCTCCTGCCGAATGAGTCACATCGTGGGGCCGTGTCCCCACATCTCACACTCAGTCTTATTGCCTCATTTGGCGCAAAGCAGAAAACACTTAGTGTGATTACACGCACAAGATACCTCGTTTAATGGCCGCAGCCAGGGATGGTCACGATCACTACTGTCTCATTGGCGCAAAGCAGAAGACACTTGGCGATGGCACGCACGTTTCAATGTCGGTGATTTTACGTGCTGTACCTGGCTCGAAGCCTTAACCAACACGACCCCCACGGTTGCGGGGTCAGGAAAACGCCCAACCAACGCGGCCCCGCAAAGCGGTACCTACCGGTTCACTCCCAGGATGCGGGTCCTGGGTGCAACTACCGGTCGAGCCGAGTGACTTTCCAACACTCTAACAGCTGAGCAGGCTGCTTCCCAAGCTGATGGTACGCAGCTCACCCGCCGGGACCCCTAACGGTCCCTGACCAGCATACGGCCTATCCACTGCCTCCACGAGTCCAACCTCAAACGGCTGGGCCGCGCTACGCGCCGGTGGCCCCCAGCCCCCATGGTACCAGGTTATATCACTGGTGGGATCTGCGCGGCGCATAATCGCGCCACTACACTTTGTGGGTCCCGCCCCGACGGCCGTGGTAGGCCAGCTGGAACGGCCGTGTGGCCACTCACCGAGGTGCCCACAGTCCTCATCCCGTGGGAATCAGCCCATGGGCGCCCTTCTGCCGCATCCACACACGCACACACTCACTCATTCCGGCTGACGCACCCCCAGTCACTCCCTCATGCGCTCCATACTACCCCACCCCACCTTCTCAATCTCGCTCACTCATTCTCACCCCCATTCACCCTCCTTCTCGCAAACACACACTTCGCATACTCACACAGCCGCCCGTATTTCTCCTCACATCCCAGCACTCTGCTCAGATCGACTCTTCCATCCGGCCCCACATTCACCCCCCAGGCATCCAGATCCCGCACATCCTCATACTCCGGACACTCCACAAGCACATGTACCCAGTCCTCATATTCATCCCCATACATACACTCCTCACTCAGCGCCAGCCTTCTCCGATACAGGAACTCATTTATGCTGCCGTGACCAGTGAGCAGGTAACCCATGCTCATGCTGAAATCAAACATCCTATTCACCCCCGCAAATCTCACATCCCTTATCCATGCATACGTCACACGCCCTTTCACGCTCACATTACATCTCCTCTGCCGCTCGTCAGTCACTCTCCCTTCCACCACACTTGCACACTCCGTCACATTCAGCCCTCGCACCTCATTCTCATTCACCAGACCCCATCCATACCAGTCCCTGTCGTTCTTATATCCGAAGCACATATCCCGTTTCATACACTCAAGGTCCCACGGCAAGTCCCCCATCAACACTTGCATCGCTTCCGTCGAGATCGTCCTACATACATTCAAGCATGCATACAGGCCTACTCTCTGGCACCTGATCACCGCCATCCTTCCATACCCGAACCGCAGTACGCCATTCCACACACTCGCACCATACAGCACACATGCAGCAAACAGCCCCCTCTGCAGCACCCGCACCACTCTTCGTTTCAGTCCCCATTCTCGCCTCAGGACCCGCCTCATTTTTCCAACAACACCCACCATTGACTCCCTCAAGTACTCCAGGTGCAGCCTGAAGCCCATTCGCTCACTCATCCACACTCCAAGGTACCTCACGCGTTCCAGGTATCTCACTCGCTCCCCATTCACACGCACACTTGGCCGTCTATTCTCACTCAGGGTACCTTACATCAACATCATCACCGTTTTCTCCCAGTTCAGCCTCACCCCCACGCTCTCCCCCCATTCATACACCGTTTGCATCCATTCCCGCGCCTTTCGCTCAAGGACACCCCGGCCCTGCTCATTCACACACAGCACCAGGTCATCCGCATACGCCACAGCCATACACTCCTGTTCCCGCAGCCTCCACACCAGGGAGTCCATCAGCATGTTCCAGATAAATGGACCACAGATGGACCCCTGCGGGCAGCCACGGCGAACTTCCTTCCATACCGTCTCATTCACGCAAGTCACACACGCCTTTCTCTCACAGAAATAGTCCCTCCACAGTTGATCCTCCTGACACCCCCATTCGCGCAACCTCTCATTCACCCGCATCCATTCCAGATTATCAAACGCGCCCTTGAAGTCGACAAACACTCCCAACACATACTTGCTCTGACAATCCCTCACATACCCCTTCAGCCTTTCCCATGCATGCTTTCCCATGCATGCTCGGGAGTCACACATTCTACCATCCACTCGACAAACACTCCCAACACATACTTGCTCTGACAATCCCTCACATGCCCCTTCAGCCTTTCCCATGCATGCTTTCCCATGCATGCTCGGGAGTCACACATTCTACCATCCACTCTGTGCTCCATTCTCTCCACCATCATACGCTCCAGCACCTTGGCTAATACCGAGAGGAGGCAGATGGGTCTATACGACCTAGCCTCCGTCCTCACTTTCTCAGGCGACTTCAGGAGTACAACCACGCGCGCACACTTCCACTCCTTGGGGAAACGGCCTGTCTCCAGACACAGGTCATACACTCTCTTCAGCCACTCCGGAATCATTCTGTGGATCATTCGCAATATTTCCGTGCATACCCCATCCAGCCCAGGTGCCTTACGCCGTTTCATTCTTCCCACCGCATCGCTTATCTCCCTCCATCCAAATCCCTCCTCATTCGCATCCATACCAGCGGCCGGGAAGAATCTGCTCAGCAGCACATCGACTGTCTCCCGCCAGGTGGTCGTGTAGCCACCCGCCCCACGCACACTGCTCAAGCTCTCACGACCACGCTTACCCATGCAAATCTCGTACACACTGCTCCATGAATCCTGGTTCCCAATCGCACTGACGAAACGTCTCCAGTCATCCTCTTTCATACGACACACCTCCCTCTTGTACTCCGCAACCATTCTCCGATACTCCCCCCTTTTTCATTCATATCTCCTATCGTGCCTTCTGGCCCGATGGCAGGCCCGCCTGGCCCTGCCAACGGCTCTCCTCATTCGCTCCAGCTCCTCCGTCCACCACTTCGCTCGCCACGTTCTCCCACACACGCGCTCCCGCAGGTGTCGCTCATTCGCACCCAGGACCCATTTCATCACTCCTTCAAGCACCCTGTCCACATTCCTTTCATCCATCAGTCTCGCACCCTCACTACTCGCACTCTCCCTCAGGTCATCCACATACGCCTCCCAGTCCGCGCCGGACAGCGCCCACCCCTTCCCGGCCGGATCCATATTCGTATCTCTAGCCCCATGCACCACCCGGATCAGGATCACGTTGTGATCACTGATCCCCCAGTCATTCCTCACACTCCACTCATACCGGCACCCCCCATCCGTCCCTTTCATCAGGCTCAGATCGATGTCACTCTTGCCATTCGGACCATCAAACGTGAACCATTCACTCGGTTCATTCAGCACGCTCACATCATTCACCAGGACCCACTCCTCCAGACACTCCCCACGTGCTCGCGAGGCCGTTCCCGCAATGTCGCCCTTGCTATGCTACAGGGGCGACACCGCGTTCGCATCCATACCTACGATGAGCCTCCTGCCCCTCGCAGCCACAAGCACCCTGTCCATGTACGCCAGGTAGGGTTCCATATTGGCCCCCCACCGGCAGTACACGGACGCGACAAACAGTTCCCCGAAGCCGCCCCCTAGCCAGACACACACTCCCCAGTCATCCGTGCATTCCCTTACACACACCGATTCGATCGTCCTGTCGTTCACCACTATCGCTGCGTTCACTGTCTCACCATCGATCACATACACACTCATGGCCCCAGGCAGACCCACCACCCTCCCGTTCCTCACGTACGGCTCCTGGAGGAGGGCCACGCTCACACCCCGCGCACACATACTCACACCCAAGTCACACATAACCGCATACGACCGCTGACAGTTGCACTGCAGCACATTCAGCACGCATTCATCCATCCTAGATTCTCGCTCTCTCTCTCTCAGCAGCACGCACATACTCCGGGCATCCATCCGAGTGGACCGAGTGGCTACTCTCATTTCCCCTCACCCTACAATTCCTGCATGCACTCGCGCTTTTGCAGTCCTTGGCCAAGTGTCCACTCACACCACACCTCAGGCACAGCCGCTCCTTCTCGCTGCATTCACGCATCATATGCCCGAACGCGTAGCATTTGTGGCACCGCAACACGTTGGCAAATTCCTTCGCGCGGAGCGCACTCCACCCCACGAATACCCTTCCCTCCTCGCACACGATCCTCTTCGCCTCGGCATTCACTTCAATCACGACGTTGCCGCAGGCTGCACCCTTCTTCGCGCTTCGGTTCATCACTCTTGCACTCTCCCTGAATTCATTCTCACTCATTCGCCCCTTGAGATTCCTCTCGTACAGTTCATCCAGCAACCTTTCATCCGTCATCTCATTCTCCACTTCGAAGACCAGGAGCTTCGGCCCTATTCTCTTTGGGAGATCCACCCTCAGCCACCCTCAGAACCTCCGCGATGTTCTCCGTGGCCAGCCCCTGTGGGGTGCCTGCTTCACCCTCGGGTGCCACTGCCAACTCTGTGGCCTCCTTTTCCTCTGCCGGTTTGGAAGACGTCTCCTCAATCCGGTTATCGGCCTTGGTCTCTTGGGTCTCTTGGGTCTCTTGGGACACTTGGGTCTTGGACTTGGGTCCGGCCTTCTTCTTTCGCTTCACGTTGGGACCCTTAGAGGTGCCCCCTCGGTCGGAGGTCCCCGGTGAGTCGCTGCCGGGAGCGACCACGGCGCGGGTGCGCTTCGCGCCTCCCTGAAAGGGTCCTCCCAGGGAAACGATCGACGCCACGCTCGAGCTCCTCGAGATACCTGGCCTCGTCTCTTCTTTGCCTGTCTCCTTTGGCTTGTCCTCAGACGCGCCTTGCGCTGTTGTCGCTTTTCCTCTGTTCTCACCCTGGGCTGCGGGAAGCCCAGTGTCCGTTGGCCCTTTACTGACTTTCTGAATTCGGACACATTTATAAATCCGGGTCTTTTATACGAGCGTCCCCAACTCGAACACCCAACCACACCTTACCCCCAGCTCTCGCGGGGGCCCCAGAAGGGTTCCCCGCTCCGAGCACCCCACCCAGGGACCAACGCCCCGCCCCCCCCCCCGCACCGGTGGTTCCGCCACCTGGAAACCGGCTTACTGTAATGTGGTCTCGGCGGGTTCAGCACCTGGCGCCCAGCAGGTCCGCGCCCTGGTGCTACCAGGCCCTGCCGGGCAGTACACAGGCATTTTACACGCGTTGCTACGGGGCAGCCTACTCGGGGGAGCTAGGCCCGAGCCGGGCCCCGGTACTACCGCGCGGCCCCTGGGCCTGCCTGACCCCCCATCCGAAGGGGCCACCCAGGTTTTCCGCTGTACCGTTGCACGCATTCGCCAGAGACACAGGAGGAGTACGGCGCGGGGGAGCCGGGGGCGGGACGAGAGCCCCCGGGCCGTGCAGACTTGGTCTGGCCACTCACCGCGGCCTGCCTGGCCAGCGGATCATCGCGGCTCGCATGCCCCCCCGCCCCGACAAGGCCCCGCATATGGAGGGGAATAGATAGGTACTGTTGTGTCCGCAAACTTGTGCAATACAACAAGTATTTGCGCAACTGCGAGAGTTCCACTTTGTTGCCCTCCTTGCGAGAGTGACACTTTATTGCCCTCCTTGCGAGAGTTACACTTTCGCCAAAATGCAAACGTCAAAACGACACTTTGCGACACATCCTGACCAAGCATCTTATGATGCTTGATCTGGGGCAAATTACGACAATCAGAGTCGACAATTAAGAGAAGACACCAGGGAACAGACAGTCCTTGGTTGGCTTTTGAACGGTTCGGTCCTAAGGTACGACCGACACACTGTAAATTCAATTATAAGACCAGCCTAGTATTAAACTTATATTCCTATTCAACGAACTTGAGTTCCAACTCTTAATTTCGCAACGACCCCAAAAATACCTATCCCGGGTTCTCGAGCCGGGGATACAACATTGGTGGCAGCGGTGGGATCTGTCGAAAAGTTCGTTCATTGTGCGTGGACACGCACAACAACCACTCAAGCACCATAAGCGAGTGACCGAGTCAACTCGTGTGCTGGAGTGAGACATCCCGACCGAGTCGGAAGAGGAATCCAGAGGAAAGGCTACAGCCAAGCAGAGCCAATCCCAGAAAACCCGGATCCCGAGGATCAACGGAAGAAGGACTCAACAATCAGAAAAATCGTACCCAGAAGCAGAGTACGAAACGAAGGGACGAAGACCAGGACGATCAGAAGATCATCTATCAGCATGCATCTTGCGATCATCTACCTGTAAGTGACGGAACATTTATTAAATAAACTCCTCCAAAGCCAGAGAATTCGTCTATGTCGGACGAAGAAAAAGCAGACCGGTATCGATTGCCCGGGAGAGACGAACTATCGCGATCGTTAGATTCGTTTTTTAACACTCTCGTAAGTTACGACGGTGAGAGTGATTTAGGCCGAAAGCGTCGTAGGGAAAGTCCAAGCACAGAAAAACTAGATTTGACTCCCGTAACGTACGCGAAATATTTAAATCCGAAGCGTCAGCATAATCAGCCTTCAGAACACAATTCGTCAGACGCGTCGTCCAGTGCTGACGAAACATTTAATCCCGTTGAAACCGAAAGAAATCGCAAATTAAATCACCAAGATGTTACGCTATTAAACCAACGGACAGTAACAATGGCCGAACAAGACAACTATATGTCAACGAAAGAGGCTCGAATGAGCATCCCCGTATTCGACGCATCAAAACCGGAAGCCGTTACAGATTTTATAAGAACAATAAAATACGCGTCAACTCGAGTCCGTCCCGAAAATGTCGCGGATTTATTACAAGCTATTTTGCATCTCAAATTACAAGGCAAAGCCGCGGCGGACCTGCGTTACAAAAACATAGAGACGTTCGACGATTTGCTGACGTTATTAAAATCACTGTACGAGGCGAAGCGAACAGTCCCTGCGCTACAAATCGAATTCAATTCCTGTAGACAAAAACATGACGAGACTGTACAAGCTTACGCAAATCGCGTCGAATCTATAATGATGGATTTAATCGAGGGTTGCACGCCCATGGTCAATTCCGAAATTGGTAGACAAGCAATCGAACAGCTAATTAGGCATTTTGCCCTAAACCATTTCGAACACGGACTTCGCAAGGACCTGCTGATAATGGTCAGGCCACGCGGGTACCACGACTTAGGAGAAGCAATCCGCGGAGCAATCGAAGAGGAAAAATCGGTCGAAGGAACAAAAACTATCGCAAAGAGCGTGTCCCACAGTAGCGGACAGTCCGCGCCGTCACACGCCCACGAGGGGCGAAAATCGTTCCCATTTCAAAGGCCCGCGTCGCATCAGGCGCAAGCACAAGCGCGTTATAGTTTGCCAGTGCCAACGAAAACAATTAATCAAGCAGAAATAATTTGCAATTAATGCAAAAAACATGGTCACAGATACAACGACTGTAGACGACGGCCAGGATGGCAAGGCCCGAGTTATCAACAGAAGCGTTACAATTACGCACCAAACAATAAGTTCCCAAGAAAACAAAACGAGTATAGGCCAAATGAAAAAACCCGAGAAAATGCGCCCAAAAGAACCGTCAGTTCATTAGCAGTCGGCGTTCTCTCATTAGAGAAAGAAACAAAATGCGTTCAAGTGAACGAGAAAAAATATTCGCAAAGAAAAATAATGGACATTCTACTCGGAAAGCCATATGTACGCAATGACAAGGCGCCGAGAAGAATTTACCACGTCAGCGCTCAGTTGCCGCGAGTACACGCCAGTGACCTACATATAACGTCAAAGCAGGCTCGCGACAAAATGCTGACGCTCCGTTGTGACACAGGGGCCCAGTGCAGCATAGTAAAGGTGAATGAGCTGGATCCGGAGACACCCATCGGGGACGAGATAATAGAACTTCACGGCCTCGGGGGCAAGGCGTTTCGCACGCTCTGCACAGCTGAGCTAAAACTGGACACCCCGGCCGCTGTGATAACGCACAAGTTCCACGTGGTCGGCAAGGAAGCACCGTTAGCAGTAGACGGACTCCTCGGAATGGACTGTATAGTCGAAAAGGGGATAAACATATTAGGAGGAAAAATGAAAGAAATTCGAGGGCACAAAACACCGTTTGTACACGGCACGAAATATTTAAAAATACCCGCCCGCTCAGAATGTATTGTGCAGGCGAGGACGATGGAAAAAGGCCAAGGATTTACAAGGGAACAAAAAATCCAAAAGGGAATTACGATGGGAAAGGCCATCGTGAAGGCAGAGGCAAACACTTGCCCTGTAATAATAATGAATGTGCTCGAGAAAGAGCAAATTATTAAAAGACCTACGGTCGAGCTGGAAAAAATGGAAATCGACAAGGTTAGCCTGGGAAAAGAAAACTGTGACAAACAGAAGAAAGAAGAGGAAACTCAAGAAGACGCCGGAAAAAATGCGGAAATACGAAAGAAAAGGATGGAAAAATTATGACGCGAGATTAAGGGGAACTCGCATTTGAACGCAGAAGAGGAAGCAATTTTGCGAGAAATCTGCGAGGAATTCCCCGACGTATTTCATCCCGAAGGAGAACTACTAGGTTGTACAAAAGCAGTCGAGCATCAGATACCCCTCAAGGACGAGACAATGCCGATAAAGGTGCGACCTTATCGACTGCCGGAGGAGCACAAAAAAGAAATTCAACGACAGGCACAAAAAATGCTAGACGAGGATATAATCCGCCCAAGCACGAGCTCATGGAATGCCCCATTGCTCGTAGTGCCGAAAAAACCAGATGCGGACGGAATAGTCCAAAAAGGGTGGCCGTTGGTTTTCAAAAATTAAACGAGGCTACAGAAGGCGACTCTTACCCACTGCCCAATATCGCAGAGATACTGGACCAGTTGGGAAAGGCAAAATACTTCACGACCCTCGACCTCGCTTCGGGATTTCATCAAATCCCAATGGCGGAGGAAGATAAACCGAAAACGGCTTTTTCAACGCCTCTAGGGCATTACGAGTATAATGCCATTTGGTTTAAAAAATGCACCTCCTACGTTCCAAAGATTAATGGACGCAGTATTGGCCGGTTTGCAGGGCCTAAAATGCTACGTATATTTGGACGATATTGTCATACACGGAGCCTCACTCGCCGAGCACGACAAGCGGTTACGTGAAGTGCTGCCGCGGCTAAGAGAGGCTAATTTAAAAATACAACCCAAGAAATGCGAATTTATGCGAAAGGAAACGCAATATCTCGGTCATATTATAACAGAAGTCGGTGTGAAACCTGACCCTGAAAAACTAAAAGCGGTAAAAAAATTCCCAATACCGAGAAATGTAAAAGAAATACAATCATTCCTGGGACTAGCCGGGTACTACCGCCGATTCATTAAAGATTTTTCCAAGATCGCTCAACCAATGACAAATTTGATCAAAAAGGGTGTCAAATTCGAATGGTCCGAAATATGCCAAAGCTCATTTGACCATTTAAGGGAAGCCCTGATCACGGCGCCCATACTCCAGTATCCTGATTTCACGAAACCGTTTATGGCGACCACGGATGCCTCGGATAAGGCAATTGGTGCAATCCTGTCTCAAGGGAAAATTGGAGAGGATTTACCCATATGTTACGCAAGCCGAACTCTCAACAAAGCCGAAACTAATTATTCGACTACAGAGAAGGAACTGCTTGTAATCGTATGGGCAGTACATCAATTTCGACTGTATATTTATGGCACAAAATTCACCATAATTACGGATCATAAACCATTGACATGGTTATTCAGCGTAAAGGATCCAGGATCAAGGCTTATGAGATGGCGAATAAAATTGGAGGAATATAACTATAAGATCCAATATAAAACGGGAAAATCAAACACGAACGCAGATGCGTTAAGCCGCATATATGCCTTGACACGAGTTCAAGCACAAGAGAGAGAAAAAAATACCCAAAAGCGCGGTATTGAAACAGAGAAAAATAATAAAGGAAAAAATATAAGGAAATGCGGTAGCGCGACAGAAAGAGAAGATAAAGAAAGAGTGATAGCAACAGGCAAAAGTGAGCAAGAAAAATTAAATAGGGAAAGAAAGAAGACTCCGCGCGGCAACGCGAGAGAAATAATAAAGGAAGACAGTATGGCCGCCAGCAGTTACGCAAGTGAGAGGGAAGAGACCGAGTCCGACAATATGGATTCGGACAGTGACAACACGAGCAAGAGCGCCCGAGAGAGAGAGCGCAAAAGGAAGGACAGCGCTACAAATATCCGCACAAAGCGGAGAGGCCGAGAATACAACTCCCCGTGCTACGAGGCAGCACGTGGAGAAGAAGCCGCCTGGGGAAGCGCGGCACAGGGGGAATCTCCCTGTGAGTTAAAAGAGTCGCGATGCTCGAGCACGAGCGCGAGCGACGAAGAAAACGGCAGCATTGGCGTATGCACTCCCAGCAAGGAAGACCGAGCGAAGATAATGCAAGAATATCACGATGCCCCTCTAGGTGGGCACCAAGGCATCACACGGACGCTGCAGCGAATACGACAACAGTATGTGTGGCCGGGAATGAAACGAGACGTCACCGCACACATACAAGAGTGCGACAAATGTCAGCGAAATAAATCGGGAAAAAATACGAAGGTACCGATGGTCATAACAGACACACCGGGCCGAGCGTTCGAAAAATATGCTGTCGACATTGTAGGTCCCTTGACTGTTACAGAAAAAGGCAACAAATACATCCTGACTTTCCAGGATTTATTAACAAAATATAGTGCAGCAATTCCGTTAGAAAACCCAGAAGCCAAAACGGTAGCAACGGCCCTCGTAACGGAAATCATTTGTAAATTGTGCCCCGTCCGAAATTCTTTCGGATCAAGGCACAAATTTTCTAAGCAACATATTTAAAGAAATGTGTGATCTCTTACAAATAAAAAAGTTGCAAACCACGGCATACCATCCGCAATCGAATGGAGCCCTGGAAAGATCACATAGGACCCTTGCGGAATACCTGAAAAATTTTGTACGTGAGGATCAAAGGGACTGGGACGAATGGATACCATACGTCATGTTCACATATAATACCACGCCACACACGGCTACAGGTATTACACTGTATGAATTGGTATTCGGTAAAGAGGCTAAATTACCGACCGCGTTGCGAGAAATACCGAGAGCAACATATTCATACGACGATTATGCAGCAGAATTACGTGAACGCCTGAGGGCGTCATGGCAACAGGCACAAGAAAAGCTGAAAACGGGAAAGGAGAAATCGAAGCATCATTACGATCACACGGCCGGTAAAGTAGAGTATCGCCCGGGTGATAAAGTCCTCCTCTACGACGAGACCGTGAGGAGGGGCAGATCGGCCAAGCTTACCCCGAAATGGATAGGGCCTTACACGGTCCGAAGCCGAGAGGCAAGCGAAACCTACCGTATCGGCCGCGGACGCAAAGAAACACGCGTACACGCGAACCGCCTAAAAAAATATATCACCCACTAGCCGTCTCGACGGCCAGCGGGTGGGCGAAGAAAAGGGGGGGGGCGCGGCTCGACCGCACGAAGCCCCGTCATAAAAAAAAGGGGGGGGGGGGAATATATATATATATATATCGCACAGGAAGTGCAGAAGACGAGAGCGCGCATAAAAAAAAGGAGACAAGAGAGAAAAAAAGAATAATGATTAATTTTATAATCGAGGGAGGGCACAGAGGCTCTCCCGCAAGACGCCCTGAAAAGAGGAAGGGAAAAATAAAATGCACAATGCGAACACATATTTAAAAAGAAAGAAAGGAAATATATTGTTACAATATGTCTATGTTATTTATATATGTATTTTTCAATAATCGTCGTGTCAACCGAACACCCAAATGGGGTCTGGTTCCGACCCGGGGGTGGGAAAGAGGGCTGGCAGCCACCACATGGTGGGCAGACTGAGCCACCAACGCTCCTTCAGGCTGTCATAGAAGAGCCGGCATAACCCGAACAAGTCGGCCGGCTCCCAGCCCCACTCCATGGCCTCAACACTTTCAGGATCCTCGGCCCAAAGTCTTTGTAAATTGGCCCAGACCTCGGCGCGACAGCGGAGAACTCCGACAGCGTGCTGGATAAACAGCCGCCGCCACCACCCTTTCGAGGAGGGACGCGTCCGTTTAGGAGTCCGAGCGGTCTAAAAGGAAAAAGAAACTAACAAAAATACATTAATAGAAAGACATTTTCATCAAAAAAAAAAAAAAAACGGAAAGGAGGGGGAATTGCTCTACTCACAACAACAAATTCCAGGCCATCCTCCTCAGCTCGGAAGACCACCGTTTCACCCTCATACCGGGAGTAGTCCATTATAATTATCTGAGAAAAGGGGAAGAAAAGTAAAATTACAATATAATAGTCGTGCAAAAAAAAGTATGCAAAGAAAGCAGGGAAGTATTAAACTTACCGATGGATCGTCGATTCCAGTCAAAAGTCGAAGTAACAATGGAAACGTGGCCGTTCAAGCACTGAACGAGCGACGCGATCAAAGCACGAAAACGCAGAATTGCAGAAAAAGGAAGAGCAATAAACTCAGGACTCAGCAACGAGCCCAAGTCGAAAGTCTTCAACGAAAAGAATTAAAGAATTCTAAAGATAAAATAATAGGTTTATATGTACATCTATAGAAATTCCCTATTCAAAAAAAAAAAAAAAAACGACAGGTCCAAAGTATCTAACCACGCGTATCATTTTCGCAGGTTACTATCTCTGGCCCCAGGGTCGAGCTCAGGTGAAGCTGATACGCCGGAAAAATCATACCGGATAGAAAAGTTTACGGTTTCACCCAGAATCTTTTATGAAGAAATGGGGACCATGTCAATAACCCGCGACGTGTGGAAACTGGCAGTGAAAATGGATCTAAATGGAATAGCGGAACAGGAAGCGCAGATCACGGAAGCCATGAAGAAAATAGTAGACCTATGCGCTCAAGACCTGCGGGCCAACTTACTCTGTCATATGGCGACAAAAACAACGACTCGCATGGTCGATAAAATCAACAACGAACTACAAGCCGCATACGACATAACAGGAATTAAAAAAATTCGTTATCGACGAGGCTTGATAGACGGATTAGGGGGAATAATAAAAGCAATCACAGGAAATATGGATGCACAAGACGCATCCGAAATCAGCAACGAAATAAACAAAATAAATAAAAAGCAAAAAACCGCAGAAGACGCCTTAAAGGGAAATGTGCAAATTTTGAACTCAACAATAGATCTTTTTAATAGATCATCAAACGGTTTGGAGGATAATCAGAAGGTGCTACAAGCTCTCGTGAAACAGATCGAACAACGGGTGGTCAACCAGTACAACGACCAAAACACCCGGCAACAATTGGATGAACGAATAGCGGCTGTAAGCCTCATCGTAGAATGCTTACTGAATGACGTACGACAAATAGTTAATTTTTTAATAGGACTCACGAGAGGAATGGTCAGCCCAAGCATACTATCTCCAAGACAATTGACAAATTATTTGACTGACGCTTTACCCAATTTGCCAATAGGGCATACGTTCCCTACCGCGATAAACTACGCGCAAATGCCAACATTATTGGAGTTGTCAGAAGTAGGCGCGTATAGTACGAAAACGTACATTGTACTTGTAATAAAAATACCGTTAATTGGCATTGAGGAATATAAAATCAGCAAAGCCTATCCTCTGCCTGCCAAAATAAAAAATCATAGTTACCAATTTGTAGAAATAAAAAATGACCTTGTCGTGGTCGAAGCCACAAGAGAATCTTGCTTACACATAACAAAAAATGATTTAGAAAATTATAAGGCCGTAGCGTCACATTATTATTGCCGGCCAAAGCAAGCGGCGCGTCCCGCTCATACTTGCGCATCGTGCGAGGTGGAATTGTACATTGCACCTAAAGATAAATAAGCGAATTGCGACCAAAGAGTTGCTCAGATAAATAACACTCTAATTATTGCGTTAGAACGCCATGGTAGGTGGCTATACGTCGCACCGGAGCCCAAAACGCTTCTCATCCATTGCGGAAAACAACCAACCGCGCACGCGACCCTTACAGGCGCAGGGACTCTGGCTTTGGACGACAAATGTTCCGTCACCGCCCCTAGTTTTAGACTAGAAACCGTCGGCGAAATAAGACAGAACGTATACGCCGATTTCCTACCGCAATATAATTTATCATTCTTGTCTACAGATATGAACATACTCGATCATACATCGACAAAAATTGTATTACCGCATGAAATCATAAATGATCCAAAAGAATTAAACAAGATCAGCGAACGCGTAAAAAACATAAAGATTAAGTTAAACAAAGAGTCAAGCGATTCAAACACATATAAACTGTAACGGGTAACCCCTAATTACATTAAATTTATTGGATTCGGGACTCGATTAGGGAGTAAATTAGTAAAGACCTTTTTCGCATAAAATAATCGTAGGTTTATTGAGGAATCTCTTCTTGTACATTCGTTGTGAACCAACCTTTACGTTTAAAATTCGTCGTTGGGTGCTTTCCTTGCCCGATATTTTGCCTATTTGTGTGTGTGTGTGTGTGTGTATGTGTAGAGTCTCGCTCGACTCACGCTGCGTCAGATGATTGACCGTGTGTGTGTGTGTGTGTGTGTATGTGTAGAGTCTCGCTCGACTCACGCTGCGTCAGATGATTGACCGTGTGTGTGTGTGTGTGTGTGTGTGTGGATGTGTTTGTGTCGCTCGCAGCTATTGTGTGTGTTTGTGTGGGTGTATTTGCTCGCAGTCGATATTGTGTATTGGTGTGTTTGTGTCGCTCGCAGCTATCGTATGTGTGTGTTTGTGTGTGTGTCGCTCTTCGGGTGAGCCGCCGTATTTAACTGTGCATTTGTGTTGATGTGTACTGCTATATTTGTTTCGCTCGCGGATCTGTCATTTTCGACAGCTCGGCCTTTCGCGGCCCTTGCCCGTGTTATTCGTTTCTCTCTCTCTCTATCTCTCGGTGCGAGCCTACTGTTGTCTCTCTCTACTTCTTTCGTTGCTTCGACGTCTCTGACTCTCGACAGCTGGATTTGTTTTATATCTTCGCGCCTTTAAATTTCTCTACTCCTTTTTATCCCTTTGCTTTTTTATTATTTTCTGAGACTTTCGTTTTCATTTCTCTCTTAATCGCAGCATTTTCATGACTCCGGCGCATTCACATCTCCCTTTCGCTACTTGCGTTAATTGGCACGTTCCTTAATCGGGTATCCGTTAGGACTCCCTTTCGCTACTTGCGCCTAATCACACGTTCCTTAATCGGGATTATTGAACGCGCCTTTTTACTACTAATGCCGCAATGAGCAGTGAAATGTTAACTAGTAAAGTCTCTTTTATTTCGCTCCTTTTTCCTTCCTCTTTCCCCTGACGCTTTCCTTACTCCGATATCTTCCTCGCTTTGCAGCTCGTACCGATACCTTCTTTCGCTACTTGCGTCAGGGTTGGAGGTCGAAAACAGAAGACTTTTTACTGGCCCTAGAACGGCTCTTTTATACTTATCTTTTGCCGCGTTTTTGTTCCCCTTCCCAAATGTCTTAGTCGTTCGTCGAATTTTCTCGAATACTTTTCCCCCCACTTGACTCTTTTCGATTTCCAATCTATCCACCGAGAGATCGAGGATCGCACGAAGGCAATGACCGCCCGCAATAACATTGTTGGCCTTCGCGTTTCGGGAGCTCTCGCACCTGAGACGTACCTATACGTCTCATTGTCCCCCAAAATCTTCGAGTCTTTCGCGAGGTTCTTATTAGATTCGCGTAAGCCTCGATGATTTTACTTTATTTCTTCTTATTTACTATTCTGAATATGAATATCTCTCATGTGAACAGGTCTTTTTAGATATATGTGTATTTTTTTTATTTTCTTTTATTCTTTGTTCTCTACAAATATTTACACGCCGTCCTTTCTTTTCGCCTCATGACGAATCACGGCCTTCCCTCGGCACTGCCGCAGGAAATTAAAATTTCTATCGCCTAACGCCGCATGCTTAAGACAGATTTTTGGCGGCGCATTGACTTTTTCCTCACTCAAAAAAAAATCTCTAAATTCTCACACCATACTACAAAAAAAAAATATATAGTTTCTTTTTGTTTCTCAAAAACAAAACACACTGTCCATAAGCTTCCACTCGCATACCGCTGCATACTAAATAATTTTTTTTTTTTTTTTTTTTTTTTTTTTTTTTTAGCAACGCCTTGCCGTTTTTCTAAAAAAAAAATTCTCGCAGCATAAAAAAAAATAGTCTCTTTTTTGTTTCTCAAAAAAAAAAACACTTTATATATGATTTCGCTCGCATACCACAGTATAAAAAAAACACTTTTAGGCAACGCCTTGCCGTTTTTCTAAAAAAAAATGTATCTAATTATCGTAGCATGCCCAAAAAAAAAAATAGTCTCTTTTTGTGTCTCAAAAAAAAAACACTTTACATGTGATTTCACATTTCGCTCGCATACCACAGTATATAAAAAAAAAACACTTTTAGGCAACGCCTTGCCGTTTTTTTTTTTTTTTTTTTTTTTTTTTTTTTTTTTTTTTTTTTATATCGACGACATTGACGCGTCATCGTTGCTCTCTTCATCGCTGTCTCCGGAAACCCCTCGTTGGTATTCATCATCGTATGATCCTTCGCTTTCGTCCAGGTTTTGCGACTCTTCTGAGTCGCTGTTATCGCCTCCGTCGTCGGCCTCCTCTCGTTCTTGCCCCCTTGCCTCTGGTTGATGAATAGTTGCCTTTGTTGGTGGTCCGCGGTACTTTCTGGCGTACCACTGATGCACCGCGGGGTCACCGATTATTTCCCCTTCGTGCATGCATGGGAATTCCCTGGTCCTTTCTGCCGGTTCTGCCCATCCCTTTTCGACTAGTATTTGGGCCAGTGTTTTCCCGCTGGCATGGGTCAGATTTACCCACAGTCCCCCTCGCTGTGGGTCGATCACTTCGATGACCATTTTCCATGTCTTCTGGTCAAAGAGTTCGGTGATTGCCCTCTCGTCCTCCTCTCCCAGTTCCGATGCCGTTAAACGAACGCCTCGAAGCGAGCATGCCAATGCTTGGAACGGTACATATCGCAGGCCTTGTGTGGTGGTGTAGCACTGATCCTGGTGCACTTTCGTGCTTGTTCCCCAGTCCCCCAACCACACCTCATACTTCCCGTCTCCTCTTCTTTTGACCACAGTAGCCCGACTCAAGTCGTCCGCCTGCCGGATTAATATGCTCGCTCCCTCGTACATCTCTTCTTCCAGGACTTTGTGAACTTCCGGGTTACCTCTCTCCGTTGTTTCGATTTTGTTTACCATTTTAGCCCCCGCTTTTGTGTGGACGTAAAATGTGGTTGCGTCATATAGCGCAATTATTCGCACTCCTTCATTTTCACGTGATAAGTGTCTGACGGGAAAGTTAACGTATGGATGGTACATTTTGTCTCCTGTCTAATTGCGGACTGATTCGGCTTATTCCATGGTCTCGTTCTCATTTAGGTCTTTTCTCCTCCCCTTTCTTCTTTCCACAGGTATGTAGATGTATATGTATATATTTTTTTTTTTTTTTTTTTTTTTATATACCGAGCGATTTGCCTGGATACCAGCCGATGATGTTTATGTCCGTCACCTCGAAGAACCTTTCAGTTTCGATTTTGTGTTCCTCTTCTTTTTCTTTCTTTACCGCGCTCCGTCTTCTATATCGTTTGATGTATTTCTTCCATTTTCCTTTCCTCGATTTTATTTTCGGTGTGTCTACTCGTATAAGTTGCCATCGGATTTGGCCCTCGACTTTTACTTCTTGTTTTTCTTCTGGATTTATTGTGACTCTTTTCATTTTGTCGACTCCCGAACATTTCGCACCTCGCTTTTATTCTCTTCTCCCCTCCTAATTAGTTCGGCGTCTTTGCTGAACTTGGGTCGTTCTTGTTTGTTATTTGTGCTTGTTTCCTTTTATGCTCCTCCTCCTTAAGTTCGTTCCCTCCTTGTAAATATCTTTTCAACAGACTCGCATGAAATTTCCCTCGATCTTTCTTTGTTGCTGGATCTACCAGTAAGTATGTTGCTATCCCTACACACTTTTTGATTTTGTAGGGTCCTTCGTAGAGGGGGAGGAATTTTGCTGTGATATGTTTTGCTGGCTCTGAAACGTTTAACGCCCGGGCCAACACGAGCTCTCCTTCGCGAAATTGCGATAGTTTGTGGGTTTGGTTGAATCTTTCTGCTCGAGCCCATCCTTTTTTTTTTATCCGTTCCTTTACTAGTTTTATTTTTTCTTCATGCGTCATTTCCTTGTTTCCCTTGTTTTCTCTCAGTCCGAGGATTAATTCCCTCCATACGCGGTATGGTTTTTTTTCTTGATGTAATTCTTGTGGCGTAAATTCGGTTGTTTCATGGTGCGTTTGGTTTATGCACTCTTGTACTATTGGAACCCATTTAAACCATCCTGAGTGATTGTCTGTGAGAAACGTCCGAAAAAATCGGCCCAATTCTCTATTGACTCTTTCGACGATATTGCCTTGTGGGTGTCTAATTGATGAGAATATAGCTTGTATTTTTTCTATCTTTAGTTTATCCAACCATTTCTTCGAGGTGAATTGAGTGCCGTGGTCGAATTGAATTCTCTGTGGTTTTCCGTATTTGGGAATATAGTCCCCAAATATTTTCCGTATGGTTGTTGCCGCATCTGCCTTTCTTAAGGGGTAGAGAACCACATATTTGGTAAATGCGTCTATGGTTACTAATATGTGTTTCGTACCGGCCACTGATGTTGGTAGAGGTCCATAAAAATCGATGGAGAGCAGATCTCTTGGCCCTTCTGGAATGATTGTTTGCATCTTTGCGTGGGAATTTTGCACCGGTACCTTGTCCCTTTGGCATGCATCACACGTTGATAAAATCTGCCGTATGCGTCTCGCGAAATGCGGGTAGACAAAATCCTCGTCCAACATGCGGAAGATTTTTCTTGCCCCTTGATGTCCATATATCTCGTGGCTCTCTTTTATTAGCTTTTCCGCTAGTCTTTCCGGCAGTATTACCTTCCACAACCCATTTCTTGTTCGTTTTTGCAGGCAATCCTTATGCACACGGTACTTCCCTTCCTCCTTTTCGTTTGTATATTTTTCCCATAGTCCTTTTAGATTTTCTTGCTCTTTTTGTAGGTCCCCCACCGCTTCTAGTTCTTGTGTTAATTTTTTTGACGGTTGCTTGGCTAACACAGTTGTCAGTACGTTGTTTCCCACTGTGCTTAGGTCCATTCCCTCTGGTGGTCGACTTAAGGCGTCAGCCACATTGTTCTTTGTTCCGGGGCGATGCTCTATTTCTAGATCGTAGTCTTGTAGAAGGAGTGCCCATCTTAATACACGTTCCCCTGTAAATCTACAGGTTTTGAGAAATGTCAGAGCTTTATGATCCGTTATTATCTGAATCTTTGCTCCCAACAGGTAGGTTCGAAATTTGTTGAGTGCCCATACGATGGCCAGCAATTCCTTCTCGGTTGTCATGTATCCTATTTCCGCCCCTTTCAGGGTTCTACTTGCAAACATGATTATTTCCTCTTGTTCCTGGCTGTTGTATTGGCTCAGGGTTGCTCCGAGTGCATAATCGCTTGCATCCGTTGTTAGTAAGTAAGGCCTATGGATGTTGGGATGTTTGAGCATGACTGACTCCAGGAACAAATTTTTTACTCGTATTAGAGCCCTTTCTTCATTCTCGCCCCATTGCCAAACTTGTCCCTTTTTTAACAGCCCTAACAAGGGTATTGTTTCCTTGGCGTGTTGACTGGAGAATTTCGTATAGAAATTGACGAGACCCAGGAAACCTCGAAGTTGTTTGACGTTTTTTGGCCTGGGGAAGTCCTGAATAGCTTTTATCTTATCCGGATGTGGTTTTATGCCTTCCGTGTTCAAAATATGTCCCAGGAAGGTCACCTCTTTTTTTAAAAAATGTTGATTTCCTGAAGTTCAGTGTCATTCCATGCTGATTCATTCTCTCGAATATTTTTTCTAAGTGTTGTAGATGTTGCCAATGGTCTTTTGATAGACATAGTAGGTCGTCCACAAAATTTATCACGGACTCCCCTAGTCCCTGTAACACGATATCTAACCCTTTTATCAGGCTTGCCGTGCTAGTTTTCAGTCCAAAAGGTGTGACGGTGAACTGGTAGCATTTCCCTTCGTGGAGGAACGCGGTGTACTTCCTTGAATCTTCATGGAGTGGAATCTGCCAAAAGCTACTCGTCATATCTAGGCTGGACATTACTTTTATTCCGCCACATCTTTGAAAAATTTCCTCTGTGGGCGGTGCAGCATCGTGATCCTCAACTAAGTATTCGTTGAGTTGTCTGGCATCCAGGCACAACCTGACTGATTTATCTTTCTTTATCACTGTTACCAGGGGATTTATGTACCGGCTCGTGGTTCGTTCGATCACGCCGTGTCGCATCATTTTTTTTATTTCTTCGTTCACCTTGTTTCGATACATCATCGGTACCGGATATGATTTATGAACGTATGGTTCAGCCTCTCGTAATTCCAAGTGATGGACATATTCCTTCATGCGTCCGGGTCGCCTATCGAATACGTGTTGGTATTTTCTGATCAGTTCTTTAAATTGTCTCCGGATTTCTTCTGGGATATCCAAGCATTCCTGTAATTTTTCATCTACCTCTTGCTCCGTCAGTTCAGTTATTGGTCCGTCGTCCTGGGGCATCTCCTCTATTATTGTTGCGCATTCTATTTCTCTTTTTTCTAGCCATCGACCGTTGTCGTAGACTGCGACCGTCGTGTCCCCGACCCGAATTTCTCTGAGCATGGTATCTACTATTATTTCGAGTTCCATCATGCCGTCGATACCCAAAATTGCTTCCCTCTGAAGTGTGGGCACCACGAATATTTGTAGTGTTCCCTTGTGTCCATGCACTTCGGCTTCAATCATTATTTGAGACCCAACCTTCCCTGCATTTCCGCCAAATGCCCCTTTTAAACTGGTCTTTAATACTGGTAAAATTGGGCATTTGTTGAAATTCTCTTTGTATCTTTCATATGTTTCTCGTGAGATACATGTCGCCTCACTTCCGCTGTCAATGAGAGTCGGTATTTCTTGGCCTTCCATTTTAATTAGTAGTTCGGCACACTTGGGATAGATTTTCCCCATTGCGATTTGACTCTTACTCTCCTCTCGTAGAAACTCTCGAGGGCTCTCAAAGATGTCACTCTCCTGTTTCTCGACTTTATTCATCTTTTCTTCGGGAATTCTGTGTCGTGATGGTAATGCCGTGGTTGTTTCTTGAATTGACTTTTCTGCTATTCTCCAAAATTTTGGGTCTTCTTCTTTGTATCGGCTTTGTGTATTGATCTCGATCGTTCCTATTTCTGTTTCTTCTGGTCGGGGTGTTGTATTTTTCTTTTTCTTCTTTTCTCTTTTCTTTTGATTCTTTAGCCGCCTCTTCCTTTCTTCCTCAAAAACCCCATGAATTTCCTCCTCGTCACTGGTTGCGCCTCGTGGTAATCCTTCCATGGAATTCACCATTACGGGCGCAACCATCACTCGTTTCCCGGGGTTGATTTTTCTGTGGTGACTTCTGGTTGGTTTCGTTGCTCAGACCCTGTTCGAGGCTCCCCCCATTTTTGTTCCTTGCTAAAATTTCCCGAATTTTTCCAAACAGCTGCATTTGGGTTAAGTGGCGTGTTTTGCTGGTTAGCTTGGTTCTGCCATGGCGGGGGTCCTTGCCATCTCGGTTGGTACCAGTCACCCGGCTTTTCCCACGGCCGTCTATGAGTGTTTGCTTCTCTGCTCCCGTTGTTCCGATTTTGCTCCCACCTTGGACCGCTAGGTTGGAATTTTTCCGGTGTTGTTCCTCCTGCCTTTGGTAACATCCGTTTCCCATTCAGGGGGCTATCTCCATCGGTTCCCTCCAATAGTTCCAGAAAATCTTCGATATTTTTTATTCCGCTGACCCTGACTGCCATCCGTATCTGTTCGTCAAAGTGTTTCGCGAGTTTTTTTATGATTTGTTCGCCCCCGATTTTCTCCGTGAGATCCTTCGCGTTGCCGAAGATTCGGGTAGCATATTCGGCCCGGGTCTTTTTGTGGCCATCCCATTCATAGGCCCCGAATTCCAAATTTCGACGGACTTTATCCTGTATTTCCTGGCTCCAATATCTCCCTTTAAATTTTGTAGCGAATTCTTGGATCGTCTGAACTCCTTCCCCCACCACACACCACCAATCTTTGGCGGCCTCTCGAAGGGATTGACTGATCATGTAATGAAGGTCTCCTCCTCCAGTAAATCGCCAAAATTCCTCGAATTCCGTGAGAAATCTCATCGGTCTTTCTTTACCATCGCCGTTAAATATTGGCGGTTTCTGTTTGGCTGCATACATTTGACTTGTATTTAGTCCACCGCTCCAGGTAATGTTTTGTGTGGTTTCGTTTCCTCGGTGTTTCAGGGCGTCCTCGCATTTATGAATTCTTCGTGTATTTTCGTTGATGGCACTTCCCATGCTTTGCGAAGTCTGCGCGAACGCGCTCAGCCCGCCCATGGCCTGTTTGAAACGCTCATCAATTCTTTTCCACTCCTCCTCGCTCTTCTTCTTTAATTCCTCGTGGCTTTTCTCCGTCAGCTTTTGCGAAATTACGATTTTCCTTTCAGTTTGCGTTTCGGCTTGCTTTATTTCTTCCTGAAGTGCCTTTTTTATTTCTTCTTGCGTTCGTAGGTTTCTTCCTGCACATACATCGTCATGTGCTTTTATTTCCTCTTGTGTTGTGGATCTCTCCTGTCGTTGTTCCTCTCTTAATTTATTTATTCCTATTATGATTGATTTCAAAGTGGCGTCCACCTCCTTCATGATTTCTGTGGTGTTCGGCCTAACGTTGAAAGTATCGTTGTTTTGTGCGTTGTCGTTTGGAATTGGTGCGATTTCTGATAATCGCCCAATATTTTCGCGAGCTCTGACTCTCTCGGCCCCTAGTAATCCATCCGCTGTTGTAGATTCCCATTGAAGGGAAATTTCCTCCTCTGGCTGCGACATTTTTGCGATCGGTCGTTCTTTACTATAATCGAGCCCCACGTTGGGCGCCAAATGTAACGGGTAACCCCTAATTACATTAAATTTATTGGATTCGGGACTCGATTAGGGAGTAAATTAGTAAAGACCTTTTTCGCATAAAATAATCGTAGGTTTATTGAGGAATCTCTTCTTGTACATTCGTTGTGAACCAACCTTTACGTTTAAAATTCGTCGTTGGGTGCTTTCCTTGCCCGATATTTTGCCTATTTGTGTGTGTGTGTGTGTGTGTATGTGTAGAGTCTCGCTCGACTCACGCTGCGTCAGATGATTGACCGTGTGTGTGTGTGTGTGTGTGTATGTGTAGAGTCTCGCTCGACTCACGCTGCGTCAGATGATTGACCGTGTGTGTGTGTGTGTGTGTGTGTGTGGATGTGTTTGTGTCGCTCGCAGCTATTGTGTGTGTTTGTGTGGGTGTATTTGCTCGCAGTCGATATTGTGTATTGGTGTGTTTGTGTCGCTCGCAGCTATCGTATGTGTGTGTTTGTGTGTGTGTCGCTCTTCGGGTGAGCCGCCGTATTTAACTGTGCATTTGTGTTGATGTGTACTGCTATATTTGTTTCGCTCGCGGATCTGTCATTTTCGACAGCTCGGCCTTTCGCGGCCCTTGCCCGTGTTATTCGTTTCTCTCTCTCTCTATCTCTCGGTGCGAGCCTACTGTTGTCTCTCTCTACTTCTTTCGTTGCTTCGACGTCTCTGACTCTCGACAGCTGGATTTGTTTTATATCTTCGCGCCTTTAAATTTCTCTACTCCTTTTTATCCCTTTGCTTTTTTATTATTTTCTGAGACTTTCGTTTTCATTTCTCTCTTAATCGCAGCATTTTCATGACTCCGGCGCATTCACATCTCCCTTTCGCTACTTGCGTTAATTGGCACGTTCCTTAATCGGGTATCCGTTAGGACTCCCTTTCGCTACTTGCGCCTAATCACACGTTCCTTAATCGGGATTATTGAACGCGCCTTTTTACTACTAATGCCGCAATGAGCAGTGAAATGTTAACTAGTAAAGTCTCTTTTATTTCGCTCCTTTTTCCTTCCTCTTTCCCCTGACGCTTTCCTTACTCCGATATCTTCCTCGCTTTGCAGCTCGTACCGATACCTTCTTTCGCTACTTGCGTCAGGGTTGGAGGTCGAAAACAGAAGACTTTTTACTGGCCCTAGAACGGCTCTTTTATACTTATCTTTTGCCGCGTTTTTGTTCCCCTTCCCAAATGTCTTAGTCGTTCGTCGAATTTTCTCGAATACTTTTCCCCCCACTTGACTCTTTTCGATTTCCAATCTATCCACCGAGAGATCGAGGATCGCACGAAGGCAATGACCGCCCGCAATAACATTGTTGGCCTTCGCGTTTCGGGAGCTCTCGCACCTGAGACGTACCTATACGTCTCAAAACATATAATAGGTAACTATTCGCTAAGCACAATCGCGCCAATAATACTCGGAATAGCCTATGTATGCTATTACCGCATAAAGCGCGCAAGGAAACCTGTCCACGACAAGGACCAAAACAGCGCCGAGCCGGCGCAACCAAGCGAAGCACAGTCAGCAAAAAGAAAGCTGCCCGTGCCCAAATTGACACTAAAAATCAAGCGAAACACAGCAACAACGAGTTCCGTGTAAAATGATCATACGAAAAATGTATTGGAAAAAAAATGTATTATAATTATGCGAGAATTATTTTAAGAAGAAATAATAACTATATATATGAGATAATCACACGGGAACATGGATAAAGATTTGTAAACCGAAGGACCGACCATTAATGCAAAACAAATCCCAGGAGAGATTTGATCTTTTAAGGGGGAGGGATGTTGTGTCCGCAAACTTGTGCAATACAACAAGTATTTGCGCAACTGCAAGAGTTCCACTTTGTTGCCCTCCTTGCGAGAGTGACACTTTATTGCCCTCCTTGCGAGAGATACACTTTCGCCAAAATGCAAACGTCAAAACGACACTTTGCGACACATCCTGACCAAGCATCTTATGATGCTTGATCTGGGGCAAATTACGACAATCAGAGTCGACAATTAAGAGAAGACACCAGGGAACAGACAGTCCTTGGTTGGCTTTTGAACGGTTCGGTCCTAAGGTACGACCGACACACTGTAAATTCAATTATAAGACCAGCCCAGTAATAAACTTATATTCCTCTTCAAGGAACTTGAGTTCCAACTCTTAATTTCGCAACGATCCCAAAAATACCTATCCCGGGTCCCGAGCCGGGGATACAACAGTACCTATGAAGATACGACCTAAGAAGGGCCGCTCCCGAGTTGAGATGACGCGCAACTCACACGCTACCATTACTGCCCCCACGAATCCGACTCCATGGCCGGGCGGCGGCGGCCGAAGCGACCGCCGGGCGCCCCGGCCCCCGTGGTACCAGTATTCGCCACTGGTCGGACGTTCGTAGGCCGACTTAACCCACTCCGGAATAGGCTCTAACCAGCCATGGCACCGGTCCGCCAGCTCGGGTCCGCGGGTGCGGCAGACCCGAACGGGCCGGGCTCTTACGACCTCCTGCGCCCTCCCCTGCGGAACCCCCCCCCCCAATGCCTACTCCACTCCCGCGGTCTGGCTCCTCAACTCGAAGGCCCAGCCCGCAAAACTCCTGAGAGCCCGGAAGTTCTCGGGAGAGTCGACCACCCCTTGAAGCTCCCAGGCCCCGTTAATGCCCCGGCGGACGCCCATACCAGCCAAATCACGGCGTCCCGCGTAGCGCGGGCAGTCCAGCAGGACATGAGGAGAAGTCTCCTCCGCCCCCGCCCCCCCGCACAGGCACCCCGGGGCCGCCGAAAGAGTCCTCCGATGGAGGAACTCATTCAACGATCCGTGCCCCGTCAGCAAGTATCCCGTGCAGAGGCCGAAGCAGCTCCCCCTCAGGAGCGCCGCGGGCACGGCGGGGTCGGGGACGAACAGGCGGGTAGTGGCGCCCTTAGGGCAGACCCGCCACCTCGCCCTCCACTCGTCCCACACGACCCCGCGCGCCCGGGCCCTACCCACGGTCACCTCCTCGCCCCGAACCGCGGGAAGCCCCCAGGGACACTAATCACCTTTTGTATTTCACGTACCGTCTCCGCCTCTCGGCACAGCATGCTCTGCGCCCGACCGACGCAGCACCGCACAACGGTGCCTACCGGTTTGCATCTGACAATGCGGGCTCAGCACACGATCGGTCACGCCGAGTGACTTTCCAACACTCTAACAGCTCTGCAGGCTGCGGCCCGAGTTGGTGGTACGCAACTCACACGGCGGAATCACTGACGATTCCTGACCAGCATGCGGCCAACTACTGCCCCCACGAGTCCAACCTCATGGCTGGGCCGACTACTCGTCGATGGCTCCCCAGCCCCCATGGTACCAGTTCAGATCACTGGTGGGGTCTCCGTGGCGCATAATCGCGCCACTACACTTTGCGGGTCCCGCCCCGACGGCCGTGGTAGGCGAGCTGGAACGGCGGTGTCGCCGCTCACCGAGGTGTCCACAGGCCTCCCCCCGTCGGAGTCAGACTGCGGGAACCCTCCTGCCGGACGAGTCACAACATGGGGCTGTGACCCCACACCTCACAAACAGTCTATTGTCTCTCGGCGTAGAACAGAAAACACAAAAACACTTGACGATTACACGCACAACAATGTCACAATGTCCACAGTCAATAAAAACGTTTAAAGGCAAGAAAACCGTCTCGTTCGCTAGCCGAAGCCAGGAACGGTCACGAAACACGAACACAACGCAGCACTTCGTCCACACATGTCCAAGTCCCACGTTCGACTTAGCCAGGTTCAAACTGCGCCCTGTACAATCCGACGCTCCGGATGTACTCCGGGCACAGCCAGCTCCGGGCAGTATGCGCCACGTCCTTCCGTCCTCTCCGCGCACAGTTTACGCACTTTGGAGTCTTTGTGGCAGGGCAGACGCTCCGCAGATGTTCACTCGATCCGCAGTGCTCGCAGACCTGGTCTGGAGCACTGCAGGTTTTCGCGATGTGGCCGAAGCCACAGCACTTGAAGCACCGAGTAACATTGAGATACTCGGGGCTCCTATGTGAGTCCCAAGCGAGGAACACACGCCCGCGCCTCAGGACTCCTTCCAAGAGCCTCATGGGTAGCTGAACAATCCAGTTGTTCAGCCCCTGTTTGTTCTTGAAACAGCGTATGAAGGAGACTGCCTCGGAGAGGATAGCCTACTCCTCGTTCGAATGCCTGAGGATGTTCTTCGTCACGAAATCCCCCCTCAGGTCTTCCTTCGTCAGTTCCGGGTCCACATCGTAAATGAACAAGCTCGGATTTCTCCTAGGGGCAATCACTGCCGTGAGGCTCATGCCGCTAAGGTCAGCCCCGGCTATCACCTCGGCGTCCTCTTTCGAGGCGACGTTTATGATAACACCCTTATTTCGCGTCTACCTAACAGACGCTACTTTAAGGGTGCTCCGGTATGCTTTGAGACCGCGAAGGAGGTCCCTCTAGACCACCTCCACGGCTCTGTCATCGGTCTCCCGGTGGGCCGCACAATCACTGCCACTGTCTTCGGTTGGGGAGTTTTTCTCCCCAACGTGACTGGCCCGACCGACGGTGCTTGCGCACCACCAGTCGAGCCAGTATTTTGTCCTCTTTTCCTGGCAGCAGTCGCGTACGACTGCCGGGGTGTCTCTTTCCTTGTCCCTTGGTTCACTTCATTCACTTCGCGCGCTTTGCACACTTCGTTCACTACGTTCAGGCGTCTCTCGGCCACCTCCAACTTCGCAACGGCTTCTGCCCGCTGCACCTCGACCTCCTTCACTCGCTCCCTGAGGTAATCACGCTCGTTCTCCAACATAGTGGCCTTCGTGCCGTACCTACTCACGGCTGAGCGCCACCGCATCGCATTGAAGCACTCTGTGCTGAGCCTGTCCCCGTAGTCTTCCATCTGTATTACTGCCCTCTTTCAGCATGAGCTTGTCCAGTTCGCGCCTCTGCTGGGAGATCCAGCCGTATAACTCCCCGTCGTCTGTCTGTGCCGTCTCAACCTCCGACATCATGTCCTCGCCAGTCACCTGTGGAGTGTCTGCTGCACTATCCGGCACGGGTGCCGCCTTTGTCGCCTCGGCGGTTTTTGCTGCTGGTCTGAGGAAAACATCCTCAACCCAGCCTTCGGGCTGCTCGGTCTTAGACTTCGGTCCGGCCTTCCTTTTCTTCCGCTTTTCCCGTTCGGAGTACCCCTGTGAGTCACTGCCGAACGCGAGCTCTTCGCGTGAGCGCTTCACGCTTCCCTGGGAGCAAGCTCCCATGGAGGCGATCGACGCCGCGCTCGAACTCCTCGTGACGCGTGTGCTATCCTGCTCCACGCCCGTTCCCTTATCGTTGTCCGTGGACGCGCCTTGGGTCGTTGCCATTTTATCCTTCTCTGAATTGTTGCCTTCGGCATTCACAAATTCCACATTAGATCCCACGAGTATGGTCGGATCTATACGTCCACGCCAGGTTCCGCCTTGACCAGCGCAAGGGGGATTTATACTGCCGGGGTCCCCCCAGGTGCTCCGGAGTTTGCGGAACTAACGGCTGGGCCGACTCCCCAACCATGGCCACCCCCTCAGCCGTCCGCCAAGCCTGGGGTTGAGGCTTTTTATAGAGGTTATGCTCCTCGCAGCCCGGGCGGTCAAGCCAGGGCCCCCAGCCCTGGGAGCGCCACATACCACCAGCGTCCGACTCGCAGTGCCGCATGCAAGCCTGCGAACACCGCTCGCCAGGCGCCGGTGGGTCGTTGCAACGCTACCCAGGGGTACGGTATGGTTGGCTCGGGTACCCCGGGACCGCCACTGCCCGTACGACCAACGCGCGAGCGGGTGGCCGCCCCTGGGGGCAGCCCCCAGGGACAGGCAGCCCGTTCCGGAGGAAGTAGGCCGCCTCGAGGTACTTCTCCTCCAAGTCCAACGGCAGCTCCCCCATGAGCACTGTCACAGCCTCCGTAGAGACGGTGCGGCACACGTGCAGAGAGGCAAGGAGGACCGAGCGCTGCGCTCTGTTGAGCTGCACCGCTGCCGTCGCTCTCGCCCTCACGTGGCCCCCTCAGACGGAGGCGCCGTACAGCGCGCACGGGACAAAGAGGCCCCGGTACCAGGACCCAACGGTCCGGCGCCAGAGCCCCCAGTCCCGCCGCATCACCCGCCGCAGCTGACAAACCAGGGAGGCGGTCTTCTCCCGGACCCCTCGCAAGTGGGGCTCAAAATTGAGCCACTCACCCACGAGGATGCCCAAGTATCGGACCACCCCCCTATACCGCACCGCGCCCCCGTCCAGGAGGATCCTGGGGTTCCTGGTGGCCGCGAACCTTCCCCGGAGCATCATGCACGCAGTCTTCTCCGGAGAAATCGCCACTCCCGACTCGACACCCCACTCCCTCACCATCTCGAGGGACTCCGCAGCCCGAGTCTCAAGACTCAGGCTGAAATCCTCCGATGAGGTCAGGAGCGTGTCATCGGCGTAAGCGACGGCCTCGATGTTCGCGTCCCGGAGCCGCCGCACCAAGGGGTCCAGGGCCAGATTCCAAAGAATCGGACCCGACATCGACCCCTGCGGACAGCCCCGATGCACGCCCAGCTCAACTCGGTCGTACCGGGAAGCCATGAACGCCCGACCGGCGCTGAAGAACCTCCGCCAGACGCCCAGTCCAGGGCATCCGGTAGCCTCCAGTATCCCGAGGATCGTGGCCCAGCTCAGGTGGTCGAAGGCCCCCTTAAAATCCACGAACCTGCCGAGCACGTATCGGTGGGGGGACTTCTCGACCACCCTCATCCCCGTGTGCCACGCGTCCTCGGTCCCTCTGCCAGCCCTAAAGCCGAACTGCCGGTCGACCAGGCCGTGGACATCCCTGCCCTCCAGCCTCGCCACCAGCACCTTCTCCAACAGCTTTCCAAGGGCCGACAGCAGGCTGATCGGTCTGTAAGACCCAGCCTCGTCGGGCGGCTTCCCAGGACCCTTCAGGATGGCCACGATACGGGCGATTTTCCACTGGGGCGGGAACACCCCAGCTTCCAAGCACCCGTTGTACATGGCCAGAGCCAGGTCCGGCGCGACCGTCACGAGCGCGCGCACCATGGGGACGGTAATTCCGTCTGGCCCAGGCGCGCTGCCGAACTTCATCCGCCTCAAGGCGCGCCACAGTTCGGTGACCGACACCGGGGCGGGGGGGTCGGGCGCCAGAGGGGCCACTCCCCCCGCAGCATCCCCGTCGGTGAGCCGTGGGAAGAAACGCCCCAGGAGCGCCCGTGTGCTCGACTCCCACGAGGTGGTAAGCACCCCCCCCCCCCCACCCCCACCCTAACGCTGCCGATATCAACGGGGCCCCGCCGGCCCCTGAGGATCCGATAAACGTCTCCCCAAGGGTCGGCGCTGCCCACCTCGCCGACAAAGGACCGCCAGTCCTCCTACTTCTTTCCGAGGAGCAAACGGTGATAGCCCCGGTATTGCTCACGATAAGCAATCCGGAGCGCCGCCCGCTCCTCCTGAGGAGCCTCCCGCCGCCTTGCCCGCTGCAAGCGCGCTCTGGCCCGCCTCGCGAGTCGCCTCGCCGAGTCGAGCTCCCGGCACCACCAGCGGGACCTCCTTCGCGGCCGCGCACCCACCGCCCCTAGCGGAGACTCGTTAACGCCCTCAATCAGGGACGTCACGGCCCCGGCGAAGGCAACGGGCCCACTTCCGGGCAACGCCTCGCGGTCCAAGGCCGCGCCGTACTCTGCCCAGTCCAGGTCGACGGCCCGCCACCTGCGAACAGGCAGCGGGAGGTCGGCAACTCCGTCTGTCCGGGCAAGGCGTCCAGACAGACGCCTTGCCATTGGCGTTACGTCAATGGCGTTGTGGTCCGAGTGTACCAGATCTGGCAGGACCTCCCACCCAGCCCGGTACACCCCTGCCCAAAGTAACATCGATGTCCGACCGGCCCACAGGCCCGTCGAACGTGAACTCCCGAGACGGCTCGTTCAAGACCTCCAGGTCGCAAGCGACGATAAAGGTCTCGAACTCACGGTCCGCGACCTCGTTCTCATGGCCCCGGAGGCGGTTCTTGGAGTGCCACACGCGGGACACGGCGTTCGCGTCCATGCCGGCCAACACGGGCGCCCCCCGCAGCTGGGTAAACACTCACTCCAAATATTGGAGGTAGCCGCGTAGGGGCCCACCGTGACGGCAGTACATGGCGCATAGGTACAAAGTACCAAAAACGCCGCGTACCCACACCGTAGCACCCCCTTCCCGACTTGGGACGACGACAACCGCGGCATCCAGCGAGGCATCGTCCAGCACAACGGCGGATTGGCCGTCGACGCTTTGGAAAACCCGCATCCACGCCGGGATCCCCGCCACAACGCCACCCGCTCTCAGGTAGGGTTCCTGCAGGAGAGCGGCACCGTAGCGGCCCTCGACGAGCACCCGACCGAGGTCCGCCATCACGGCCCGCGAATGCCGGCAATTGAGCTGGAGGACGCGGAGCCCAACGGGCCCCGCACCCCCCAGCCCACCGGCGACTCCCCGCGCGGGGGACCGGCTAGCCATTATCGGCTCTAGCAGCCAGACGGGCCCGCCCCTCCACGGCGTCGGCCCTGGCACGCGCGATTACCGCCTGGTAGAGCGGGAACGCACCGTCCATCGCACGATGGTTGACCGCCAGTCCGGCCTCCCCGCAGTTCACGCAACGGGGAGGCTTCTCCCAATCCGGGCAGCTCGCAGCCGGGTGGCCGCCACCGGCGCACCAGTCGCACACCACCTCCTTCTTCCGGCAGAAGGCGGCGGTGTGGCCAAAGCCGAGGCACCGGAAGCACCGGTCCACCGCCACTAAGTCCAGGACCACGCACGAGTGCCACCCGAGAAAGACGCGGCCCTTTGCCACAAGGGTGGCCGCCACCTCGGGCGCGGCCTCCAGGATCCAGTGAGTCCCCCGGCTGCCCACCCGCCCCCGCTGCCGCGGAATGCCCGCTGCCGCGGTCGGGTCCTCGGGCACTGACAAAACGCCCACCCTACTCCGGGGGGGCGCTCCGGCGCCGTCACGGTGAGCCCACCACCGCGGATCGCCTCGCTCCCCCGGAAGAATTCGAGGTCCTTCTCGGTCCTCGTCTCAACCAGGACACCGCCCTGGACGGTCCTCACCGCCGTGACGCAAACGGTTGCCTCTCCAGGGTTGACCAGCCCTTTGAGCCTTTCCTTCACGGCGGCCGGGGTTATAGTCCCCTCCGCCGCTTTCACAAAGACGGCGTGTTGGGCAACACGCGGTTTCCTAGCCCCAGGGCGCCGTGGTGGCCCCACCGCCGCCTGGACCGGTCGAGGCCCCGCACTCCCCGGAGGAGACAACGGGCTCGCAGGGAGCCCTGATGCCACCGCACCGGCGAACGTCGTCGGCCGTTTCAGCTCAACCGGGGCGGCTGTCGGGGGGCGCAAAGCGCCACGACCCGCAGGCACCCCCTCCCTTTGCAGCACACGAATCAAGGCCTCGTTCGCGGTGCGCAGGCCCCCACATTCACCCTGAAGGGCTGACACGCGCTGCGTGGCTGCCACCAAGAGGGACATGAGCCCCCCGACCCTCTCCTCGATAGAAGAAGCGACGCCCTTGGTCGCCTTCCCGGTCGGGCCCGCCAAGGCGGCCCGGACCTCCCCGGCCAGGCACTCGGCGCGAGCAACTAGGTCCACGAGGCTCACCCGCCTAGCAGGGCCCTCCCCGCCAAATGCCGTGGCCGGGGCCATAAGGCCGACCACCGGCAGGGGCGAGGCCGCGATGCCGAGCCCGCCCCCCACCCGGGCGGCAAACGCCCCCGGGACTCACTGCGAGCAGCGGTCTCCTTCCCCTTCGACCTCTTGCGCACGACGTGTCCCGCGGCCTGCACCTCGAAGCCCGTGTCCCTGTCCGCGCTCGCGTCCATCATGCCCGCGGTCGACGTGCCCGGATCGACCGGGACCACGCCGGCGGGCCGTCCGACAGGGCTCCGTCCCGCCCCGAAGCCGAGGCTCGCTTCTTGCTCGGGGGCGTCGCTCCCTTCGTTCCCTTCGAGCACCTCGGGCCCGGCTTATCCTCCGCGGACGACCCGCCGGTCGAGTCACCGCCCGACCGAGGCAAACGCCTCTTCACCCCAGGGGAACACGGGGGGAGCATCGAGCCCCCACCCCCCTTTCGCAACGCGACCATCGCCGGGAGCGGCAGAGCCGCCACCGGCGTCGGTCGCTGTCCCCACTCCACGAGTGGGTTGGGCCGCGGGAAGCCCAGTGTCCTGTGGCACCTTTTCGGATTTTCTGAACTCGGACATAATTCATGAAAATTGCGACTTTCACCCGAGAGTCCCCAACTCGGCCACCTAAACAAACCCCTAACCCCCCACCCTCGGCGGGGGCCACAGCTGGCAAAACCCGCCGGCCTTACCCTAAGAAGGGCCGGGCCAGCGAGGCCGAGCCGGGCTCCCCGCTCCAAAAAGTCCCATACAGGGACCAACCCCCCGCCCCCTCTCCGATGATTCCTCACCCCGGACACCGGCTTGCTGCGCTCGGCCTCGGCGGGTGCAGTACCTGGCGCCCGGCAGGTCCGCATCCTGGTGCTACCAGGCCCTGCCGGGCAGTACACAGGCATTTTACACGCGTTGCTTCGGGGCAGCCCACTCGGACGAGCTACTTCCGAGCCGGGCCCCGGTACTACCGCGCGGCCCCCGGGCGTGCCTGACCCTCCATCCGAAGGGACCTCCCGGGTTTTCCACTGTACCTTTTTCCGTATTCGCCAGAGACACAGTGGGACGATGGCGCGGGGGAGCCGGGGACAACGCGAGGGCCCCCGAGCTTGTGCGAACTTGGTCCGGCCGCTCACCGCGGGACTATGCCGACCATACCGGTCGGCACAGCCCCACGGAACACCGCGGCTCGCAAGCCCCCCCGCCACGACAAGGCGCCGCACATGGGGGGGAGTAGATAGAGACATTTATTTTGAAGGCAGAACCATCGCAATCGTCCAACCTGTGCTTCCTCGCCACTAGGGCATACGCTACGGGCTTCTATGTATCTTTGCAGATCGAGAACCACGTCCAAGGGTCGGGCAATGGGAAAATCCTTTGACTTTCGCTGGATCGACTAGCGAAGAGAGCAGTTTGGCCACGCGGCGTCAGTCCTGACAGCTCTACCAGGGCGTGCGCCCCAGCGGAGACACCGGTCTCGACCCCGCGTGCTCACGGGGAACCTCGGGAAGGCCTGCTCCCATGTCCCGCCCGGACACAGCCCAGAAGACAAGGATCTAGGATAGGTAAGGGTAGATGGATTGTGAGCCTAGTGTTGGTGTGCTGTCGGGGGCGCAGCTGGGGGTGCTGTGGGCCCGCAGATTGTGTTGCGTGTTGTTCTGTATGTGTTTTGTGTATTTGTTCCTGTCTGTTAGTGTGTTCGACGACTACCTATTTCCCTATATTTCTAGAGACCGTGCTCCCACGGCCGGGGCGGATCGGATGATTCGCGAGGATTACGAGTCCATCCGCCGTTCACCGAGGCTTCCGACAAAGGCCTCGGCTAGGCCGCGGGACACCCGGTCTCCTACCAACCCCCCACGGGTCCTGACAAGACCCGTGTGCTCTGACCTGCTCGGGATGATGTTTCCATCCCACTCGTCTAGCTATCATCCCTTGCCCATCAACTTTCCCCCTGTCTCCACCCCCCAGACCTTGTACTCGGTCTCCTATTCGCGTTCTACCGCCCCCTTTAGCCAAAGGGCCTCCCGACAGAAGTCGGCGAAGACAGAGAAGGCTTCCGCAGTGGCCACCAATTGGCGTGCCGCCGCTGGCCATACCCTCTCGCTGATGAAGTCCCGCAGAGCGACTCTCTGCCGTTCGAAGTTTGGGCACTCGAGGATAAAGTGCCAGGCCGCGTCCAGCCCTCCACACTCACAGTCCTCCTCCTCGACAAGCCCGAGTGACGCGAGGCGCGCCCCGAAGTTGCCGTGGCCGGAGAGAACCTGCGTGGTGTAGTGGTTCGGCCGGAACCAACCCGCCGCCAATCTCTCCCGGATGTTCCCGAAGAAGGCAAATGTGGTACGGCCTTTGTTGGAAGACTGCCAGGCGGCCTGCCACATGTTGATTGCCTCATCCTTGACCCTATCTACTGCGTTATTTGCCCCCGCTGGAATTACCGCCCCATTTATCTCGGCGCCGTGTCCCTTTCTAAGCTGGTATCTGGCCCCGGCTTGCTTCAGTATAATGTCCACTGGAGCAGCTCCTGCAATAACGCACACAGAATCGTATGAGACGGTTCTGTATGCCCCAGTGACCGCGATCAACGCTAGTCTCTGAGCGCTTCTAAGGGCTCGAATGTCAGCCTCTCTACAGAGGTCTGACCATCCCGCGGCGGCATATATCACCGTCGGGACATAAACCCCCCGATATATAGCCTTAACTACATCGAATTTAAGTCCCCACCCAGCCCTCGCGATTTTTCCCAGACGCTCGAAGAGGGATACACTCTTCTTCCTAAGGTAGGAGCAATGGGAGCCGATTCCCATCTCCTTATCAAAGTGGACGCCGAGATATCTAACGCTATCCTTGAAAGCTATCTTAGCTGCAGCATCCCCTATCCGAATGGTTGGGTATCTATTGGCCATATCGGGCCTCCTAGCAGCACGGCGCACGCGGTCGGGTCGATCTCCTCCTCTCCTTGCAACTGGCGCTCTGCAAGCCATTCACTCTTAAGGAGTATGGCTTCTGTCTTTCTTTGGGACAATTGCAAGTTGGCGCTCTGGCACCAGGCTACAATTCTATCTACGATCGACTGTGCCCTAACCTCTATTTCCCGCCGCGAGTTGCCTTCCACCATGACCATGAGGTCATCGGCGTAGGCAACGAACTTGTTCGGGGCGATTTCCTCGAGGATTCCCAGGAGCCCGTCGACCATGAAGTTCCAGCAGGTTGGGCCGAGTACGGAGCCCTGCGGGCACCCCCTCGTGGCCTGCTTGGAGACCTCGCTATTGCCCCACGAAATTCCCACTCTCCTATCGCTGAAATAATTGCGGATAACGTTGAAGACGTTCGGCGGGCAGTCCCTAGTTTTTAGACTATCCAGAACCAGGGGCCACCACACGGTGTCGTAGGCACCCGAGATGTCGAAGAGGAGTGCGACGGCGTACGTGTCAACAGACTCGGCCACCATCCTGCGCATCTCCACAATGGCGTGCTCCGTCGACTTGCCCGGATCGAAGCCGAACTGCCGCTCGGAGGTTTTGCCCGGGCCCATCGCCGACCGCGCAATGCGCCCCTTAAGGGCTTTTTCGAAGAACTTACCTACGACGGAGAGGAAGCATATGGGCCTATAAGATTTTGGGTCCTTTTCGTCCTTGTCCTCGCCCTTCAGATGGACTCGGAGGGAGCCCCTCTTCCAGGCAGAGGGAAAGACGCCTAAACACAACCACGCATTGAAGAGACGAACCAGCACATCGGGAATGACCGCGAAGGCCCTTTTCAGCACGGCGACCTCAATGAGGTCGGGTCCCGGGGCCTTCCCGCTCTTGAGGCTTTTAAGGTGAGCAGCAAGCTCCGCTTGCGTGAAAAGCGGGTCGTCGGGAGTAGCGGGTGCGTCGAAGGCACCCTCCCTGACTTCTCGCTGTTGGGGGGTGTCTTCCTCTTCCCGATCTTCAGGGACGTGGGCCTCCAGGAGTAAGCTGGCGGTTTCTTCCATGTCCATTGTGGAGCCATCGGCTCGCCAGAGTGTGCTGAGCACCCTCTCAACTTGAAGCTTGTCAGACTGGAGATTATAGACGAAGCCCCAGGGCTTCTCGTTGCCGTGCGACGAGACGAAGCTCCTCCAGCTTTCGAGTTTGGCCCTCTTCACCTCCCGGCTATATTTCCGCAAGGACGTGCGGTACCCGAGCCGGATTTCGAGGCGGCGAGCGTCATTCCGTTCCCCCTGAAGAGCCCTACGTTGCCGGTGTACCTCCTTCTTGAGGTTGGTCAGGTAAGCAGTCCACCACGGGTTGGACTTCCTGAAGAACTTCTTCCTTGGCATCGCCCCCTCGCAAGCCTCCATGAGGACGCTCGCAAGGGCGCCAGCCATCTCCTCGACTTCTACGGGGGACGTCAGCGGGAGCGCCTCCAGCCGTTGCGCCGACAATTCAGCGAGGGTCTGGTCGAACCGCTCCCAGTCAGCTCGCCTTACGTTGAACCGACTGACATTGAATCACCGTTTATTTAACGTGCCGTCTCCGCCTCTCGGCATACGACACGGGCCCCGCGACCTCGGGGTCGGAGAACGCCGACCACCGCGGCTCGCATGTTCACGACACGCTTACCTCCCAGTTCGCAAGGGAGGCAGAGATCCCAATGCAGCTACTGGTCAAGCCGAGTGACTTTCCAACACTCTGACAACTCTGCAGGTTGCCGCCCGAGTTAATAAAAACGCAACTCACACGTCGGGTGCACGTAGCTGCCCTGACCAGCATGCGGCCTAACTACTGCCACCACGGAACCAACCGCAATCGGCTAGTGACCGCCCCGTAGGACGGCGGGCACACTAGCCCCCATGGTACCAATCTTGATCATTGGTCGGATCCTCGTGCGTACGATTGCTCGCACCACTTCCAATTGAGGTGTCCTTGCCCACTTCGACATTGGTCAGCCAGCGCTTCGGCTTGGCGGTGTCGCTACTCACCGGGTACCCGGGCCGGCACGGGCCTTCACAGGTACCTGCCTGCAGGGTGAACCGACTGACAGCGGGGCGCCCGTCATTTCCCTCGGCTTTCGGCACCCTCAAACCGACGTCCAGAGCGTTATGATCGCTCGTTGTCCATTCCTGCCGCACTGTCCATTCGCCGACGAAGCGGCTCATGGAGGCGACCCCAAGGTTACGTCGATGTATGACGAACCTGTGACCGCCCGGAAGGTAGGCAGCTGGTTGACATCATTGTGGACGGTGTATCCATACTGACGGATAAGCCGCTCCAGTTGGGCACCGCGCCTGTCCGTGTCCTGAGGTCCCCAAAGGGAGGACCGGGCATTGGCGTCTAGTCCGACGAGAACTCTCTGCCCCCTTAGCGAACGAAACGAACAATCTCGTCGCTCTACTGGAAGTAGTGGGACACGACGTAGAAAGAGAAGCCGGGTGCCTGCACCATCGCACAAACGCAGTGCGTCGTGCTCAGCTGCGAGACGAAGATCATCTGGAAGGAGGAGTGGCACACCGCCACCCCTCCTTCCTATGGTTCCTGCAAAAGCAGGACGTCCAGGCGCTTTCCGGCACCGAGCGAACGCACCTCAGCCGAAACGACAGCCGAACGCCTGGCATTCAGCTGCAACACCCTGATTTTATCGAAGGTTCGACCGCCCGGTGCGGCCACATTTACCGCGGTTTCTACAGGGGGGCGGGTTGGGGGGGCTTGGACGGTGACGCAGCTAGCGACCTGAACGGGCGCAGCCACGGTTGGCTGGTTTACTTTCCTAGCTTGGTTCCCCTCGTGTCTAACGAGAACTACTCTAACGGCGCAAAAGCCACACTCCTCGATCCGCGCCCGGTCGGCTACATGTCCGGCACCCCGGCGGTGGCGCGGGCCGCCCGGGGCCGACTCTCTGAGAGGGTTAAGCCGCAATTATACCGTTATTAAATTTTCCCATTTTTGTTCCCTCGAGTACGGTGGAAAGGAGGTCTCCCCGGGCAGCGCCACCTATGACCGGTTCGGGGGTGCATACGACAGGGTTCCCCCAGGTACACTGAAGGGATCGTTAAAGACTGCAGCAAACAAATATAAACAAAAATACCCTCCGTGCAGCCAGCAGACTATCGGCACGATGCCTTCCACCACTAGTTTCGGAGGTTTTGGCCCCGCGCCCTGGGGCAGCGACGGGCCGCTGTAATTATACAAAATAAAATAGAAATAAAGGTAAATAAAGTTCCTGATTAGTACGTTGGGGGCACCTGGTTCCGTGCCATCACCGCGACCGAGGTCGCGGCGAGACTGGGCCCAGGATACCCCACCTGAAAAGAAGAAAGGAAATCCGAATGCCGAGGCACTGGAAGTAAGTATAACAGCCAAACTTAACAGCAACAGAAAACAACAAACACACCAACAATAAACAACAACCAACAACCAGACATAGCAGCAACAACCTGAAAGACGAAAAGAAAGGGGGAAAGGAGGAAGAGGAGAACCAGGGCACCGGGGCGCCCGGAATAACAACAGCAACAGACAGACACAACAACCGGGAGGAAGAACAACACAACAACAACCTGAAAAGAAGGAAAAACGCCGAGCATCGAGGTGCCCGAAATAATCAATAACAACAGCAAACAAACACAACAACAACAACAACCGAAAAAACACATCAGCCTGAAAAGAAGAGAAGAAAGAAAACCAGGGTACCAAGGTACCTGAGATAAACAACAAAAACGGAAAAACATAACAACCTGGATAGACAAAAGAGAGCAAGAGTACCGCAGGTACCTGAACTCTCAACGACAACAAACATAACAACCTGAAAGGAAAGGGCGAGCCAGGGTACTGAGGGTACCTGGAGTAACAGCAACAACAACAAACACAGCAACAACCTGAAAAGAGAAGGAAACCAGAGTACCTAGGGTACCTGAAGTAACAACAACAGCAACGACATAAACAACATAACAACCGGAAGAGAAAGGGTAAACCAGAGCACCAGAGGGTACCTGAGTAACCACAACACCAACAACAACAACAACAACAGCAACAACAACATAACAACCTGAAAGAGAAGAATGACCAGAGTACCGAGGGTACCTGGCATAAACACAACAACGGCAACAACCCAACAGCAACAGAAATACAGCAAACACAACAACCACAGACACACATAACAACCTGAAAGGGAAAAGCCAGAGTACCGAGTGTACTTGGATTAACAACAACAACAAAATCGACAACAACAAACGCATCAGGGGCATGGGGGCCCCTGGGGAGGCCCGGGGGCCCCTGGGGATCCCTGGGGGTTACTGGAGATCCCTGGGGGTTACTGGGGATACCTGGGGTGTCTGGGGGCACCCTGGGGGGCATGGGGGTTACTGGAGGGGATCAAGGGATACCTGGGGAGCCTGGGATACGGGAGGAGGCAGGAGGGCCGGTGCGGGTGTCCCCGGGAGCCGCAGCCCCGCTGACCAGGGGGAACGGGGCAACGGACTACAACCTGAAATAACAAATAGATAAATAACAAAATCAAATACCTGGAAAGAAAAGATTATTAGAGGGGGGGGGCTCGCAGCGGCCCCAGCGGTGCGTGAACCCACGCCCGCATGGTCCCGCGGGTTATATCTGGCGTTCCTTGTCGTCATCCCATCCCCCGAGGGAGGGTGGGATGCGGACGGTGGGTGGTCGCCGGGGCGGGGGGGCAGGGATACGGGAGGAGGTTAGGGAGTAGGTGTAGGGATCGCCGGGAGCCGCAGCTCCGTTCCCCAGGGGTCCGGGCGGGGCCATCCCGCGCATACACATGGGGGGAGAGGCGCCGGGCACGGGCGACGGGGGCCAGCAGAGCCTGTCTGGGCCGTTCGCGTCATTTGCACCCCCCAGGCAATCAGTGCCTGCTCAAAGCGGTGCATCCGATTTGGCATCCCGCAGCATGTATCAGATGCGCGCCCCATTGCCCAGCCCAGCACCCACCGCCGAGGCGAGCGGAAGGGACCCTTCACGACGCCGCACCCCCTTAAGGGGAACAATGGAAACCCCCATTCACCTCGCCCCGGATTGACTCCAGAGCGGGAGTGACGGGGGCCCCGGATAGCCTGCGCAACTAGCCGCCGCTGCCAAAACAACGCCGTTGACGGGCTCCACCACGAGGAGGTTTGCGCTAGGCACTTGTTCTCAAGAAGGGAAAGTCGAAGTCTCCCCCTTAAGAACTTGGAGCCCAGTAGATAGGGACACTAATCACCTGTTGTATTTAACGTGCCGTCTCCGACTCTCGGCATACGACACGGCACCCAAGTGCGCGGGGTCGGGATCACGCCCGACCGACGCACTGCCCCGTCTCGCCAGCTCGCGCACTGAGCGTGTCACGTCCTGAAGGGACGTGGGCATATATTTTTAGATTCCCTCCTTTTTGCCTACGACAAGCGCAATAGCACGGGATGAGGGTAAAAAGGGGTAGTGCTTGGAATGAGTTAGAAATTAGGAAGTCATGCAGTGATTGGCATTTAGAAATAATCTGACGAATTTGTACAAACTTAACTAAAGGTTTATTACAAATAAGTGATCTGATGAATAAAGTTGCTTTAACAGAAAAATTGACAATGGAAATAGAGGTGAAGCCGAGGGAACAATCGGATTAACATAAAAATGAGATTTGTCGCTTACATTGGTCGCTGTGTTCGTGAGTGGGTCAGTGTGTAGGTACGCTCGCTCGCAAGAGTATCGGTTGTCGCTCGCAGATAAGAGTCTCGTTGACGGACACCACGCTTATCGTTCGGAAAGCGGATCCCAGCACCAGACTTTCGGGGATGCTGAGAGTGTGTATGTATACACGCGTAGTAAACAGCACGTGAGCTGTTTTATAGACTCGAAGCCGCGAGAGTTGACTAAACTTTTATACGACGCTTCGGTCAAAACCCGAAGATGTATAATATTCGAAACTCTGTGTTACCGGTTCTATACCTCGAATTCTGTCAGAACAAGCGAAGTTAATTTGATGAAAGATTTTGCGAGACTGAGATCTGAACGCGATGGAAACTGTTGGAAGACTGACTTCAAGAAGGAAGTCTTTCTTGATATAAAAATTAGGAGGGAATAAACGGTGGGAGAAGGAACCTTAAGGTTTAGCGTGATTGGTCACGGTATTCATAATTCGCAGAATTGATCTCGATCATTCCTTACATAGAATTTGCACGCGTGGAAGGTAGGAGACCTTTGTCCCGTGTTTCGGCGAAAAAGCGCATGGGATATGGAGTTCGGTATCTGAGACCTAAGCATGCGCATGATCTGTTATGCTGTAGATAATATCGGGTACGCGAAGAGATCGAGCGCGAGAGATGGCGAGTTCTCTTTTCCTGTCGGCACCATGCTAAATACTTATCGGCCGGGACTTATGTAGGCTAGAGGCAAAGTCTTCTCGTATCATTCGAGTGGTACCTTGTATTTCTTTTTGAGAGTTTGATATTTAAGTGTTGAAGAAATGCGCGGTTATAACACGAGGCGGACCGACTGAATAAAGTAAACGAAAAAGAATAAAGGGTTGGAGAATTTCCTCGGACGTGACACCTCCCCCCTTTAAGATTGGGCGTCTCGCTCAATCAGACTGTTAGCTAGGACAAAGATGACTGTTCGTCTTGGTGGGGCAAAGTGTATTTAAGCAAGGATTTCGTGGTGACCATCTCATTCGTAAAAAACATATTCGTCGATTGCATCCGCGTCGTATCATAGTATTTTTGCGGAAGAGACAAGAGAAGAGAGAGAAAAAAAGAAATGGCTCCAAAGAATCGACGGTCTGAACCTTTCATGGCGAGTAAAGAAAAACCAATCGTTCCTAATGTATAAAAAGTATGATAATAGTATATATACAGGGTGTCCCAAAACTCAACGATAATCTGAGACCGGATGAAAGGCCAAGTTATACCAGTTCTGGGAAAAATAAAAAAAAATCCATATCACTCAGTTCAGCGATAATAGACATTTAAAAAAAAAGTTGAAATTCGACACCCTTGGTCGCATTTTCAAGTCCTGTGATTACCAATGTCACAATTTCGCTGTGATTTTTTTAATTTCGTGATCTTCATTAACGATGCTATTAATCACAACTACAAATTAATGCAAAAAACATTGTTAATTTAATAAAATAAGTTAAGTTTTAGTGAGTCATGGTTCACAAAAATATTGTTAGTTAACTTTGACACTTCATTTTGAAAAAAAAATGTACTACACTACCCTTGGCAAGTTATTTCAAAAGATGGCGCATTTAATCAAGATTTCAAAATGGTGCAACACTTGCCACTTTTCTTGCCATCAAAAATTTTATTTCTTTTTTTTTTCAAATTGAGCTCATTTTGAACAACCCAACGTTAGGAATTTTTTTTACTAAAATTTGTTATTTTTTGTTTCTGGTCTGAAATAAAATTATTATTTCTAGTAAAGAGGTAATTGAGTCAGTTAATAATCAATTTTTATTGTAAAAAACATATGTTTTTTACAATAGGAATATGTTTTTTACAATAAAAATTGGTTATTAACTGACTCAATTACCTCTTTACTAAAAATAATAATTTTATTTCAGACCAGAAACAAAAAATAACAAATTTTAGTAACAAAAATTCCTAATGTTGAGTTGTTCAAAATGAGCTCAATTTGAAAAAAATAAGACAAAATTTTTAATGGCAAGAAAAGTGGCAAGTGTTGCACCATTTTGAAATCTTGATTAAATGCGCCATCTTTTGAAATAACTATTATTTTTAGTAAAGAGGTAATTGAGTCAGTTAATAACCAATTTTTATTGTAAAAAACATATGTTTTTTACAATAAAAATTGTTTATTAACTGACTCAATTACCTCTTTACTAAAAATAATAATTTTATTTCAGACCAGAAACAAAAAATAACAAATTTTAGTAACAAAAAATCCTAATGTTGAGTTGTTCAAAATGAGCTCAATTTGAAAAAAATAAGAAATAAAATTTTTAATGGCAAGAAACGTGGCCAGTGTTGCACCATTTTGAAATCTTGATTAAATGCGCCATCTTTTGAAACAACTTGTCAAGGGTAGTGTAGTACATTTTTTTTTCAAAATGAAGTGTCCAAGTTAACTAACAATATTTTTGTGAATCATGACTCACTAAAACTTAACTTATTTTATTAAATTAACAATGTTTTTTGCATTAATTTGTAGTTGCGATTAATAGCATCGTTAATGAAGATCACGAAATAAAAAAAAACACAGCGAAATTGTGACATTGGTAATCACAGGACTTGAAAATACGACCAAGGGTGTCGAATTTCAACTTTTGTTTAAAAATGTCTATTATCGCTGAACTGAGTGATATGGATTTTTTATTTTATTTTTCCCAGAACTGGTATAACTTGGCCTTTCATCCGGTCTCAGATTATCGTTGAGTTTTGGGACACCCAGTATAAAAAAAAAAGAAATCGGAGAAAGTGAAAAACTACTCGCTAATATTTCTTTCCGTGTTACAGGTGTCCTTCGTCAAGCTGGCGAAGGCCCGCCGCCAAGAACGCGAGGATAACCGGAGAGCACTACATTTCCTCCATCTCCAGTGGGGATTCGATGTGTTCGGTGTCCGGTGGATGTTGGAGGGTCGCTGCGGATTAGACCATCCGGAATATGACTGGGACCATCCGGCCTGGGAGGACCCCCGCGGGTTGTACGCCGCGTACGACGCGTGGGATCTTCCGGCGGTCATCAGTAGAGAGTGATTTCACGACTGCGTGTTCGTCGATGCACATTGTATTGGCGCCGTGTGGAAGACGAAACCTTTTTTAATAAAGAAAAGTTTCTGTTCCTTCAAAAGTTGTTTGTTTTGTTCGCGTCGGCTGGTCGTGCGCTCTCTTCGTTGTACTTCGGACTACGTGGTTCTTCGATGGTTTGCGAAGTAGTCTCTCTCCTCATTGAAAATTCTTAATTTAGTTTCTTAACATAGTTTAATTGCACGTAATTCTATATCTCCTTTTCCCTTTTGATATGGTTAAAGGAAAAGTTTTTGAAAAATAAGAGAAAAAAATATATGTTTATATATATATATTTTTTTTTTATATGTAAAAAGACAAAAAAAAATAGTTCCACTCGTGCGAACCTTATGGGCAGGAATTCTTGGATTGATTGATTCTTGGAAGTTCGGGGTGTAGTGTGTTCGAGTCGATTGACGGAAGCATTTGACTTCCTGCGCTGGTGCCAGGATCAGCTGATGCGGCTATCGTGGGTTCGTGGACCTCGTGCGCGGCTTCTACGTCCGTCGATGTTTCTTTCTCGGGACGCTGGGCCAGATGCATGAGTAGATGCGTCACCGAGTCCCAAACAGCTCCTATAAGATACACCGACCAGCCGTACACAGTATGTAGGCTGTATGCGTGTATCACAGTATCCACGAGAAGATTTATGGCTCGGGCGATGATGAATATCGCGATTACGCCGGCGCTCGCTGTTCCGAATTGGATGAATCTTCCCCACGTGCGACTCCAGATGGATTCGGCAAGGTTTTGAAGGCTGTCACTGTCTAGCAGGTTCAACACTTGTATTCCCTGGTCGGCGGTGGTTTCGCCGGTGATTCCTCGTGCCACGTGGCTGAGAACAGCGGACTTCTCTACGGGGAACATTATACGTTCTCGAAGGTTGCCGATGTCCTCCTTTGAATAGATACCGCTCGATGCCAGTGTTGCAGGGTTGGTGTATTTCCAACTAGGCTTCGTCATTGGCTCCATGCGCGCAGGTGGTGTGGTATCTGCCGGACCTGGGAGGAATTTATACCACGTGTCCCCGAACAGGTAATATGGAGGAAGTAAGGAATTGAAGGTAGCTTTGGTTCCCTTCCTCAATAGTATATGGGTTTTTGGAGTAAGAAAATAGGATTCGTTTCCACGAGTGACAGGTAATTGACTCTAACATTCCTTTAACCTGATCAAGTTCACTTCTACCGGTATACATTGGACGATGTGTACGACTTCGCCCGCTACTACCGCCATATAAGAAGGGCCTTTCATTATATTATACGCAAATTCGTCTGGTGCTTGGGTCGCTAGGGACAAGCTATTTCGAAGCATTTGTCGTTCTTTGTCGCGTTGTTGATTTAGCATGTCGCGATATAATGATTTCATTTGTTGTCGGATATGGCGCTCTACGTATATGAATTTTGAGTTTACGTAAGCGAATATATCCAGATTTGCGACGGGGTATTTCCGCGAATGGCGAAAGAAGCGCTTCGAGTTGTTTCGAATATGAAGAGTTTGGGGTGTTCTGTGCTGAGTATGTTATATCCGCAAATTTTATCGGTTTTCCTAACGGCTAACGCAAATGTTACGTCATTGGAGGTTACGGAGTACACGGTATTTTGATTTCCAGATTTGATTACGAAAACTTTCGTGGACATTCCTTCGTACAAAATTCCGTATTTATCGAAGCCGCAACTTTCGCGCCGTCTCGCGTTCCAGAACGTGTATCCTCCATCGGGATCGATACATGATGTCGCGAGCAAAGCACATGTTGTGCCTGATTTCAAATGAATTTGATTCGATTTTAGCGTGATTTGAGCGGGAGAACTTTTTAACGTTATTTTTACCGTTCCTTGAACAACAACCTTATTCCAGGTACCGTAGGGATCTAAGTATGACGCTCCGTCACATTCGCCATTACTGTTAATATGGCCAGCGACAGTGATACTCACAGTCGTGGTTTGATTGTCTCGTAACCCACGTATTATATTATGGGCTATTTGGGTACTCCCGTATTTGTGCATTTCTTCGCAAGTGTCGCGTCTGGTGGCTTCCAGATATTCTATTTGACCGTTACTAACGACGGACACATGCGACGACATGCCACAATAATATATGATTCGCAATATTTCGACCTTACATTGGATGACCATTGTTTCGGAGTAATCATTGAGTTGTAGCAGTTGTATATATTGGTCTGTGCTCTGCGTTTTTGGTTCGGAGTTGTTGCAGGGTTTGACATCCAGCAGAAATAGCGTGGTTATATTGGGGGCACTCGATCCACAGTCGTACCCAACCATGCCAACGGCGGAATGGAATAAGCATAATGCCCAAAATAAATGGATGCCAGTCATCTGGGAACAAGTAATGAATGATTATTTTTCAGTTATTGGAGTCGGATCTATCGACTCGAGTCGACTTGGGTTTCCTATTGGGGTTGGCTTCACCGTTAGTGTGAGATTGTCGCAGACGATTTTCATGAACTACTCGCATTTTATTGTTGTATTGAATTTTTACGTTGCCCTTTGCAAATTTTTCTAAGACCTTATGCGGTCCAGTGTATTGATCTCCGAGTTTACCGAGTTTAGGACCCTTTTGTAGGTAGACAAAGTCTCCTACTTTGAAATTCTTTAGATTCGCGTTTCTGTCATAATATTTTTTTGAGCGTTGTTTGGACAAGACCAAATTTTTGTCAGCGATGTTTCGAATTCCGTTTATACGTGTGATCAATTCAATTAGATAACCGCGATATGTTGGTAGCTGATCTGATTCCCGAAGCCGTTCGCTTGATGGGACTCTTGCAACCTTGCCGAAGACTACCTCATAGGGAGTCTTCGTGCTTTCGTGAACGCTAGTATTGTACGAGAACATCGCCAAATCTAGCCATTGATCCCACTCGTTATCCTTATCTGTGTATTGCTTCAAAAATTCGGCTAGTAAGTGGTGAGACGTTTCGAGGGTACCATTGGACTGCGGGTGGAACGCCGTTGTCCTACATCGCTTAATTCGGAAACGTTTTACGACCCTTCTCATGAGACCGCTCAAAAAATTGCTTCCTTGATCTGTTAATAGCGCTTTTGGCGAACCGAAAACGCAAATGAATCTTTTTATGAATGCATCAGCGACCGTAGTCGCCAGTGCATTTGGAAGCGGAATTGCAACACAATATTTCGAGAGGTGGTCTTGGATCGTGAGAATATACAGATTTTGATTTGACGTGCGTTGCATAGGTCCAACAATATCCATTGATATTTTTTCAAAAACGGTTCCGGGAGTGTCCGTTATTATCATCGGATGTTTGGTTTTGACTCGGACCAATTTCTTTAATTGACATTCTAAGCATTGCTCCACTCTTCTTTGGATCTCTGACTTTAAATCTTCCCAGAAATATTCGCGCTTGATTCTATTGTACGTTTTTGAAACACCCTTGTGTCCTCCGATTGGGGACTTATGCATTTCATAAAAAATCGAATCTCGTTTTTCGATCGACACATACTGTAGAGTTCCCAGACAAATGTCAAGAGACGCGGCAGCGTCTTGACGCCAAGTAATAAAAAAAAAAAATTTGACGCCACTGATCGATGCCACCGATCTCGACGCCACTGACCGACTGACGACACGCCGCGACTCTTTATACAGTAAGATGGGCTCTAGCAGACGACGTTTTAACTTTGTTCCGATATTACGCGAAAACGCGGCAACAAATCGAAAATCTAATGACAGTTTACCAATGTAATGTGATTTTTTCCTATCGATTTTGTTCGGGCTATTTTTCGATTTGTCCACTTAATCTCGGGATCTCATAATTTACGGCCGAATTTTCGGGTGACTTTTTACCCCAAAAATTCTTCAACACTCGTCCATTGTCTTTCATTGAATGAAATAAAGTCGTTGGCTCATATCGTAAACATAACACATACGCCGTTCTGTGAATTGATTAACACTTTAGCGCAACAGGCACAGCAACGCCACCGCTCTCTCGAACGGCACGACTCGAACTATACCCTGCTTGCAATATATATATATATATATATATATATATATATATATATATATATATATATATATATATGTATTCTAATACAGTCGCTTTGACAGCTCGAGTAACCAAACACGGTTAGTCGAGCGTGGATGTGAAAAAAAGAAAACAAACGGCTCTTATTAGAGCCAAAAATTTATTTAACAAAGGTTCACGTCGTTCAAATTTAGGTGTGGATTATTTATTTGATCCTAACATGCGTATATTGGCCGTGGCGCTCGCGTGGAAACCGTCGGAGAAACAGCGAGGACGATACGCAAATAGATACAGAGTAAGTTAAAAATTCAAGAATGTGCTAATTTCTTTCACTTGCTTATATAAAATCATTAAAAAATTCGCAGACAGACGTGCATGTGTAGCTTTTGTGTGCCTTGAGAGCATAACCTAGCTTCTATATGTCATTACCAATTTGTGTGTTCATAACCTCGTTCCATTAACATTTTATGAACATATCTTCTAAATTTTGTAGAAAATGCATTCGACTCTGTAGAATTTATATTGACGCAGAGCTTGACAATTATTTTGCCTGAAATATTATTCATTGCTGAAAAATCTCTCATGAGAAATAAAGGCTTTGTGCAACACGATATATAAACCTAGATCCCCTACGGCGTCCAATAGAACATGTAAAATAGAACGCCATTACACGACCATTCCAAGTTCTTGCGAATTTTGTTCATACGAACCCGTGATCAAACATACAGGTATCGAATAGGCGGCCTAATTAACATACATGCGATGCAATCGACACCTGTATATTTGATCACGGGTTCATACGAATAAAATTGGTGCGAACCTGTGATATTCGCGTAATCGTGTTCTAGGACAACACCTAATGTTTGGCTCGATCTCACAGACTCAAGCCTGACAGCGCTTTCATATGTCTTGCCATTCTTTTCATACTGTGGTGATCACCATATTTCATTGTTGCGGCTGCACAATCTACGTCTACATGGAATGATGATAGTCCGCCATCTCCGAGAAATCTTCGACTGCCACACCTGCATCGAAGACTTTCCTTGGTTATGTCGTTCAACGCCTTGAAGTTTATCGTCCCAAGTGCGCTCAATGTGTCAAATACTATGGAAAGCCAAACTTCAGATACTCCATGTCGCTCGATGCCTCGAATCGAGCAACATTTGGGCATGAAACCCTTTTCCGGTACGGAGAGCGACAACGAAACCTTTTGACATTTTTCCAGCTTGACATAACATAAAAATGATTAAAACATGAATTTCAGCATTTCTCATAAAATGAAAAGGCCTTAGGACTATTGTGCCATCTGGCCAAGGAAGGCCAGATTGTGAATGATTGTGCGCTTTTTAATGTTAACATGAAAGTGTGATTGAAGCTGCATATTTTATGTGTTACGTGATTAGCGGCTATTATGTAAATTTAAAATAAGATGATTGTCAACGAAACCTTTTTTTTGTCAGACCGGCTTTAGTTTTAATTTACTGGAAAACAACCTAAGATTTCTTGAATAAAAATCCTGAAACTGAGTATAAATGTGTGATAATAATTTCTCTAATTTCTATTGTGCCAAATTAAATATGGTTAATGAAACTGAATTGATTACATTTATCAAACATTTGAAACGTAGGGACCCTCAAACTTTTATTTATAGTCACATATAGGTGACTGGGTAAAAAAAAATATTTTACACTTTTTAGTACATTAAATAAAAGCTTGTTTAAAAGTAAAGTTTTTTTTATATACAAATTTTCCGTACCAATCTGAAAAAAAAGAAAACCCGCGTTTCGAAAATATATGGTTCTGCACTTTAAGGTATTTCTTTCACGAACCCGAATATTTAACAAATAACTGATTTTCGTCTATTATTTTTACACGGTGTTTACATTCCTTTATTCAATCCCGAATTCATTTTAAACGATAAATGTCAATTGTCTAAAAGAAAGAAAAAAAAGATGAGTTCTCTTTGAAAATGAGCTTTATTGAAAGTATGGCCCGGCCACGGTGACCATAGGCATTGAAACATGTGTGCCATTAAGCCTTCATGCGACGTTGGCTCGCTCCACCTCTCCGTTTCGTCGCCGGGAGAAAAACTGACGTCTTCATTTACATAAAAGTCAATATTTAATAAATGCCGTAGACGGATCATTTAATTTTTGGGTGACAATTTTGGTAATATACTGAATGATTTGACATTTTTTCATAACATCCTTAATATTTTTTACACTATTCCGTGTGTGTAGTTTTTTTTCCGTTTACCATTACCGATCGGCATGAGTCTAGGCATCTTCTTATGAAAAAACTGTTTGTTGAATTCAAATTTAAAATTAAATTATGAAATTAAAAATTCAATTCAAAATTATTAAAATCAAATATTAAAATTTGAAGGGTGCATTCAGTATATGTAACGAATCCACTATATAAATTTGAACAAATGGTAACATTTGATCATTTGACCCGAAGCTTCTTAACGATATAAGGAAAGACGTGTATTTTTGAGCAGCCTCCAGCAGGGTAAATGTGCGCGTTATCCAAGTGCATCCGGTTTTTGTTTACAATGAACAAATCGATTTGCATTCCACTCGCTGAACACGCAAATAAAATATCGCAATGAAGTTGGATTTTCGTAAAATATTTTTATTGATCTCTAGTTTTTTTTATTAAAAGTTTTCTCCTGCTGCCACAAACAAAGCGCAATTCATGAAACATGGAGACGGTATATTAAAAAGTAAAACATTAAGAGGTACAGACTTGGGCGTAATTCTATTTATAAATACGAATATGAATATATTCACATCGTGATTTTCATGTGAATATAAATACAAATGTATTCATACTTCACTTTTTGTATTCACATGCATGCATACAAATACAATTGTATTCACAAATATTCTGAACATACAAATAGATTCACAGAAAAACTTGTGAATATTCACAAAAAAGTGAATATTTACAAAAAATCCTGTGAATTAAAAAAACACACACATCACAATCTGTGAATGCAAATGTATTCATAAAAAATTGTAAATACAAAAAAATTCACAAAATAAGTTGTGACTTTTTTCATATTTAAGACAAATTAAAATCAAATTCACAATAATTAGATTAAAATTTACACCATTAGTGAGTTCGTACGCATTTTGAGAGAAAACTTTTGCCTCGAGGCAAAGAAATTTTTGCACAAAACTTTTTGTGCGAAAATTCCTTTGCCTCAACACAATGGTTTCTCTCAAAATACATAAGAACTCACTTGTGGCGTAAATTTTAATATAATTGTCGTGAATTCGATTTTAATTTTCTTCAACTTGAGGAAATTCACAACTCATTTTGTGAATTTTTTCATATTTATGATGTAATATTTGGAACTCACTATTTTTGCAAAAATTTCTTCGCCTCGACGCAATGTTTTCTCTCAAAATACGTAAGAACTCACGTTTGGTGTAAATTTTAATCTAATCATTGTGAATTTGATTTTAATTTGTCTTAAATACGAAAAAATGCTCAACTTATTTTGTGAATTTTTTTGTATTTACAATTTTTTGTGAATACATTTGCATTCATAAATATTGATTTGAATTTTTTTTAATTCACAGGATTTCTTGTAAATATTCACATTTTGTTGTGAATACAGTAGAACCTCGATTATCCATACCAATTGGGACCGAGACTAGTTCGGATAATCAAAAGTTCGGATAATCGAAACGTGGGTTATTTGGGACGAGATCATAAACAACAACCTTTTACATAAAAACAGTACAGTACATGTCAAATTTTATTATATATGTATGTACTGTTTTTATGTACATACATATATCAGGTGTTAAAATATATATATATATATATATTAAACAGCTGAAAAGAGTCGAATGCCTTTTTTTAATATATTTTTTATAAAATCGTCCATTTTTAATTGACGAACGGCCGTAACGCGTTTTTGAGCGGCTAAGTGTCGCAGCCGTTTGAGAAGGAGAAGTTGCGTTGGGTTGCTCATTGTTGCTCACGGCAGTGGCAGCGAGCAACAATGTATCTTTCACGCCAACGTTCGGATAATTGAGCGTTCGGATAAACTAAGCTATCGTTCGGATAATTGAGGGTTCGTATAATCGAGGTTCGGATAATCGAGGTTCTACTGTATATATTAAACACCTGAAAAAAGTCGAATGCCTCTTTTAATATTTTTTTTTTATAAAATCGGCCATTTTTAATTGACGAACGGCCGTAACGCGTTTTTGAGCGGCTAAGTCTCGCAGCCGTTTGAGAAGAAGTTGCGTTGGGTTGCTCATTGTTGCTCGCGGCAGTGGCAGCGAGCAACAATGTATCTTTCGCGCCAACATTCGGATAATTGAGCGTTCGGATAAACTAAGCCCTCGTTCGGATAATTGAGGGTTCGGATAATCGAGGTTCGGATAATCGAGGTTCTACTGTATTTCCAATTTTTTTCTGTGAATTTATTTGTACACGTTCAGAATATTTGTAAATACCATTGTATTTGTATGCATGCATGTGAATACAAATAACCGAACTATGAATAAATATTTCACTAATAGGCGTTTGTAAATCACCCTGCAAATACGTCGATTTAATAGTGGAAGGGACTGAAGACTTTAAAAAAAATATTTATAGCATTTGGTAATATACAAGTTTTCAGAAACGACGTGTCGTGTTTTTTTAACTATCTGTTTAAATCTTACCCTTTTAGAATCTTTGAAAAAGTAAAAAAAAATAATACCAAGTAATGAAAAGATATTTGAATTCACTCCTCTTTGAACTGGCGCAGAACGAAAAAAAGATTTTTCCCCTTTCAAAAAGATATGAAATCCCCTTTAAAAACTTTTAAAAAGTAAAAAAAGAACGCCAAGTAACAAAATACCCCCGAAAACATTATTGCTTTTTTGATCGTATACAAAATTCTGATTTATCTTGAAATATTTTTTAATTTTATTTAACGAATGCTTTTATTATATTTTTTCAATTAAAATGTACAAAAAAAGTGAAATAACTTTTTATAAAGTAGCCAAGCAAGTTTACTAAAAACGTAAACAAAATTGTTAAACCTTAGAACTAATGTTTTCCTAAATATTTCATTTTTATTTTAAAAATCACATTACTATTATAACAAAAAATTGGTATTACCATTATATAAAAATACAACGTATTTACCACATAAGTACACTGGAAATGCTGTGCAACGACTTGGCGTGCATGGTTAAGAAAAATAGCTCGGCGAAGGATTTCGTCTTTCCGACTACTTAACTCTCAGGTTGGAAAAACATAGACTGCTGCAATTTGTTATGCAACTGGAAATCAAATTTCGTGATCCCGCAAAGTATGGATCAAATCAGTGATGTTCCCCTAGACGATACGATACGTTAAATCTTTTTTTATGCATACTTTAATACGATATATAAAAGTATATTCTTTTCCCTCTATCAGACAACTTTATACATTACATGAAATATATTTCGTATATACTTTTATGTATTGATTCGTCTGTTTGTGTATTGTATCCGTCTCTAAGCCACAGCATCGGCAATTTTAAAATTCGAATTACGGTGCCGTCGTCTTGCTGGTGAAAAACGAAATATCTGAGTATCTCTCCTGATAGTCATTACGCATTATTCGATGGTTCTTCCGAGTACAGTCGAATATTCGTCAATAGTGGATATAACTTAGCTCTGTCACGGTCACGTGAATTGTGTGGACCGATATATACACCGATAACACTATATATCAATGTTATCTTGTCCGAATCACACTAGCGCAAGGTGCAGGAAGTCGCATTGTTAATAACTCTGGCAGTTGATGCGTTGTTACAGGTTATATATATATTGTGTATCTTCCCGAGCTATTTCTCTTAACCATGCACGCCAAGTCGTTGCACAGCATTTCCAGTGTACTTATGTGGTAAATACGTTGTATTTTTATATAATGGTAATACCAATTTTTTGTTATAATAGTAATGTGATTTTTAAAATAAAAATGAAATATTTAGGAAAACATTAGTTCTAAGGTTTAACAATTTTGTTTACGTTTTTAGTAAACTTGCTTGGCTACTTTATAAAAAGTTATTTCACTTTTTTTGTACATTTTAATTGAAAAAATATAATAAAAGCATTCGTTAAATAAAATTAAAAAATATTTCAAGATAAATCAGAATTTTGTATACGACCAAACAGGCAAAAATGTTTTCGGGGGTATTTTGTTACTTGGCGTTCTTTTTTTACTTTTTAAAAGTTTTTAAAGGGTTATCTTTACTTGACTATTCTTAAAGGATTCTTTTATGATGTTCGTAATGTCGTTCCATACTATGTGTTCGACATGATTCGTTTGGCAAATACTCCATGATTCGAGTTTGAGAATTTCGCAAAGATCTCGTAATTCCGTTACGCTTTCTTTAATGTTCTCTGATACGAACGATAATGATCTTGAATATTCGTCTTTGATCACGAGGGCGATGTGATATTTTTTTCCAACTTTTTTGCTGTAAGCTTGGCCAACCGTCAAATTCTTCCAGAAAGGAAGCTTGTTTAATTCTAACAACTTTTGTGCTCCAGAGTCACATGGTCACCAGCTGAATCGACAAGATAGACTAGGTGATCGTTTCGAAAATGGAACAATTCCTTAGTCGTAATGCAATTAGCGATTTGAAATTCTGATGTTTTTCTTTACTCCGTGGGAGGGATCTCGTCTTCAGAAAGTTCCGAATTGAGAGAGCTGAAATCTGAATTTGTCGAATTATCGGAATTGGAATCAGTGGAGGTTTTGGAGCGAGAGATAGGAGGTGCTTTGCGCTGGTTCGGATCATTGAATGTTTTTGGGCCGACGACCTTCTTAGGTCGGGTGACGCGTACGGGTCTTATTACCTCGGCCTCCGTCTCATCGTCACTACTCTCCTCGTAGTTCACGGCCTTGCGAGGTCGTCGTATGCGATGCTGAGACGCGGGGCGTGCGTCGGCCTTCTCGAGAGCAGGCGCGTCGGCACTTGACACACTAACGTCACCGAGCGTTTCGTTTGCTTGTATTATTGCATCCGGATCGGATAGTACAGTCTCCCTTGCCTGAGCACGGGTGACTGCATTTATTTTTTTTTATTCCGGAAATGGATGGACTTCGACCCATGTCGTGATTTGAATGGGAGTATCACCTTCTTCTTCACTACTACTGGATTTCGTTTTTGAACGATTTATCTCCTGTGGTGCGTTTTTGAAATTTTTTATTTTTTTGTGATCGCAATGGGCGGCTATTTTGGATTCTTCAGGTTGTTCGATTGGATTACGCGACAATGCGTCAGCGTTTGAATTTAGTGTGCCCGGTTTGTATACGACATCGTATTCGTATTCGTACAGCTTGAGTCGCCATTTAAGAACGCGTGCGTTCGTGTCTTTGGCGGTCCTGAACCAAACTAAAGGTTTGAGATCCGTTACAAGCGTGAATTTCCTACCATAGATGTACGGTCGGAAGGCTTTTACGCTATGAATAATTGCCATTGCTTCCTTTTCGTACGTGTCGTACCGAAAGGACGCTCCTCGCAGTACGCACGACGTATAAGCTATCCGTATCGATATGACGTATAAGGCGTAGCCAGAAGCATCCGTTGTTATAATAAACGGTTTTTCGAAATCGGGGTATTGGAGAATCGGAGCTTCGCATAATTTATCCCTCAGGATATCGAAAGCTTTTTGCTCTTCGTCAGTCCATTTAAAGTCGACCTTGTCCTCTAAGAAGCGAGTTAACGGTTTCGCGATTTTGGAGAAGTCTTTGATAAACCTACGATAATAATCGGTTAGGCCCAAAAATTGGCGAACATTTTTTAAATTTTTGGGTACGGGGAAATCTTTGACGGCTGAGACTTCGCTCGGGTCTGGTTTAACCGTCCGTCTTTACCGATTATGTGCCCTAGGTACCTGACTTCTGGCCGAAGAAATTCGCATTTATCTGGTTGTAGTTGGAGATTGGCTTTGCGCAATCGTTCCATCAGTTCGTGAATCTTTTTACCGTGCTCCTCTGTGTCCCTGGCATACACTACGATATCGTCGAGATAAACAAAGAGGGATACTCCTTGGAGTCCACTCAATACGATATCCATTAAGCGCTGGAAGGTTGCCCGGGCATTTTTAAGCCCGAATGGCATTCTTGAAAATTCGTAGTGCCCATGTGGGGTAGAGAAAATGGTTTTCGATTTATCTTCATGATTCATTTCGATCTGGTGGAACCCGGATGCTAAATCGAACACTGAAAAATAATTAGCGCGTCCCAACTGATCCAGAATATCTATGATGTTGGGTCATAAACCTTTAGTTAAGTTTGTACAAATTCGTCAGATTATTTCTAAATGCCAATCACTGCATGACTTCCTAATTTCTAACTCATTCCAAGCACTACCCCTTTTTACCCTCACCCCGTGCTATTGCGCTCGTCGTAGGCAAAAAAGGAGGGAATCTAAAAATATATGCCCACGTCCCTTCAGGACGTGACACAGTTGCACCTCAGTTTTGTTTGGAGCATATAGTTTCTTTAAGAATTGCAGGAGAGATTCTACTGTTTCGAACGTGGATGACCGGATAATCTTCTTAGCCTGACCCTTTAGTTTGTTTCGAATTACTTTCACAAACCATGCTTCGGATCCGGGCGGAAGCGACGCCAATGCGTCTTCGCATCCGGCTACAAAATCTGAGAAGGAGCTACCTTTCCCGGCAAAATCCGGGACCATTTCGATAGCTTCCCTTAAGGATACGTAAGCGAGTGACGGATTTGTACCTATCGCCATGTCTGTTGTATTTTCATTATCGACTTTTTGGGGTATTACTAATTTTTTTACTGGTCGTTTCTTAGGTTCGAGACCGGATAGCAATTGAGCGTCAGAACTCCTCAAAGAATAACCTGATGGTTCACCTAAGTCGTCAGTGATATTTAAATTCAATGAACTAGCTGTTGATTCGTCCCCGGACATTGGATCAATCGGCACATTCCCTTTTTAATATCCCGGACGAGCCCCCAAAAATTAATATCTCACGTCCTGAAGGGACGTGGGCATATATTTTTAGATTCCCTCCTTTTTGCCTACGACAAGCGCAATAGCACGGGATGAGGGTGAAAAGGGGTAGTGCTTGGAATGAGTTAGAAATTAGGAAGTCATGCAGTGATTGGCATTTAGAAATAATCTGACGAATTTGTACGAACTTAACTAAAGGTTTATTACAAATAAGTGATCTGATGAATAAAGTTGCTTTAACAGAAAAATTGACAATGGCAATAACGGTGAAGCCGGGGGAACAATCGGATTAACATAAAAATGAGATTTGTCGCTTACATTGGTCGCTGTGTTCGTGAGTGGGTCAGTGTGTAGGTACGCTCGCTCGCAAGAGTATCGGTTGTCGCTCGCAGATAAGAGTCGCGTTGACGGACGCCACGCTTATCGTTCGGAAAGCGGATCCCAGCACCAGACTTTCGGGGATGCTGAGAGTGTGTATGTATACACGCGTAGTAAACAGCACCTGAGCTGTTTTATAGACTCGAAGCCGCGAGAGTTGAATAAACTTTTATACGACGCTTCGGTCAAAACTCGAAGATATGTAATATTCGAAACTCTATGTTACCGGTTATATACCTCGAATTCTGTTAGAACAACTGAAGTTAATTTGATGAAAGATTTTGCGAGCCTGAGATCTGAACGCGATGGAAACTGTTGGAAGACTGACTTCAAGAAGGAAGTCTTTCTTGATATAAAAATTAGGAGGGGATAAATTGTGGGAGAAGGAACCTTAAGGTTTAGCGTGATTAGTCGCGACATTCATAATTCTATTGTATCCCCGGCTCGAGAACCCGGGATAGGTATTTTTGGGATCGTTGCGAAATTAAGAGTTGGAACTCAAGTTCGTTGAATAGGAATATAAGTTTATTACTGGGCTGGTCGTATAATTGAATTTACAGTGTGTCGGTCGTACCTTAGGACCGAACCGTTCAAAAGTCAACCAAGGACTCCCTGTTCCTTGGTGTCTTCTCTTAATTGTCGACTCTGATTGTCGCAATTTGCCCCAGATCAAGCAGCATAAGATGCTTGGTCAGGACGTGTCGCAAAGTGTCTTTTTGACGTTTGCATTTTGGCGAAAGTGCAACTCTCGCAGGGAGGGCAACAAACTGTGGAGTGGAACTCTTGCAGTTTGCGGACACAACATCCCTCCCCCTTAAAAGATCAAATCTCTCCTGGGATTTGTTTTGCATTAATGGTCGGTCCTTCGGTTTACAAATCTTTATCCATGTTCCCGTGTGATTATCCCATAGATATAGCTATTATTTTTTCTTTAAAATAATTTTCGAATAATTTTAATACATTTTACACGGATCTTGTTGTCGACGTGTTTCGCTTGATTTTTAGTGTCAATTTGGGCACGGGCAGCTTTCTTTTTGCTGACTGTGCTTCGCTTGGTTGCGCCGGCTCGGCGCTGATGTGGTCCTCGTCGTGGACAGGTTTCCTTGCGTGCTTTATGCGGTAATAGCATACATAGGCTATTCCGAGTATTATCGGCGCGATTGTGCTTATCGAATAGTTACCTATTATATGTTTATATGTATTTGAATCGCTTGACTCTTTGTTTAACTTAATCTTTATGTTTTTTACGCGTTCGCTGATCCTGTTTAATTCTTTTAGATCGTTTATGATTTCGTGCGATAATACAATTTTTGTCGATGTGAGATCGAGTATGTTCATATCTGTAGACAAGAATGATAAATTATATTGCGGTAGGAAATCGGCGTATACGTTCTGTCTTATTTCGCCGACGGTTTCTAGTCTAAAACTAGGGGCGGCGACGGAACATTTTCCGTCCAAAGCCAGAGTCCCTGCACCCGTAAGGATCGCGTGCGCGATTGGTTGTTTTCCGCAATGCATGAGAAGCGTTTCGGGCTCCGGTACGACGTATAGCCACCTACCATGGCGTTCTAGCGCAATAATTAGTGTTATTTATCTGAGCAACTCTTTGGTCGCAATTCGCGTATTTATCTTTAGGTGCAATGTACAATGCCACCTCGCACGATGCGCAAGTATGAGCGGGACGCGCCGCTTGCTTTGGCCGGCAATAATAATGTGACGCTACGGCCTTACAATTTTCTAAATCATTTTTTGTTATATGTAAGCACGATTCTCTTGTGGCTTCACCGCGACAAGGTCATTTTTTATTTCTACAAATTGATAACTATGATTTTTTATTTTTACAGGCAGAGGATAGGCTTTGCTAATTTTATATTCCTCAGTGCCAATTAACGGTATTTTTATTACAAGTACCATGTGCGTTTTCGTACTATACGCGCCTACTTCTGACAACTCCAATAATGTTGGCATTTGCGCGTAGTTTATCGCGGTAGGGAACGTATGCACTATTGGCAAATTGGGTAAAGCGTCTGTCAACTAAATTCGTCAATTGTCTTCGAGATAGTATGCGTGGGCTGACCATTCCTCTCGTAAGTCCTATTAAAAAATTAACTATTTGTCGTACGTCATTCAGTAATGATTCTACGATGAGGCTTACAGCCGCTATTCGTTCATCCAATTGTTGCCGGGTGTTTTGGTCGTTGTACTGGTTGACCACCCGTTGTTCGATCTGTTTCACGAGAGCTTGTAGCACCTTCTGATTATCCTCCAAACGGTTTGATGATCGATTAAAAAGATCTATTGTTGAGTTCAAAATTTGCACATTTCCCTTTAAGGCATCTTCTACTGTTTTTTGCTTTTTATTTATTTTGTTTATTTCGTTGCTGATTTCGGATGCGTCTTGTGCATCCATATTTCCTGTGATTGCTTTTATTATTCCCCCTAATCCGTCTATCAAGCCTCGTCGATAACAATTTTTTTTAATTCCTGTTATGTCATATGCGGCTTGCAGTTCGTTGTTGATTTTATCGACCATGCGAGTCGTTGTTTTTGTCACCATATGGCAGAGTAAGTTGGCCCGCAGGTCTTGAGCGCATAGCTCTACTATTTTTTTCATGGCTTCTGTGATCTGTGCTTCCTGTTCCGCTATTCCACTTAGATCCATTGTCACTGCCAGTTTCCACACGTCGCGGGTTATTGACATGGTCCCGATTTCTTCATAAAAGATTCCGGGTGAATCTGTAAACTTTTCTATTCGGTATGATTTTTCCGGCGTATCAGCTTCACCTGAGCTCGACCCTGGGGCCGTAGATAGTAACCTGCGAAGATGATTCGCGTGGTTAGATACTTCGGACCTGTCGTTTTTTTTTTTTTTGAATAGGGAATTTCTATAGATGTACATATAAACCTATTATTTTATCTTTAGAATTCTTTAATTCTTTTCGTTGAAGACTTTCGACTTGGGCTCGTTGCTGAGTCCTGAGTTTATTGCTCTTTCTTTTTCTGCAATTCTGCGTTTTCGTGCTTTGATCGGGTCGCTCGTTCAGTGCTCGAACGGCGACATTTTCGGTGTTACTTCGACTTTCGAGAGGAAACAACGATTTATCGGTAAGTTTTTATACTTCCCTTCTCTCTTTGCATCTCAACTTTTTGCACGTTTTCTTTATTATGATTTTATTTTTCTTCCCCCCCGCTCTTTTTTTTAGATAATTACAATGGATTACTCGCTGTATGAGGGAGAAACTGTGGTTTTCGGAGCTGAGGAGGATGGTCTCGAGTTTGTTCTCGTAAGTGGAGCAATACCCCCTCCCTTTCCGTTCCTTTGGAAAAATTGTCTTTCTATTCATGTATTTTCTTTTTGTTTCTTCTTCCTTTCAGTCCGCTCGGGCTCCTAAACGGATGCGTACCTCCTCGAAAGGGTGGTGGCGGCGGCTGATTACTCAACATGCTGTCGGACTTCGCCGCCGTCGCGCCCGGGTCCGGGCTGATTTACAGCGACTCTGGGCTGAGGATCCCGACAGTGTGGAGGCCATGGAGTGGGGCTGGGAGCCGGCCGACATGTTCGGGTTATGCCGGCTCTTCTATGACAGCCTGGAGGAGGGTTGGTGGCTCAGTCGGCCCACTATGTGGTGGCTGCCGGCCCTTTTTCCATTCCCGGGGTCGGAACCGGACCCTATTTGGGTGTTCGGTTGACACGTCGTTTAACGACAAAATATATATATAATTAACATATATAATATACATAATATTGTAACAAAATATTGCCATCGTTTCTTTTTAAATATGTGTTCGCATTGTGCATTTTATTTTTCCCTTCCTCTTTTCAGGGCGTCTTGCGGGAGAGCCTCTGTGGCCTCCCTCGATTATTATATTAAACATTATTTTTTCTCTCTTGTCTCCTTTTTTTTTATAACGGGGCTTCGTGCGGTCGAGCCGCAGCCCCCCTTTTTCCGCCCACCCGCTGGCCATCGAGACGGCTAGTGGGTGATATATTTTTTTAGGCGGTTCGCGTGTGCGCGTGTTTCTTTGCGTCCGCGGCCGATACGGTAGGTTTCGCCTGCCTCTCGGCTTCGGACCGTGTAAGGCCCTACCCATTTCGGGGTAAGCTTGGCCGATCTGCCCCTCCTCACGGTCTCGTCGTAGAGGAGGACTTAATCACCCGGGCGGTACTCTACTTTACCGGCCGTGTGATCGTAATGATGCTTCGATTTCTCCTTTCCTTTTTTCAGCTTTTCTTGTGCCTGTTGCCATGACGCCCTCAGGCGTTCACGTAATTCTGCTGCATAATCGTCGTATGAATATGTTGCTCTCGGTATTTCTCGCAACGTGGTCGGTAATTTAGCCTCTTTACCGAATACCAATTCATACGGTGTAATACCTGTAGCCGTGTGTGGCGTGGTATTATATGTGAACATGGCGTATGGTATCCATTCGTCCCAGTCCCTCTGATTCTCACGTACAAAATTTTTCAGGTATTCCGCAAGGGTCCTATGGGATCTTTCCAGAGCTCCATTCGATTGCGGATGGTATGCCGTGGTTTGCAACTTTTTTATTTGTAAGAGATCACACATTTCTTTAAATATGTTGCTTAGAAAATTTGTGCCTTGATCCAAAAGAATTTCGGACGGGGCACCAAATTTACAAATGATTTCCGTTACGAGGGCCTTTGCTACCGTTTTGGCTTCTTGGTTTTCTAACGGAATTGCTGCACTATATTTTGTTAATAAAGCCTGGAAAGTCAGGATGTATTTGTTGCCTTTTTCTGTAACAGTCAAGGGACCTACAATATCGACAGCAGATTTTTCGAACGCTCGGCTCGGTGTGTCTGTTATGACCATCGGTACCTACGTATTTTTTCCCGATTTATTTCGCTGACATTTGTCGCACTCTTCAATGTGTGCGGTGACGTCTCGTTTCATTCCCGGCCACGCATACTGTTGTCGTATTCGCTGCAGCGTCCGTGTGATGCCTTGGTGCCCACCTAGAGGAGCATCGTGATATTCCATCCCGGATAGAAAAGATTACGGTTTCACCCGAAATTTTTTATGAGGAAATCGCGACCATGTCAATAACCCGCGACGTGTGGAAACTGGCAATAAAAATGGATCTAAGTGGAATAGCGGAACAGAAAGCGCAGATCACAGAAGCCATGAAGAAAATAGTAGACTTATGCGCCCAAGACATGCGGGCCAATTTGTTCTGTCATATGGCGACAAAAACAACGACTCGCATGGTCGATAAAATCAACAACGAACTATAAGCCGCATCCGACACAACAGGAATTTAAAAAATCGTTATCCATGAGGTTTGATAGACGGATTGGGGGGAATAATAAAAGCCATCACAGGTAACATGGATGTACAAGACGCATCCAAAATTAGCAACGAAATATACAAAATAAATAAAAAATCAAAAAACAGTAGAAGACGCTTTAAAGGGAAATGTACAAATTTTGAACTCAACAATAGATCTTTTTAATCGATCATCAATCCGTTTGGAAGACAATCGGAAGGTGCTACAAGCTCTACACAGATCAAACAACGGGTGGTCAACCAGCACAACAACCAAAACACCCGGCAACAATTGGATGAACTAATAGCGGCTGTCAGCCTCATAGTAGAATCATTACTGAGTGACGTACGACAAATAGGTAATTTTTTAATAGGACTCATGAGAGGAATGGTGAGCCCAAGCATACCACGTCCAAAACTATTGGACTGACGCCTTACCCAATTTGCCAATAGGGCATACGTTCCCTGCCGCGATAAACTACGCGCAAATGCCAAAATTATTGGAGTTGTCAGAAGTAGGCGCATGTAGTACGAAAACGTACATTGTACTTGTAATAAAACTACTGTTAATTGACACTGAGGAATATAAAATCAGCAAAGCCTATCCTCTGCCCACCAAAATAAAAAATCATAGTTATCAATTTGTAGAAATAAAAAATGACCTTGTCTCGGTCGAAGCCACAAGAGAATCGTGCTTGCACATAACAAAAAATGATTGAGAAGATTGTAAAGCCATGGCGTCACATTATTATTGCCGGCCAAAGCAAGCAGCGCGTCCCGCTCATACTTGCGCATCGTGCGAGGTGGTATTGTATATTGCACCTAAAGATAAATACGCGAATTGCGACCAAAGAGTTGCCCAGATAAATAGCACTCTAATTATTCCGTTAGAACGCCATGGTAGGAGGCTATACGTTGCACCGGAGCCCGAAACGCTTCTCATCCATTGCGGAAAACAGCCAACCGCATACGCAACCCTTACGAGTGCAGGTACTCTGGCTTTGGACGGAAAATTTTCCGTCACCGCCCCTAAATTTAGACTAGAAACCGTCGGCGAAATAAGACAGAACGAATACGTCGATTTCCTGCCACCGCATAATTTATCATTCTTATCTACAGATATGAACACACTCGATCACACATCGATAAAAATTGTATGACCGCACGGAATCATAAACGATCCAAAATAATTAAACAGGATCAGCGAACGGTTAAAAAACATAGAAATTAAATTAAACAAAGAGTCAAGCGATTCAAATATATATAGACATATAATAGGTAACTATTCACTGTTACATCCTAGCGAATGTGCCTTCTCTCGGTTACTCCCAATATCCACATTTGCCCTTTTAAGTTTATTATTAAATGTATAAATATAAGAATAAGAGGAATAACAGCGTACAAAGGAACGTACGTACGTTCCGCATGCATATTCAAATAACAGCGATATATACACGATAGCCGCACTGCCACAGTCATCGACTTTCCTATCCCATTGGCTGTTAACAAGAACACGTTCTCAGGTGCATATTCCAAGAAGAGCGGTCGAACGAAAAATCAACCATCAGCCCGATCAAAAGACTCCAAAAATCCTACGCCGTCCCATCCGCATGGTGACGAAGAGAAGCCTCGACCGTAGATTATTTAAACATAACATAGACTAGACGGCTCCGCCAAACTTATAACTCCGACTAAATAATAAGATATCCGGTCTCGCAGCGTAGTTCGATATAAAAACTTCTCGATATGAGAAGTCACCAGAGCCATAAATTGACAACACAAACCATGCGAATATTTAGGTCTCACATATCGAACTCTGTACTCCACGCGTTTTTCGCCGAAACACGGGACAAAGGTCTCCTACCTTCCACGCCTGCAAATTCTATGTAAGGAATGATCGAGATCAATTCTGCGAATCATGAATATCGCGACCAATCACGCTAAACCTTAAAGTTCCTTCTCCCACAATTTATCCCCTCCTAATTTTCATATCAAGAAAGACTTCCTTCCTGAAGTCAGTCTTCCAACAGTTTTCACCGCGTTCAGATCAAGTCTTCCAACAGTTTCCACCGCGTTCAGATCAAGACTTCCAACAGTTTCCATCGCGTTCAGATCTCAGTCTTGCAAAATCTTCCATCAAATTAAATTCACTTCTTAATCTTGTTCTGACAGAATTCGAAGTGTAGAACCGGTATCATAGAGTTTCTAATATTATACATCTTCGGGTTTTGACCGAAGTGTCGTATAAACAGTTAGTCGACTCTCGCGGCCTCGAGTCTATAAAATAGTTCAAGTGCTGTTTACTACGCGGATATACATCAACACCCTCAGCGCCCCAAAAGTCTGGTGCTGGTGACCGCTTTCCGAATGCTAAGCGTGGCGTCCGTCAAGGAGACCCTTATCTGCGAGCGACAGCCCATACTCTTGCGAGCGAGCGTACCTACACACTGATCCACTCACGAACACAGCGACCAATGTAAGCGACAAATCTCATTTTTATGTTAATCCGATTGTTCCCCCGGCTTCACCGTTATTTCCATTGTCAATTTTTCTGTTAAACAATTTTATTCAGCCGATCACTTATTTGTAATAAACCTTTAGTTAAGTTTGTACGAATTCGTCAGATTATTTCTAAATGCCAATCACTGCATGACTTCCTACTTTCTAACTCATTCCAAGCACAACCCCTTTTTACCCTCATCCCGTGCTATTGCGCTCGTCGTAGGCAAAAAAGGAGGGAATCTAAAAATATATGCCCACGTCCCTTCAGGACGTGACATCACTAAGCACGATCGCGCCGATAATACTCGGAATAGCCTATGTATGCTATTACCGCATAAAGCACGCACGGAAACCTGTCCACGACAAGGACCACAACAGCGCCGAGCCGGCGCAACCAAGCGAAGCACAGTCAGCAAAAAGGTATTTGCCCGTGCCCAAATTGACACTAAAAATCAAGCGAAACACACCAACGACGAGTTCCGTGTAAAATGATCATACGAAAAATGTATCGGAAAAAAATATATTCTAATTACGCGCGATTTATTTTAAGAAAAAAAAAATAATAACTATGTATATGGGATAATCACACGGGAACATGGATATAGAGTTTTGTAAACCGAAGGACCGACCATTGATGCAAAACAAATCCCAGGTGGGATTTGATCTTTTAAGGGGGAGGGCTGTTGTGTCCGCAAACTTGTGCAGTTCCACTGCGAGAGTTCCACATTGTTGCCCTTCTTGCGAGAGTGACACTTTATTGCCCTCCTTGCGAGAGTTATACTTTTGCCAAAATGCAAACGTCAAAAAGATACTTTGCGACACATCCTGACCAAGTATCTTATGATGCTTGATCTGGGGCAAATTACGACAATCAGAGTCGACAATTAAGAGAAGATACCCAGATAGACAGATGTACCTCATATTGGCATCATATGTACATCATCATTGCGGCATATAAAGTCTCACAGCTCTGTATCCCTTATGAGTGCTTCCGTTGAAGTCATATTTGCATCACATGATGATTCACAATAATGCATCCAAATGAAGCAAAGTTGTTCTTATGCGAATATGCATGCAGTGATTTCATAACACTAGCAAATTTGGCTGACGAATATCTAACAATAAAGTGAGTGCATATGGGGCTCATATAGGTGTCACGGCGTGAAAAAACTGTAGTGCTCGTACGGAGCTCATATTAGCGGCATGGCGTGACGTAAATACGCTGTACTCATACGGAGCTGATATTAGCGGCATGGCGTGACGTAACTATGCTGTGCTTATATGGAGCTCAGATGAGTGTCATAGCGTGAAAAATAAAAAAAAATCCCAAATTATTGATAAAAAACCTGGTAGGATTTTTATTATCCCTATACGCTTTATTGATGTTCCCGCCTATATGATAAATGTATTAAAAACGTATTCTGCCCAGTTAAATTTTGTACCTACCTACGGTTTGAACCACGTCTTCTAATTCGAGAGCTGAGCGCGCTACCTACCTAGCCATTCTAACACTTGTTCAAATTTTCGCTCATCGAATGTATCACTTACAAAGAGAAGGCAGAGCCTGGATGTCGCGAATCGGGTTCTCCTTTCGCGTGGTGAAAGTTGAAGACCTCCGAATTAACGACGTTTTTTATTTTTGTTCCAATAGGCTTTAGTTGCTGAGATATCGCGATTTGAAAATTTGGGAGTTTCGGCTCGCGCGTAGAGTACGTTGAGCGTTGACGCTTGAGACAAGAGCGACCATAGCTAATACGGTAAGACGACGGACTGGCACTCTGAAAGTTCACGGTTGCGTCCCCATGCTTTTTTTTAAATTTAATTAAATACTGACATACATGCATATCGCCGTCATATTGCTTGCATGGCGTGTCTACTACCAGTGCTAACCCAGTGAATTCATCAAGACAGTCATTGGATGACTTCCATATGACGTAAAATTTGTAGATATTAATTGTGGACACTTGAGCACAGCGATATGAGATCAACATACTTCAAACGTACGATGCATTTGTAAACGACGCGTTCTTGAGCGAGGATAGAACAGCATGCTGGACCATCGAAAATATATCTGCGATCGGTATATAAACCTACAATAAAATCAAATATGCGACATACTTATATATTTGAAAAGAATCGGTCGAATAAAAATAACTAAATCTCTTTGCACGGGTGCTTGCATTACTTCAGTTCGAATGTGAAACTAGAGTCACCCACAACGGATTGTGGAAAGCTGAACGAATATGCCATTCAGTTGCCATGCGAAGAGGACAAGTGGCTCCCTTTCAACAACTTTGATCGGAAGCAGAGTCTCCCCTTCGTTGTGTACGCAGACCTTGAGTGTGTCTTATCGAAAACCGAGGATCCAAATAGGTATCAGCATCACAAGGTATTGAGTGCTGCGTATTGCGTGCATTGTTTATATGACAATTTCCTATCCACATATCAGTCAGCTCGCAGTGATAATTGCATTTCCTGATTCGTTCCAGAACTGAAAAGTTTAGCTATTCGCGTGGAAACCATTTTATGTACTAATGTCCCCATGATACATTTGACACGCGAGGAATGGGCAGAATTCCGCCGTGCTACGCATTCGAGCTGCAATTTGAACTTTCAGCATTCCTTTTTCATCCCCATCGTATTTCACAATTTATCCGGATATGATGCGCATTTCATTACTAAGGAAGTGGCTGCAGCTTTCGAAGGGAGTGTCGAAGTACTTCCCATAACGAAAGAAAAGTATATTGCATTTACGAAAAATGTGAAACTCACGAATGATACGCGAAATGACATCAATTTGCGAATTATCGATTCGTACATATTTTTCAATACTTCTCTCGATGAATTAACATTATTTCTTACGAAGGATAAACTAAATATTTTGAAATCTCCAATTCCTAACAATCAACAATTAGATTTATTGACACGGAAAGGGGTTTTCCCATATGAATATGTGGATGACGTCAGTAGGCTGCAAGAAACGGGTCTACCGCCAATTGACTCATTTTACAGTTCATTGAGTGGTGGCACTGTCGGTGGTTACGGTCTTACTTCGAGCTAAACACGCAATTCAGAACTATGGCGAAAAATGATTTTGAAATAAAATTATAAAAGCTGATGAATAAGGCGGTATTTGGCAAAACAATGGAAAACGTTCGACATCACGTTGACGTGAAACTGATGATAAAATGGGAGGGGAGATATAGTGCCAAGGCAATAATTGCGAAGCCTAACTTTCACATCTTTTCCGAAAACTTGATTGCATTGAATTGCGTAAACTTGACGTGAAATTCTATAAACCAATATATGTCGGTATGTGCATATTCGATATATCGAAAACGTGTTTGTACGAGTTCCGCTATGATCATATGGCTCCGTTGTATCGAAAAAATGTAAGATAATGTACACCGATACCCATAGCCTTGTATATCACATTGAGTGCGAAGATGTATATGAAGGTACGAAGCAAACTATTGTCCGGCGTGATTATCCCATCGATAATGTTTTCGCTATTCCATTAGTAAATAAGGAAGTATCAGGTCTTAGGAAGGATGTAAATAACGGTGCTATAATGACGGAATTTGTCGGACTTCGGTCATAAATGTATGCGTTAAGAGTAGATGGTAAAAAGGTTACCAAAAAGTTAAAGGTGCAAAGAGTGGCGTTGTCGCAAGAACTATAACTTTTGATGATTATATGTAGTGTTTAAATGAGGAGATTGAAGTGTATCGGAGCCAAACGTGTATAAGATCCACACTGCACGATGTATGTACTATTCGCGAAAGAAAAATTGGTCTTAGCCCACAGGATGATAAGCGATATATCATACCCAATAGGACAAACACATTACTATGGGGGCATTATAGAATACCATTTTAACACCGATATATTCTATAACATCGTAATCTGTTTTGTATATTTTTCATCTGGTAGAAAATAAAGAAAAAAAACATTACCCTTTGTAATCTATATATTTTGTGACGGGTATCGCGTGTTAACGTAGGCGGTGGAAGGGGGAAGGGTTTTTGTTGAGAAGAATTTTTTTGTTGGCCCATCACTGATGGGTCAACAAAAAAAATTCAAATATAATTTATTTTACACCAATAAAGAAAGGAAATCTCGATACAAAAAAAAATGAAGTTAAGGAATAAATGGCAAAAAAAAATAATGATAGAAGACTCGATATAATCTAGAATGTTTTGCAATAATAATAATAATGGTGACTCTAATTCTTTTACGGGTTACCGGACACGCGAAGTCCCAACTTTATTTTCTCTACCCGTTTAAATATTCTCTAATATATAAATTTCGTGATTATATTGGGCGCCAGCCTTTCTCGGGCAACGCGCTTAACGCGTACTCAATTTCGAACTACACACAAAAAAACCAAAACAACCGCGGCCTTCTGCCGGCAAGCGAGAGACTCTATACAACTTAAAATGGGGACGTCTCGGGGTATCTGGGAACGGACGGGGTTCTCGAACACAATGGCCACTTGACTTAGACCACGACTTATTTACGTTAGTTTCGATTATTCTAATTAATAAGGCGCAAAGCCGAAAATCTCCAAAAAGCTAAATGCGCGATTTTATCGTGCCGCGATGTATTTCCGCGAACAATTTTGCCCGAGTCGGCCGACGGCCGTGTCACACGAGGCGGCCGTGGCTACGCGCGCGCGAGGGGGATTTCCACGAGGGACAACGGGGATCCGCCACGAGCACCTTTTTACACGGTAGTTAGCTACTAATGACTAATCGCACGCACTGATTCTAGCTGCCTTAATCTACTTTACATTCCATTTATGCGACGCGCACGGAGTTGGGACGACGATTAGGAATGACGGGGGAGGGGTAAAGGGACAAATTCTTAACGGTCGCCCGTGCGACACAATTTCCCGAGATAATTTTTAGCGGCTTTCGGTGCCGCTCTTGCGAATGAGAAAAGGGGAAGAAACTTACACTTTCGTGGAGACGATCCTTTCCGTCAAAAAGTGATTTGATTTCGACGTCCTTCCGTCGTCTTTTCTATTCCTTCCTTTCTCTTTCCTTTCGCTCGGTATTTTTGGACGATATCCTCGTATGACCACGCTCCGGGACTAAGTGACGGTCCACGCCGGCCGGCTTCCTCCTCTCGCCCAATCCCGTTGTAGACGGCGGACCTCCTTCAAATTTTCGTCTCGATCGTAGTGGCTCGCCCTTTTGGTCGATCGCCCTGCTGGATCCTTCCCCTCCCGAGTCGCGGAGCGCCCCGATCGGTACGGCGCTCGCCAGCCATACCGCGCGAGAGCTACAGTCTCTCTTGACGCGCGCGGTAGGCCGGAGACTCGGGAGATGGCAGCGGGGTGCCCTCGGGCGGCCAGTCCACCGTCCTCGTCGTTGGGAGATGGCGCTGCTGGTTCTTGGAGTCGACGGCCGGGCCGACGTGGCCCCAGTCGACAGTCCGCGTGATCGTGCCGCGATCGCGATATGGGGTGCGGGAAGGACGGGAAGGATAGTGTCGCGGCTTCTATATAATGAAAATGACTTATTCTACCTTAATATTAACATTTGAATTTTTCCGAAGAAGGTGCGTGGCGGAGACGAAGCCCGAGCGTGGTCACGCGGGCTTTTCTACTATCTCCTTTGTGACGCAACGTCACAACTCCCCCCTGCTTAAACTGGAGTACTCCCCTCTTTTCCTGCAAGAGCGGTTATTCAGTTTTACCTTCGTTACTTCAGGGGAGGAGGTCGGAAGGGGTATTTTAAGGAAAGGTTTACTTGAGTACTAGACTGGCGGTATTTACTTATGATATCCGTTGGCTGGAATTACCCGTAATACTGAAGTGATAAGTTCCCTATAATTAAATCACAGACTGGTTACCTTGATTCTTTAAGTCTTTGCGATGACTTTGCCCTACTGGTAGTCGTGCGTCGCATACTCAGATACTGTCGTCAGTCGTTCTGTAGCTTCACCATCGGATGAGTATCTCGATGCTCGCTGGGACCTCCGGCGAGGCTTCCTTGGCCTTTCACCGTATCTAATCTCTTGATGACTACGTTGACTCGCTGGTCGCTGGATTCTTCCTCGTCGCGGCTTCCTTGGCCGTTCATGAAGCTGTTCCAGGGCCAGGCCTTGGGATGTAGGATATCGTGTTTGGGGCAACAATAGGTGGGGGTAGGGTTTAGGGCATCAGGATAGGATTTCTAGTGAGGGACATCGGTAGGGGAAGGGGGCACTTGGGGCATCAGGGTAGGATTTAGATGTGGGACATCGGTAGGGGAAGGGGGGATTTGGGCATCAAGGTAGGAGTTAGGTGTGGGACGTCGGTAGGGGAAGGGGGGATTTGGGGCATCGGGGTAAGGACATCGGAATGGGATTTGGGTGTAGGACATCGGGAGGGGAGTTGGATAGGGGATTCAGCGAGGGGGATGGGGTCCCTTCGGCAGGGCTCTGGGGCACTCCGCGGCTCGATGGCCGGTTTGGCCGCACGCCCAGCATCGGGAAATGCCGATGCGACCGGGCGGCGGCGCGGGAGTGGGGACGGTACGGGGATTGGGGATCATGCGCGGAGGGGAAATGTGAAGGGACATGAGGGCGGGGATGGGGGATGAGGATCGGACGGGAGACGGGCGGAGGAGAGGGACGGGCCGGTGAGCGGGAGTCGCAGTGGGGTTCGGGTTGGGCCGGTTAGTCCTCTCGGCCTGGGCCGAGAGGCTAGTGCCTGGTCCTGAGGCGACAGTGGCGGCGGCGAGAGCCCGCTCTCGCTGTTGTCGACGCCGTAAGGTGGCCTTGGAAGGGCCGGTCCGTGGGAGGGGAGGTTGCGGCACCATGGCCGCCATCCCCGGGATAGGGATGGGCTGGGGAGCGGGAAGGGGATTTGGCTCTGGGGACGGTATAGGGGAGGGCGTCGAGGGGGGGGGGCTGGGGGGCAAGGATGTGGAAGCGGGACTTGGGGGAAGGGGCGGGTAGTCCCGCTCCGACAGGCTCGGGACCCTCCTCGGGGCTCCATTCGGCTTCTTGCCGACTAGACCCCGGCTCGGGTGCCCGGCTCCCGGGAACTGGAGCAAGAGGCCCCCGACGGCTCCGACCGGGGGTATCTCGCCCTTTTCGCTCTCCCACCTATGCCAGGTGGTTTGATAATCCTCGCGCCATCCTTCCACTACGTGGCAGGTTGGGCGGGGATATATCTCTTCGGGCTCCCATGGCCGAAATTGCGGGGGGACTATTAGTTCCCCCATGGGCGTTCGATAGGGCGGCCTAGAGGCCGTTACCTTCCTCGGCATTTCTCCTGAATCAGCTGCAAATAAGGCACACACAAAGCATTGGTTAGCACATAAAGCTAGCATCAAGAAGCGCGAGTCTGTCCTTGATCCTACTGCCCTTGTCGTTCCAAACGGGAGATCAGGTCAAAAAGGTGGGCGTCGGAGAGCTCTACCTGCTTTGAACGTTGGGAACGTAGCCCGCTACGGCGACGCCGTTTTGGGCTTGGGGCTGCTGTAGCTGGTGATCGCGGCCTGCTCGGGCCGGCAATCGCTGGGTCAGGGGCTGCTTCCTCTTCGGGGGTTGGGACTCCTTGCGGGTCCCGGAAGGGCTTCAGGTCCTTAATGTGAACTCGGGGGTTGCGACGACTCGTCGGATCCTCGAGTTCACATACTACCGGGGAGTGCACCGCCAGGATACGAAAGGGGCCGCTGTACCGCGCCAGTTTGGCGGCGAAGTTCTGCGCTCCTGACGACAAAACTCGGTTCTTACGCAAAACCTCGTCTCCCACCTGATACCTCGTATCTTTTCGGTTCCGGTTGTAGTATTTGGCCTGCCTTTTCGCGGCGGCCTCTAGGTTCTACCGAACCCAGTCGTGCAGCAGAGGTAACCGCTGCATCCAATTGGACCAAACTTCCGGGTCTCCTGGGGTCAATTTGGGGGGTTCAGGGGCTTCGTCTCGGAGGCTTTTGGCTGGGCGGGGGTTACGGCCAAAATTTAAAAAGGCGGGGGTCATCTGGGTGGAGGACTGCACGGCCGTGTTCATCGCGAAACATAATTCCGGCAGGTGGGCGTCCCAGTCTCGGTGATCCATTCCCGCGTACGATGTTATCATTGTCTTCAGCGTCCGGTTGACTCGCTCAACCGGATTCGCCTGGGCGTGGTAGGGCGGCACCGTTGTCTGGTGAATTCCGAGCTCGTCCAAATACCGCGTTACGTGCGTATTCACGAATTCCGTTCCGTTGTCGGTTAGGAAATACTGTGGACAACCGTACCGGTTGACCACCAGCGTCTCGAACGCCTTCATTATTGTGGCGCCGGTAGCACTACCGAGCGCCTTCGCCTCCACGAATTTCGTGAAGACATCCTGGAAGACAACGACGTAACGGTTCTTGGCTTTGCTGGGGGGAAACGGACCCATCACGTCGGCAGCAACTACGCACCATGGACCTTCCGTGGTGCGCTCTCTCATCAAGCCAGACGGGGGTAGCTGCGAAACCTTGTGGAGCTGACATATGGGACAACGCGCCACGTATCGTGCTACATCTTGGAATATGCCTGGCCAGAAGAAATCCTGGATGACCCGTTGATACGTTTTATCAGTACCCAGGTGGCCGGCCTGGGGTCCTTGATGGGCATCCTCCATTGCTCGCGGCCTGGTCTCGGCCGGCAAGACAAGCTTCCAGGCGTCCAAATCCACAATCGTCGGACCGATGATTGAATGCGGCCGATGATAGTACAGCTTGTTGTCCTCGAGTTTCCAGCTTGGGTATTTCCAGGGGAATTCACGGACGTTCTGTACCTTGTCCAGGTACCAGGGGTCGGTACTTTCTCCGAGCGCGGCTAAGGCCGCGTCGGTGTCCTCGTACATGCGGGAAAGGGCATCAGGGACAACATGAAGGGTTCCTTTCCTATGGACGATCGTCAGGTCCCATGCCTGCAGCGAGAGTACCCACCGGGCTAATCGTCCAGAAGGGTCCTTCAGATTCCGTAGCCATTGGAGACTGCTGTGGTCGGTGATGACAGTAACGTGAGTGCCTTCGATGTACGGTCGAAACTTCCTCACTGCCCAAATTACCGCCAAGCACTCCTTCTCCGTGACGGTGTATTTACGTTCCGCGTTACTCAGCACCCTGCTGGCAAACGCGATCGGATGTTCTTCACCGTCGAATTCCTGCGTCAGGACGGCTCCCACGGCCGAGTCGCTGGCGTCTGTCTGGAGGACGAAAGGGCGGGTGAAATCGGGACGGGCTAGGATAGGGGTCTGACTTAGGGCTTCGCGGAGAGACTCGAAGGCTTCCTGCTGTTCGGTCCCCCAGTTCCAGGGGACGTCCTTTTTCAGGAGCTCGGTCAGGGGAATTTTATCCCGCGAAAGGGTGGGTAAAAATCGGGCATACCACCCTACCATTCCCAGGAAACGGCGTAATTGCCGAAGGGTCCTGGGTGGAGGGTATGCTAGGATGGGGGCAACTTTTTCCGGGTCTGCCTTCAATCCGTCCCGGCCGATGGCGTATCCTAGATACGTTACTTCCGGGCAGAAAAATTCACTTTTCTTCCGGTTGATGGTGAGCCCTGCGACTCGGAAGACTTCCAGGTCGATCCTCAAATACTCGAAGTGCTCGGCTTCGGTGTCGGTGGCGATGATCACGTCATCGAGATACGCAAAGACATGGGGCTCCCATGCCGGATCGATGAGCTGATCCATCAGCCGCTGAAACGTCGGTAGTGCGTTCGTCAGCCCGAAGGGCATTCTCCTGAACTGGAAAAGTCCTCGGCCAGGAACGGCGAAGGCGGTTACAGGACGACTTTGGGGGTCTACAGGGATCTGGAGATAAGCCTGGCTCAGGTCCAACTTCGAGATGAACCGGGCTAGCCGAAGGCCATCCAAGATCCGATCCATATTGGGAAGAGGGTAGGCGTCCTTCATCTTTACCCGGTTGACGTCGCGGTAGTCGATGCAGAAACGATGCTTCCCGCCTGGCTTCGGGACGATCACCGGGTTACTCAGCCAAGAGCTCTTCGTCCTCTCGATCACTCCCTCTTGGACCATTTTATCGACTTCGGCTTGGGCTATTCGGAGGAGGTACGGGGAAATTGTACGGGGCTTCTGTCGGATAGGGGGGTGCCCTTGCACGTCGATGTAATGTTGCGTCAGGTTCGTTCTTCCTAACTGTCCGTCCTGTGAGGTGGATACTAACTCGTCCAGAAGGGATTCCAGACGTCTATTTGCCGAGACCGAGGCAAGTTCCAAACCTGCAGCCTCGGGGAATGCGGGGATGCTCCAACGTGGCCCACCCGGTGTCGCGAAGCTACGCTCCGGACCACCGTGGAGGGACCACGTATCCGTTTTGTAATCCACACGCATTCCAAACAATCTCAAAAAGTCAATCCCCATAACAAATTCGTAGCCTAACGCGGCTACACGTACCTGGAGGGATTGGACTTTTCCTGCGAGATCGAAGGTCAGGGTGACTGTCCCGTCTACCGGAACTGCTGCCCCGTTGGCGACGCGAACGCCCTCCACTATCGGTTGCAAGAGGAGTCCTCTCCTCCTTGCTACCTCCAGCCCGAGGTACGTTTTCTTAGAACCAGGGTCTGCCAACGCCAATAGGAGTTCGCCACCCACGTTAATCCATAAGTGGTGGCGAGCATCCATACTTAAAGCTCCGATAAACATTTCTTCTCGGTCAGCCACATCTTCCTCTTCTCGGGAAGCCATATGTTCGCACGGAAACAAGTCTGTTACTAATTCTGTCGGGGGCGGGCTGGACTCTGCTCGCCGCGCGGGTGCTACGCTCGTCATAGCACAGTCAGGCTGCGGCTGGGGTCGGGGCATCCGAAGGAGGTTCTCCTTCTTTAACGACCGTCGGGAGGCACAGGAGCTTACTGCCCTCCCGACCGGGCGTTTTCCGAACGCTTTCGTTCGCAATTGCGGCACGAATTCACGTCGCATCCGGGCCATCCACAGATTCTGCAGAATCGGCCCATCAGCTGTGTGCATTCTCGGTATCGGTGCCCCGGTTGCCGACAGTTGTAGCACCTCGGGCCGGGTCCTTCAGGATTGCTGGGCCGAGGTTGTTTCGGGGACGGGCTTCGTGAAATTCGTGGGGGATTCGCGGGGGGTTTTGCTGGCGGGTTTTTCCGGGTATGTGGGGAGCAAGGGGCTGATGGGGGGTTAGGTGAGGAAGGGGGTTTCTGAGGCTGCTTCGCCTTCTTTGGGTAGCCGCTATGACCCTTGGTCTTCGCGGCTGAGTCGGAGGGGTTCTGGTAAGGGGTTCGGCTCGAAGCCGGAGGGGTAAGCGGGGGAGAGGGGCAGGGCTCCTCAGGCTCGGCGGGCTCGTATTCCTCTGGGTCCTCCAGGGCGGCTATCTTCATGCGGGCCTCCCGGCCACGCTGTTCATACGACGCAGAGGGCACGAATGTCAGACCCTTCTTCGGTGGTGCCCTGTAGGCCTTCGCCTTTCCCCAAAATATCTCGCGGCTGCGTCGCAGCCGCTGGAGGTCGGGGAAGCTGCTCACATCCTTCCGCTCGATGTGCTCGGCGTAATCCGGGTGCAGATTCTCGCAGCAAATATCCAGTTGAGTCTCTTTACTCAACGGTGGGTTCAGGTGATTGAAGAGGGTCCTTATTTTCACGAGGAACTCCGCCATAGGCTCTCCCGGCCCTTGTGTGCGGAGTTCTATTTCCTTTCGGAGACGTTCCTGTAGGTCTCCATGGCCGAATCGTTCCCGAAAGTAGAAGACGAATTCTTCGTACGAGCTCCATTCCTCTCGTTCTACTCTCAACCATAGGCGCGCGTCACCGGTGAAAGCTTCGGGAAGGGCGTCCATCAGATCCTCCTCCGTAAGCTTCCTGGAGATACAGTATTCGTGCATCCTCCACAGAAACTCCTCGGCATCTTCGTCCGGATTCCACGCGAATCGGGGCCCGTACCTCTGCCAATGGTCTATTCCTCTCGCATGCTGTGGCCCTTGCGAGTCGTAATACTGTGACGCGTCCTGCCGGGATCGGGGTCGGGGAGGGGGAGGGTCTGCATGTCGCGATCGAGCCTTTGGGAGGGGTCCTATTCGGGTACTGTTCCGGGGGGTAGGTGCCGACAGGGTATACGTGTCATGCGGTGGCCACTCCTGGCTACCGCTGATCCTCAACAATCCTGTGGCAGTTGGGCTAGAGGTGGGGAAGGCGTGGGATGGTTGGTGGGGTGACTGGAAAGGGGGGAGGGCGAAGGTGACCGCTGTACGGTCTGGGGCTGTGGTGACGTTTCCTCCGGGCGCGGGTGTCGGACTGACTCGTCCTGTTGCCGATCTCTGATCCCTCTGGACCGCCAGTCGCCTGGGCGATGGCGTCGGCGTTCTATCGGGGTCGTCCGGACCCGCTGCCTCTCCTTGGGACCCGTGGGGTGACGGCGTCATCGTCCGCCTCTGTATTGGTCGATACTCCTCGTATGTCGGCGCTTGATGGCGGTTAGCGGTCGATGATCCGAATAGCGTTGCCGTCAGTGGGTCGGCCAAGGCAGCCGATAGCGTGAATGGGGGAGCATCCCCCCGCTCATTCTTCCGGACATCCCATCGAATCAAGGCTCCTGGAATCCGTGTCCTTATTTCGTGTCGGAGGAGACGATCCTGTACTTCGCTTTGGGTCCCATCCGTGTTGAGGCCCGCTCGGTGACAGGCGGCTAGAATGTCCCGCACCGTCGTCAACCGCTCAACCTTTTGTCGTGCTATCCTCTCTTCCGTAGCCATCAGCGATAGATTGGCTACATCCACTGAGAGGGGCGATGTCGGTCCTCGGGGTTCATCTATTGGGGAAGTGGTCATAACGGGCGACGTACGGGTGGGGGTCGTGACTGTACTCGTCGTCACTGGGGTATCTGCCATTTTGCGGATGAGCTAAACGTAATAAACAAAAGAAATAGGGGAGTGGGGAGGGGGAAACCGCTCGCGATTACTCCGCGGCACGGTTAAAATGGAATATGAATTTTTGGTCAAAACGAAAACCCAAAAAAAATTAAGTAAAACCCAATGGCTTCAATAACACAATTTTTTTAAAAGCAAAAATACCGCAATAAACAAACAATGAAAAGTCTTCCTCAACGATTCGTTTGTTGACTCTACTCCCGGGGACTGTAACGGTATTTCGGTTTATTTTGATAAACTGACTCTAAGTTCCCGAGGAGTATTATTTCTCGGACTCTGACAACGCAATATTCTCCAAAAATTTCCCTTAAAGCCCAGAAAATTTAAGAGTTGTCGAGTCTTCTATTCTTTACTCTATTCCGCCAACTGAATAATTATTCCGTAAGGGATGTCTGATTCCCAGCTAAAACAATAGTATGTTCCTTAAATTATTCAGGAGGCCCCCCAAAAGAATAGAAAATATTTGGGGACTGTTTGGGGTTGGGGTGACCGTTCGCGAGGGGCTCAGCGTCGCGGTCTTTATGAGGGCTTCGTAACGAAAAGTATTGGGGCGCGGGCCAGCACTTCACCAAAACGTGAAGAAAATTGGGGGGGATGTGCGTGGTCAGCGAGGAAACGATAAAGCGCAAACAAACAAAAAGATGGGAATTTATACCGTCATGTCCAAAGTCATCGCAAAATACACAAAAATACTAAGCAAGCCAAATCCGTGTCAATACAACGCTCGTTCCAGAATATTTGTGGAATTGAAGAAAAAAAACGCACACAAAAAAAACAAATGGCCAATCAGTACCAATTGCAAAAAAAGCAAGAAAGAAAATACAAAAGCAAGAAACACAAAAAAACCAGGTAGTCAATAATTTTATTTCATAAAAAAATCAATTCCGACAAAATGAACGAACAGCGCAGTATGCAAAAATCTTAAGTAAGGCACGATTTACCACAAAAGAAAATATCAGCTCAGTATTCTTTATTCAAGCGGTATTCCCTCAAACGATAATAAATGCTACCTAATTGCCAAAGCAACAATGAAGAAAAATATTTTAATTGCCCGAGCAATAAAGCCAAATCAAATTTTTAATTGCCAACGCAATAATGTACCAATTAATTTTTTAATTGCCAAAGCAATAATACAAAATTAATTTTTAATTGCCAGAGCAATAATACAAAATTAATTTTTAATTGCCAAATCAATAATACCAAAATAACAATTTCAATTGCCAACGCAAAACAAAACTACGACTTTTCTTGGCACTCCGCGGCCTGAAAAGTCGCAAAAAAAAACAATTTGCCAAGTACACAAGCAATTATGGGTTCTAGGGAAAAAAAAGGTAGGTGCGGTCGCCAAAAAGGTACAAAAAAAATAGATTCCAATCGCCAATACAATTTTACAATTTTATTTTCCATTTAATTGTTAGCGAACTCAAAAAAAATAATCAGGTGCGACTATTACACGGAAACTCGGTCGTCCGAAGTTTTCCGATCCCTTCAATATTCTTGAAGTGCGAGTGCCGTGGCGGGAGAAGCTATACCTGTCAGGGGTGGGGGGTAATTATTATTTTCGCAAGAAACGCAAAAAAAACTATTCAATTTAAACCGTTTACACCGAATAAATGTTTTATTTAATCTGTAACGAAAAATAATAATTCTCGAAAAATGATTATTATTAATTCAAAAATTAACAATAATAATTTAGTAACAATAATAGTCGTGGTGAGCTCTTTTCGGTAAAAAAACAAAAGTTTTTTCGGGCCCTACGTTGGGCGCCAATTTTGTGACGGGTATCGCGTGTTAACGTAGGCGGTGGAAGGGGGAAGGGGAAAATCACTGATGGGTCAACAACAAAAATTCAAATATAATTTATTTTACACCAATAAAGAAAGGAAATCTCGATACAAAAAAAAAATGAAGTTAAGGAATAAATTGCAAAAAAAAATAATGATAGAAGACTCGATATAATCTAAGTAGTAGAGCTAGAGCGGTTCTGCTTCACTTTTGGGGGGAGGGTCAAGGGGGGGGTCAAGGGGGGAGGGTCAAGTGGGGGGGTCAAGGGGGGAGGGTTCAGGTGGCGGTGTCCAGGTGGCGGTGTCAAGGGGGGGCGGGTCAAGGGCCGGTGTCCAGGAGGGGGGGGGGTGTCCAGGGGGGTCGCTGAAGGCGGTGTCGGGGGGGGGGGCTGTCACTGGACGCGAGTGACGTCACAGAGTGGCCTCTGTGGAGGGGGGCCATGTGGTCCGTGGAGCGTCTGGCAGGGAAGCCGCCGTCGATAAGTGTTGTGTATGTGAAGGGCGGCGCCTTTCAAAGTCCAATATTTATGACCTGCAGCTGGTTCCAGCCGACAGACAGGTCCTGACAGGTTTCTCGGGGAAAAATCTTTAGGGATCAAAGGGACCGCGGATGGACCACTTGAGCGCAGCTCTTGTCGAGGTCTCCATTCCGACATATAACGTCAAGATGTTCGCATGTGCGAGTATGTACGCAGTGCATCCGGCCAAGCACCCCGTGGACTTGACCAAAAACGAGCTCGAACAGGTTCCAAAGGTCTTGCTCTTAAAATATTGGGGCAAATATATTGGCTTATTGTGGGATCGTTTGCCAGAACATCATCGGAATGACAGTGAAGTGATATCTTACTTCCATGCTTGGAGAACTATAATACACCACAGATGAAAGATCACATCGATGGCCCCCCACCTCAACGTCGGGAGTGTAAAAAATGCTGTGAAAATTCTCCACGTATTGGGTTCTTCGAACGTGTTTGAACCTGTTTTTCGGGAGCGTGAAAAATGTCTGGGGAAAATTCTCCACGGTTCTTCGAACGTGTTCGAACCTGTTTTTCACGATTGGAAAAGAGGAGAGAGGCTTGACAATTTGAGTGGGAGGCTTACAAGGCAGATTATATTTCTGTGGACCAAGCTTAGACTGCACTATTCCACTGCACCATCAACATCTAAAAGAACTTTGAAAGTGCGTGGAAAATGGACCTCTCGAGTATCAACAAAGTCGGCCGGATAGCGAAATTCCTCCCAACGAAGAAGCTGTCAGAACTCCCCGTTAAGTCGGAACGACTAATCTCCGGCATAAGGGCCGTACAAACCAAATTTGAAAAACGCTACATCGCAGACATCGCGGATGAGTTCTCTGTCTTCTTACCGGCGCGGCTTGAGAAGGCCTTCGACCAAGATCCGACAATGTTCGAGAGTATGCTGCAAGTGGCACGCGACGGTCAGCTCTGCATGCAGTATATTGGTGGAAAATACAACAGTGTCGAGTTCCGTCGTCTCTAAACATGGTGGACGGAAAAAAATCGTTGGAACACCATCGTCAAACAGCTGTCCGCATCATCGAGAATATGCTGCAATTGGTCAACTCAGTGGTTGGGAACTACAACAGCGTTCCATCGTCTCCAAGCGTGGAGACAAAATTGGGCACCACCGTTCGCATGGTTTTTTTTCAAAGTGCTGACTATGTAAACATGTATATGTTTAATCGAATTGTAAATGATGGATGTTTTCGTCGTAAAATAAAGAATACAAATGTCATTTTCATCTAGATGTGTTTTATTGATTAAAAAAAATCCCTCTCTCGTGCTTCGTATACGCTCAACCAGCTTTTCACCGATTTTACATTCTCATGGGCGCAGTTTGTGTTGAAGGGATGATGGGGGGCATTTGGAGTTAGTGATTTTGGGCAGCGATGGACAGTCCAGAGTCTCCAAGTCACTTTTCGAATCCCTTCGCATAGATGTTGGGGGCTCCTTGCAAGATTTCTCGAATTGTCTTTCTAGCTGCCTCGTATGGTATGCCATTATGATCCCATCGAATTCCATGGAAATTGCGTTCCAGCCACTTGTTTGTCATTTTGTACTTGGCCGGTAAAGAGTCCCATGCTAATGGTGCGTCGAAGGCGAGCGTCAGTGGTTCAGCATTCTTCCCATGGAGGTTGACGATGGACATCTCCTTCAGGACCAATTCGTTGACGGGTCTCTTGAAGCCCTGCAGGTCGACGATAAGCTCCATGTTGACTGAAGTGGACGTCCATTGGCATGATTTTATACAATTTTTTTAACTCCGCCACTGATTGGATTATACTCTTCGTGAGACGGTGCAGAGACTTCCGAAGACATTCATAAGACGTTCGAAGACATTCAAGAGACGTTAGAAAACATTTATAAGGCGTTTGAAGACATGCGTGAGTGGTTCAAAGAGTTTCAAAAGACTTTCTACGACGTCATGAGACGTTTGAAGGTGTTCGTGAGGCCTTCAAGAGACTTTCGAAAGCTTTTAAAGACATTCATGAGAGTGTCGAAGACATTCAAGAGATCTTTGACAATATTCACAATACGTTTGAAGACATCGATGAGCAGTTCGACGACGTTTTAGAGACTTTCAAAGACATTCACGAGGGGTTCGAAGACGTTCAAGAGAATTGCGACGACATTCATAATACGTTTGAAGACATTCATGAGGGGTTCGGAGACGCTTAAGAGAGACTTTCAAAGACATTCACGAGGGGTTTGAAGACGTTTGAAAGACTTTCGACGACACTCATAATACGTTTGAAGATGTTCAAGAGACTTTCAAAGACATTCGCGAGAGGTGCGAAGACGTTCAGAGATTTTCATAGGCATTCGCGTGGGTTTCGAAGACGTTCAAGAGACTTTCAGAGACATTTGCGAGAGGTGCGAATACTTTCAGAGACTTTCGAAGACATGTAAGAGATCTTTGACAATATTCATAATACGTTTGAAGACATCGATGAGAGGTTCGACAACGTTTTAGAGACATTCAACGACATTCGTGATACGTTTGAAGACATTCATGAGAGGTTGCAAGACGCTTGAGAGACTTTCAAAGACATTCACGAGGCGTTCGAAGACGTTTAAGAGAATTTCAACGACATTCAGAATACGTTTCAAAACATTCATAAGGGGTTCGAAAACGCTTGAGAGACTTTCCAAGACATTCACGAGGCGTTCGAAGACGTTAAAGAGAATTTCAACGACATTCATAATACGTTTGAAGACATTCATGAGGGGTTCGAAGACGCTTAAGAGAGACTGTCAAAGACATTCACGAGAGGTTCGGAGACGCTTGAGAGACTTTCGAAGACATTCACGAGGCGTTCGAAGACGTTAAAGAGAATTTCAACGACATTCATAATACGTTTGAAGACATTCATGAGGGGTTCGAAGGCGCTTAAGAGAGACTTTCAAAGACATTCACGAGAGGTTCGGAGACGTTTAAAAGACTTTCGACGACACTCATAATACGTTTGAAGACGTTGAAGAGACTTTCCAATACGTTCAAGAGACTTTCAGAGACATTCGTGAGAGGTGCGGAGACGTTCAGAGGCTTTCGAAGACATTCAAGAGATCTTTGACAATATCCATAATACGTTTGAAGACATCGATGAGGGGTTCGACGACGATTTAGAGACTCAAAGACATTCACGAGGCGTTCGAAGACGTTCAAGAGAATTTCAACGACATTCATAATACGATTGAAGACATTCATGAGGGGGTCGAAGACGCTTAAGAGAGACTGTCAAAGACATTCACGAGAGGTTCGGAGACGCTTGAGAGACTTTCGAAGACATTCACGAGGCGTTCGAAGACGTTAAAGAGAATTTCAACGACATTCATAATACGATTGAAGACATTCATGAGGGGTTCGAAGGCGCTTAAGAGAGACTTTCAAAGACATTCACGAGAGGTTCGGAGACGTTTAAAAGACTTTCGACGACACTCATAATACGTTTGAAGACGTTGAAGAGACTTTCCAATACGATCAAGAGACTTCCAGAGACATTCGTGAGAGGTGCGGAGACGTTCAGAGGCTTTCGAAGACATTCAAGAGATCTTTGACTATATCCATAATACGTTTGAAGACATCGATGAGGGGTTCGACGACGATTTAGAGACTCAAAGACATTCACGAGGCGTTCGAAGACGTTCAAGAGAATTTCAACGACATTCATAATACGTTTGAAGACATTCATGAGGGGGTCGAAGACGCTTAAGAGAGACTGTCAAAGACATTCACGAGAGGTTCGGAGACGCTTGAGAGACTTTCGAAGACATTCACGAGGCGTTCGAAGACGTTAAAGAGAATTTCAGCGACAATCATAATACGTTTGAAGACATTCATGAGGGGTTCGAAGACGCTTAAGAGAGACTTTCAAAGACATTCACGAGAGGTTCGGAGACGTTTAAAAGACTTTCGACGACACTCATAATACGTTTGAAGACGTTGAAGAGACTTTCCAATACATTCAAGATACTTTCAGAGACATTCGTGAGAGGTGCGGAGACGTTCAGAGGCTTTCGAAGACATTCAAGAGATCTTTGACAATATTCATAATACGTTTGAAGACACAGATGAGGGGTTCGACGACGTTTTAGAGACTCAAAGATATTCACGAAGGGTTTGAAGACATTCAAGAGACTTCCAACGACATTCGTGATACGTTTGAAGACATTCATGTGGGGTTCGAAGACCCTTAAGAGAGACTTTCAAAGACATTCACGAGGCGTTCGAAGACGTTCAAGAGACTTTCAGAGACATTCGTGAGAGGTGCCGAGACGTTCAGAGGCTTTCGAAGACATTCAAGAGATCTTTGACAATATCCATAATACGTTTGAAGACATCGATGAGGGGTTCGACGACGTTTTAGAGACAAAGACATTCACCAAGGGTTTGAAGACGTTCAAGAGACTTTCAACGACATTCATAATACGTTTGAAGACATTCATGAGGGGTTCGAAGACGCTTAAGAGAGACTTTCAAAGACATTCACGAGAGGTTCGGAGACGTTTAAAAGACTTTCGACGACACTCATAATACGTTTGAAGACGTTCAAGAGACTTTCGAATACGTTCAAGAGACTTTCAGAGGCATTCGTGAGAGATGCGGAGACGTTCAGAGACTTTCGAAGACATTCAAGAGATCTTTGACAATATTCATAATACGTTTGAAGACATCGATGAGGGGTTCGACGATGTTTTAGAGACTGAAAGATATTCACGAAGGGTTTGAAGACGTTCAAGAGACTTTCAACGACATTCGTGATACGTTTGAAGACATTCATGAGGGGTTCGAAGACCCTTAAGAGAGACTTTCAAAGACATTCACGAGGGGTTCGGAGAAGTTTAAAAGACATTCAACGACGCTCATAATACGTTTGAAGACGTTCAAGAGAATTTCAACGACATTTATAATATGTTTCAAGACATTCATGAGGGGTTCGAAGACGCTTGAGAGACTGTCAATGACATTCACGATGCGTTCGAAGACGTTCAAGAAATTTTCAACAACATTCATAATACGTTTGAAGACATTCATGAGGGATTCGAAGGCGCGTAAGAGAGACTTTCAAAGAACTTCACGACGGGTTCGGAGACGTTTAAAAGACGTTCGACGACACTCATATTACGTTTGAAGACGTTCAAGAGACGTTCGAATACGCTCAAGAGACTTTCAGAGACATACGTGAGAGGTGTGGAGACGTTCAGAGACTTTCGAAGACATTCAAGAGATCTTTGACAATTTTCATAATACATTTGAAGACATTGATGAGGGGTTCGAAGACGCTTGAGAGACTTTCAAAGACATTCACGAGGCGTTCGAAGACGTTCAAGAGAATTTCAACGACATTCATAATACGTTTGAAGACATTCATGAGGGGGTCGAAGACGCTTAAGAGAGACTTTCAAAGACATTCACGAGAGGTTCGGAGACGTTTAAAAGACTTTCGACGACACTCATAATACGTTTGAAGACGTTGAAGAGACTTTCCAATACATTCAAGATACTTTCAGAGACATTCGTGAGAGGTGCGGAGACGTTCAGAGGCTTTCGAAGACATTCAAGAGATCTTTGACAATATTCATAATACGTTTGAAGACATCGATGAGGGGTTCGACGACGTTTTAGAGACTCAAAGATATTCACGAAGGGTTTGAAGACGTTCAAGAGACTTCCAACGACATTCGTGATACGTTTGAAGACATTCATGAGGGGTTCGAAGACCCTTAAGAGAGACTTTCAAAGACATTCACGAGGCGTTCGAAGACGTTCAAGAGACTTTCAGAGACATTCGTGAGAGGTGCCGAGACGTTCAGAGGCTTTCGAAGACATTCAAGAGATCTTTGACAATATCCATAATACGTTTGAAGACATCGATGAGGGGTTCGACGACGTTTTAGAGACAAAGACATTCACCAAGGGTTTGAAGACGTTCAAGAGACTTTCAACGACATTCATATTACGCTTGAAGACATTCATGAGGGGTTCGAAGACGCTTAAGAGAGACTTTCAAAGACATTCACGAGAGGTTCGGAGACGTTTCATAGACTTTCGACGACACTCATAATACGTTTGAAGATGTTCAAGAGACTTTCGAATACGTTCAAGGGGACTTTCAGAGACATTCGTGAGAGATGCGGAGACGTTCAGAGACTTTCGAAGACATTCGAGAGATCTTTGACAATATTCATAATACGTTTGAAGACATCGATGAGGGGTTCGACGACGTTTTAGAGACTCAAAGATATTCACGAAGGGTTTGAAGACGTTCAAGAGACTTCCAACGACATTCGTGATACGTTTGAAGACATTCATGTGGGGTTCGAAGACCCTTAAGAGAGACTTTCAAAGACATTCACGAGGCGTTCGAAGACGTTCAAGAGACTTTCAGAGACATTCGTGAGAGGTGCCGAGACGTTCAGAGGCTTTCGAAGACATTCAAGAGATCTTTGACAATATCCATAATACGTTTGAAGACATCGATGAGGGGTTCGACGACGTTTTAGAGACAAAGACATTCACCAAGGGTTTGAAGACGTTCAAGAGACTTTCAACGACATTCATAATACGTTTGAAGACATTCATGAGGGGTTCGAAGACGCTTAAGAGAGACTTTCAAAGACATTCACGAGAGGTTCGGAGACGTTTAAAAGACTTTCGACGACACTCATAATACGTTTGAAGACGTTCAAGAGACTTTCGAATACGTTCAAGAGACTTTCAGAGGCATTCGTGAGAGATGCGGAGACGTTCAGAGACTTTCGAAGACATTCAAGAGATCTTTGACAATATTCATAATACGTTTGAAGACATCGATGAGGGGTTCGACGACGTTTTAGAGACTGAAAGATATTCACGAAGGGTTTGAAGACGTTCAAGAGACTTTCAACGACATTCGTGATACGTTTGAAGACATTCATGAGGGGTTCGAAGACCCTTAAGAGAGACTTTCAAAGACATTCACGAGGGGTTCGGAGAAGTTTAAAAGACATTCAACGACGCTCATAATACGTTTGAAGACGTTCAAGAGAATTTCAACGACATTTATAATATGTTTCAAGACATTCATGAGGGGTTCGAAGACGCTTGAGAGACTGTCAATGACATTCACGATGCGTTCGAAGACGTTCAAGAAATTTTCAACAACATTCATAATACGTCTGAAGACATTCATGGGGGATTCGAAGGCGCGTAAGAGAGACTTTCAAAGAACTTCACGAAGGGTTCGGAGACGTTTAAAAGACGTTCGACGACACTCATATTACGTTTGAAGACGTTCAAGAGACGTTCGAATACGCTCAAGAGACTTTCAGAGACATACGTGAGAGGTGTGGAGACGTTCAGAGACTTTCGAAGACATTCAAGAGATCTTTGACAATTTTCATAATACATTTGAAGACATTGATGAGGGGTTCGAAGACGCTTGAGAGACTTTCAAAGACATTCACGAGGCGTTCGAAGACGTTCAAGAGAATTTCAACGACATTCATAATACGTTTGAAGACATCCATGAGGGGGTCGAAGACGCTTAAGAGAGACTGTCAAAGACATTCACGAGAGGTTCGGAGACGCTTGAGAGACTTTCGAAGACATTCACGAGGCGTTCGAAGACGTTAAAGAGAATTTCAGCGACATTCATAATACGTTTGAAGACATTCATGAGGGGTTCGAAGACGCTTAAGAGAGACTTTCAAAGACATTCACGAGAGGTTCGGAGACGTTTAAAAGACTTTCGACGACTCTCATAATACGTTTGAAGACGTTGAAGAGACTTTCCAATACATTCAAGATACTTTCAGAGACATTCGTGAGAGGTGCGGAGACGTTCAGAGGCTTTCGAAGACATTCAAGAGATCTTTGACAATATTCATAATACGTTTGAAGACATCGATGAGGGGTTCGACGACGTTTTAGAGACTCAAAGATATTCACGAAGGGTTTGAAGACGTTCAAGAGACTTCCAACGACATTCGTGATACGTTTGAAGACATTCATGAGGGTTTCGAAGACCCTTAAGAGAGACTTTCAAAGACATTCACGAGGCGTTCGAAGACGTTCAAGAGACTTTCAGACACATTCGTGAGAGGTGCCGAGACGTTCAGAGGCTTTCGAAGACATTCAAGAGATCTTTGACAATATCCATAATACGTTTGAAGACATCGATGAGGGGTTCGACGACGTTTTAGAGACAAAGACATTCACCAAGGGTTTGAAGACGTTCAAGAGACTTTCAACGACATTCATATTACGTTTGAAGACATTCATGAGGGGTTCGAAGACGCTTAAGCGAGACTTTCAAAGACATTCACGAGAGGTTCGGAGACGTTTCATAGACTTTCGACGACACTCATAATACGTTTGAAGATGTTCAAGAGACTTTCGAATACGTTCAAGGGGACTTTCAGAGACATTCGTGAGAGATGCGGAGACGTTCAGAGACTTTCGAAGACATTCGAGAGATCTTTGACAATATTCATAATACGTTTGAAGACATCGATGAGGGGTTCGACGACGTTTTAGAGACTCAAAGATATTCACGAAGGGTTTGAAGACGTTCAAGAGACTTTCAACGACATTCGTGATACGTTTGAAGACATTCATGAGGGGTTCGAAGACCCTTAAGAGAGACTTTCAAAGACATTCACGAGGGGTTCGGAGACGTTTAAAAGACATTCAACGACACTCATAATACGTTTGAAGACGTTCAAGAGAATTTCAACGACATTTATAATATGTTTCAAGACATTCATGAGGGGTTCGAAGACGCTTGAGAGACTGTCAATGACATTCACGATGCGTTCGAAGACGTTCAAGAAATTTTCAACAACATTCATAGTACGTTTGCAGACATTCATGAGGGGTTCGAAGGCGCTTAAGAGAGACTTTCAAAGAAATTCACGAAGGGTTCGGAGACGTTTAAAAGACGTTCGACGACACTCATAATACGTTTGAAGACGTTCAAGAGACGTTCGAATACGCTCAAGAGACTTTCAGAGACATTCGTGAGAGGTGTGGAGACGTTCAGAGACTTTCGACGACATTCAAGAGATCTTTGACAATTTTCTTAATACATTTGAAGACATCGATGAGGGGTTCGAAGACGCTTGAGAGACTTTCAAAGACATTCACGATGCATTCGAAGACGTTCAAGAGACTTTCGACGACATTCGTGATACGTTGAAGACATTCATGAGGAGTTCGAAGAGGCTTAAGCGAGACTTTAACAGATATTCACGAGGGGTTCGAAGACGTTCAAAAGACTTTCGACGACACTCATAATACGTTTGAAGACATTCATGAGGGGTTCGAGACGCTTGAGATACTTTCAAAGACGTGCACGAGACGTGCGAAGACGTTCAGAGACCTTCGAAGACATTCAAGAGATCTTTGACAATATTCATAATACGTTTGAAGACATCGATGAGCAGTTCGACGCCGTTTTAGAGACTTTCAGAGACATTCACGAGGGGTTTGAAGACGTTCAGAGACTTTCGAAGACATTCAAGAGATCTTTGACAATATTCATAATACGTTTGAAGACATCGATGAGGGGTTCGAGGACGCTTGAGAGACTTTCAAAGGCATTCACGAGAGTTTCGAAGACGTTCAAGAGACTTTCGACGACATTCATGATACGTTTGAAGACATTCATGAGGGGTTCGAAAACGCTTAACAGAAACTTCCAAAGACATTCACGAGGGGTTCGAAGACGTTCAAGATCCTTTAGACAACATTTATAATACGATTGGAGACATTCGTGAGGAGTTTGAAGACGCTTAAGAGAGACTTTCAAAGACATTGACGAGGGGTTCGAAGACGTGAGGTGCGAAGCGAGACTTTCAGAGACATTCACGAGGGGCTTGAAGACGTTCAAAATACGTTCGAATATGTTCTAAAGACTTTCCACGACATTCATAATACGTTTGAACACATTCATGAGGGGTTCGGAGACGCTTAAGGGGTAAGGCCACTGTAACGGCCCAAAAAAAAGGTTTTTTCACTAATTTTTTGCTCCCGAAATTGAAGGTATTTGAAAAAAAACTTTTAATGGTGTTATCGGGCATACATTAAACTTTATTATAAAATTTTTTTACAGTAAAAAAAAACAAAATGGCGGTTCCACAGCTATCTTCCCGGGACATGTTTTGCTTCCAGGGCTCCGCGGCACGCAGCACCACTGGTGCACTTTTGAATCTAGAACAAAAAAAAACCATTAATCTAGAGGGCTATAGCTAGAGAATGTCGATTGGATTTTAAAAAGTATCAATTTTTGTGGATTTGGCGAGCGTTTGAAAAAAAAATTGATTTTTGACGAAAAAAACGGCAAGTTTTTTGTTAATAAAAAATCAATAAATAAAGTTCTTGAAAATTCCGATCGACATTCTCAAGATAATGTAAATGTTCACATCTGGTTAAAATTTCAAGTAAAAAAAATGAAAATTGTTCGAGTGATGCTGCGTGCCATTTTGAAAAACCATGTTTCGAGAAATACGCGTTTAAAGTTTTGCGAATAGTTTTTTATTGGAAAAAATTTAAAAAAGAAGAAGCACAGGACCTTTTTTTCTTATTCTAGAGGGTTTAAACTATTTTTTAAGCCAATAAAAAAAATCGATTTTTCAAAAAATTTACAGTGGCCTTACCCCTTAAGAGACTTTCAAAGACATTCACGAGGCGTTTGAAGACGTTCAAGAAACGTTCGAATACATTCAAGCGACTTTTGACGACATTCATAATACGTTTGAAGACGCTTAAGAGACTTTCAAAGACATTCACGAGAGGTGCGAAGACATTCAGAGAGACTTTCGAAGACATTCAAGAGATCTTCGACCATGTTCATAATACGTTTGAACACATTGATGAGGGGTTCAACGGCGTTTCAGAGACTTTCAATGACATTCACGAGGGGCTCCAAAACGTTCAACAGACATTCGACGACATTCATAATCGTTTTTTCAGACATTCATGAGGGGTTCGCAGACGCTGGAGAGACTTTCAAAGACATTCGCGAGAGGGTGAATCCCTTTTTGGCATGAATGTTTGGGCGAATTCCAAACAAACCCAAACAATGCCAGCTAAACTCAGACATCATGAAAGTCTTCGATGACGTTTGAGATAATACGACTTTCGACGACATCCATAAACTAAAGACTTTCATGACGTTTGAGTTTTGCTGGCACTGTTTGGGTTTGTTTGGGATTCGCCCAAACATTCATGCCACAAAGGGATTCACCCTCCCGCGAATGTCTTTGAAAGTCGCTCCAGCGTCAGCGAACCCCTCATGAATGTCTGAAAAAACGATTATGAATGTCGTCGAATGTCTGTTGAACGTTTTGGAGCCCCTCGTGAATGTCTTTGAAAGTCTCTGAAACGCCGTTGAACCCCTCATTGATGTGTTCAAACGTATTATGAACATGGTCAAAGATCTCTTGAATGTCTTCGAAAGTCTCTCTGAATGTCTTCGCACCTCTCGTGAATGTCTTTGAAAGTCTCTTAAGCGTCTTCCAACGTATTATGAATGTCGTCAAAAGTCTCTTGAATGTATTCGAACGTTTCTTGAACGTCTTCAAGCGTCTCGTGAATGTCTTTGAACGTCTCTTAAGCGTCTCCGAACCCCTCATGAATGTGTTCAAACGTATTATGAATGTCGTGGAAAGTCTTTAGAACATATTCGAAAGTATTTTGAACGTCTTCAAACCCCTCGTGAATGTCTGTGAAAGTCTCGCTTCGCACCTCACGTCTTCGAACCCCTCGTCAATGTCTTTGAAAGTCTCTCTTAAGCGTCTTCGAACTCCTCATGAATGTCTCCAATCGTATTATAAATGTTGTCTAAAGGATCTTGAACGTCTTCGAACACCTCGTGAATGTCTTTGGAAGTTTCTGTTATGCGTTTTCGAACCCCTCATGAATGTCTTCAAACGTATCATGAATGTCGTCGAAAGTCTCTTGAACGTCTTCGAAACTCTCGTGAATGCCTTTGAAAGTCTCTCAAGCGTCCTCGAACCCCTCATCGATGTCTTCAAACGTATTATGAATATTGTCAAAGATCTCTTGAATGTCTTCGAAGGTCTCTGAACGTCTTCGCACCTCTCGTGAATGTCTTTGAAAGTCTCTCAAGCGTCTCGAACCCCTCATGAATGTCTTCAAACGTATTATGAGTGTCGTCAAAAGTCTTTTGAACGTCTTCGAACCCCTCGTGAATATTTTTTAGTCTCGCTTAAGCCTCTTCGAACTCCTCATGAATGTCTTCAACGTATCACGAATGTCGTCGAAAGTCTCTTGAACGTCTTCGAATGCATCGTGAATGTCTTTGAAAGTCTCTCAAGCGTCTTCGAACCCCTCATCGATGTCTTCAAATGGATTATGAAAATTGTCAAAGATCTCTTGAATGTCTTCGAAAGTCTCTGAACGTCTCCACATCTCTCACGAATGTCTCTGAAAGGCTCTTGAGCGTATTCGAACGTCTCTTGAACGTCTTCAAACGTATTATGAGTGTCGTCGAACGTCTTTTAAACGTCTCCGAACCCTTCGTGAATTTCTTTGAAAGTCTCTCTTAAGCGCCTTCGAACCCCTCATGAATGTCTTCAAACGTATTATGATTGTTGTTGAAAATTTCTTGACCGTCTCCGAACGCATCGTAAATGTCTTTGACAGTCTCTCAAGCGTCTTCGAACCCCTCATGAATGTCGTGAAACATATTACAAATGTCGTTGGAATTCTCTTGAACGTCTTCAAACGTATTATGAGTGTCGTTGAATGTCTTTTAAACGTCTCCGAACCCCTCATCGATGTCTTCAAACGTATTATGAATATTGTCAAAGATCTCTTGAATGTCTTCGAATGTCTCTGAACGTCTCCGCATCTCTCACGAATGCCTCTGAAAGTCTCCTGAACGTATTCGAAAGTCTCTTGAACGTCTTCAAACGTATTATGAGTGTCGTCGAAAGTCTTTTAAACGTCTCCGAACCTCTCGTGAATGTCTTTGAAAGTCTCTCTTAAGCGTCTTCGAACCCCTCATGAATGTCTTCAAACGTATTATGAATGTCGTTGAAAGTCTCTTGAACGTCTTCAAACCCGTGGTGAATGTCTTTGTCTCTAAAACGTCGTCGAACCCCTCATCGATGTCTTCAAACGTATTATGGATATTGTCAAAGATCTCGTGAATGTCTTCGAAAGCCTCTCAACGTCTCGGCACCTCTCACGAATGTCTCTGAAAGTCTCTTGAACGTCTTAGAACGCCTCGTGAATGTCTTTGAAAGTCTCTCTTAAGGGTCTTCGAACGCCTCATGAATGTCTTCAAACGTATCACGAATGTAGTTGGAAGTCTCTTGAATGTCTTCAAACCCTTATTGAATATCTTTGAGTCTCTAAAACGTCGTCGAACCCCTCATCGATGTCTTCAAACGTATTATGGATATTGTCAAAGATCTCTTGAATGTCGTCGAAAGTCTCTTGAACGTCTTCGAAACTCTCGTGAATGCCTTTGAAAGTCTCTCAAGCGTCCTCGAACCCCTCATCGATGTCTTCAAACGTATTATGAATATTGTCAAAGATCTCTTGAATGTCTTCGAAGGTCTCTGAACGTCTTCGCACCTCTCGTGAATGTCTTTGAAAGTCTCTCAAGCGTCTCGAACCCCTCATGAATGTCTTCAAACGTATTATGAGTGTCGTCAAAAGTCTTTTGAACGTCTTCGAACCCCTCGTGAATATTTTTTAGTCTCGCTTAAGCCTCTTCGAACTCCTCATGAATGTCTTCAACGTATCACGAATGTCGTCGAAAGTCTCTTGAACGTCTTCGAATGCATCGTGAATGTCTTTGAAAGTCTCTCAAGCGTCTTCGAACCCCTCATCGATGTCTTCAAATGTATTATGAAAATTGTCAAAGATCTCTTGAATGTCTTCGAAAGTCTCTGAACGTCTCCACATCTCTCACGAATGTCTCTGAAAGGCTCTTGAGCGTATTCGAACGTCTCTTGAACGTCTTCAAACGTATTATGAGTGTCGTCGAACGTCTTTTAAACGTCTCCGAACCCTTCGTGAATTTCTTTGAAAGTCTCTCTTAAGCGCCTTCGAACCCCTCATGAATGTCTTCAAACGTATTATGATTGTTGTTGAAAATTTCTTGACCGTCTCCGAACGCATCGTAAATGTCTTTGACAGTCTCTCAAGCGTCTTCGAACCCCTCATGAATGTCTTGAAACATATTACAAATGTCGTTGGAATTCTCTTGAACGTCTTCAAACGTATTATGAGTGTCGTTGAATGTCTTTTAAACGTCTCCGAACCCCTCGTGAATGTCTTTGAAAGTCTCTCTTAAGGGTCTTCGAACCCCTCATGAATGTCTTCAAACGTATCACGAATGTCGTTGAAAGTCTCTTGAACGTCTTCAAACCCTTCGTGAATATCTTTGAGTCTTTAAAACGTCGTCGAACCCCTCATCGATGTCTTCAAACGTATTATGAATATTGTCAAAGATCTCTTGAATGTCTTCGAAAGTCTCTGAACGTCTCCGCATCTCTCACGAATGCCTCTGAAAGTCTCCTGAACGTATTCGAAAGTCTCTTGAACGTCTTCAAACGTATTATGAGTGTCGTCGAAAGTCTTTTAAACGTCTCCGAACCTCTCGTGAATGTCTTTGAAAGTCTCTCTTAAGCGTCTTCGAACCCCTCATGAATGTCTTCAAACGTATTATGAATGTCGTTGAAAGTCTCTTGAACGTCTTCAAACCCGTGGTGAATGTCTTTGTCTCTAAAACGTCGTCGAACCCCTCATCGATGTCTTCAAACGTATTATGGATATTGTCAAAGATCTCTTGAATGTCTTCGAAAGCCTCTGAACGTCTCGGCACCTCTCACGAATGTCTCTGAAAGTCTCTTGAACGTCTTCGAACGCCTCGTGAATGTCTTTGAAAGTCTCTCTTAAGGGTCTTCGAACGCCTCATGAATGTCTTCAAACGTATCACGAATGTAGTTGGAAGTCTCTTGAATGTCTTCAAACCCTTATTGAATATCTTTGAGTCTCTAAAACGTCGTCGAACCCCTCATCGATGTCTTCAAACGTATTATGGATATTGTCAAAGATCTCTTGAATGTCTTCGAAAGCCTCTGAACGTCTCCGCACCTCTCACGAATGTCTCTGAAAGTATCTTGAATGTATTGGAAAGTCTCTTCAACGTCTTCAAACGTATTATGAGTGTCGTCGAAAGTCTTTTAAACGTCACCGAATCTCTCGTGAATGTCTTTGAAAGTCTCTCTTAAGCGTCTTCGAACCCCTCATGAATGTCTTCAAACGTATTATGAATGTCGCTGAAATTCTCGTTAACGTCTTCGAACGCCTCGTGAATGTCTTCGAAAGTCTCTCAAGCGTCTCCGAACCTCTCGTGAATGTCTTTGACAGTCTCTCTTAAGCGTCTTCGACCCCCTCATGAATGTCTTCAAACGTATTATGAATGTCGTTGAAATTCTCTTGAACGTCTTCGAACGCCTCGTGAATGTCTTTGAGTCTCTAAATCGTCGTCGAACCCCTCATCGATGTCTTCAAACGTATTATGGATATTGTCAAAGATCTCTTGAATGTCTTCGAAAGCCTCTGAACGTCTCCGCACCTCTCACGAATGTCTCTGAAAGTCTCTTGAACGTATTGGAAAGTCTCTTCAACGTCTTCAAACGTATTATGAGTGTCGTCGAAAGTCTTTTAAACGTCTCCGAACCTTTCGTGAATGTCTTTGAAAGTCTCTCTTAAGCGCCTTCGAACCCCTCATGAATGTCTTCAAACGTATTATGAATGTCGTTGAAATTCTCTTTAACGTCTTCCAACGCCTCGTGAATGTCTTCGAAAGTCTCTCAAGCGTCTCCGAACCTCTCGTGTATGTCTTTGACAGTCTCTCTTAAGCGTCTTCGACCCCCTCATGAATGTCTTCAAACGTATTATGAATATCGTTGAAATTCTCTTGAACGTCTTCGAACGCCTCGTGAATGTCTTTGAGTCTCTAAATCGTCGTCGAACCCCTCATCGATGTCTTCAAACGTATTATGGATATTGTCAAAGATCTCTTGAATGTCTTCGAAAGCCTCTGAACTTCTCCGCACCTCTCACGACTGTCTCTGAAAGTCTCTTGAACGTATTGGAAAGTCTCTTCAACGTCGTCAAACGTATTATGAGTGTCGTCGAAAGTCTTTTAAACGTCTCCGAACCTCTCGTGAATGTCTTTGATAGTCTCTCTTAAGCGCCTTCGACCCCCTCATGAATGTCTTCAAACGTATTATGAATGTCGTTGAAATTCTCTTTAACGTCTTCGAACGCCTCGTGAATGTCTTCGAAAGTCTCTCAAGCGTCTCCGAACCTCTCGTGAATGTCTTTGACAGTCTCTCTTAAGCGTCTTCGAACCCCTCACGAATGTCTTCAAACGTATTATGAATGTCGTTGAAATTCTCTTTAACGTCTTCGAACGCCTCGTGAATGTCTTGGAAAGTCTCTCAAGCGTTTTCGAACCCCTTATGAATGTTTTGAAACGTATTATGAATGTCGTTGAAATTCTCTTAAACGTCTTCGAACGCCTCGTGAATGTCTTTGAAAGTCTCTCAAGCGTCTTGCAACCTCTCGTTACAAAACGCCTCGTGAATGTCTTCAAACGTATCACGAATGTCGTTGAATGTCTCTAAAACGTCGTCGAACCTCTCATCGATGTCTTTAAACGTATTATGAATATTGTCAAAGATCTCTTACATGTCTTCGAAAGTCTCTGAATGTCTTCGCACCTCTCGCAAATGTCTCTGAAAGTCTCTTGAACGTCTTCGAAACCCACGAGAATGCCTCTGAAAATCTCTGAACGTCTTCGCACCTCTCGCGAATGTCTTTGAAAGTCTCTTGAACATCTTCAAACGTATTATGAGTGTCGTCGAAAGTCTTTCAAACGTCTTCAAACCCCTCGTGAATGTCTTTGAAAGTCTCTCTTAAGCGTCTCCGAACCCCTCATGAATGTCTTCAAACGTATTATGAATGTCGTCGCAATTCTCTTGAACGTCTTCGAACCCCTCGTGAATGTCTTTGAAAGTCTCTAAAACGTCGTCGAACTGCTCATCGATTTCTTCAAACGTATTGTGAATATTGTCAAAGATCTCTTGAATGTCTTCGACACTCTCATAAATGTCTTTAGAAGCTTTCGAAAGTCTCTTGAAGGCCTCACGAACACCTTCAAACGTCTCATGACGTCGTAGAAAGTCTTTTGAAACTCTTTGAACCACTCACGCATGTCTTCAAACGCCTTATAAATGTTTTCTAACGTCTCTTGAATGTCTTCGAACGTCTTATGAATGTCTTCAGAAGTCTCTGCACCGTCTCACGAAGAGTTTAATCCAATCAGTGGCGGAGTTAAAAAAATTGTATAAAATCATGCCAATGGACATCCACTTCAGTCAACATGGAGCTTATCGTCGACCTGCAGGGCTTTAAGAGACCCGTCAACGAATTGGTCCTGAAGGAGATGTCCATCGTCAAACTCCATGGGAAGAATGCTGAACCACTGACGCTCGCCTTCGACGCACCATTTGCATGGGACTCTTTACCGGCCAAGTACAAAATGACAAACAAGTGGCTGGAACGCAATTTCCATGGAATTCGATGGGATCATAATGGCATACCATACGAGGCAGCTAGAAAGACAATTCGAGAAATCTTGCAAGGAGCCCCCAACATCTATGCGAAGGGATTCGAAAAATGACTTGGAGACTCTGGACTGTCCATCGCTGCCCAAAATCACTAACTCCAAATGCCCCCCATCATCCCTTCAACACAAACTGCGCCCATGAGAATGTAAAATCGGTGAAAAGCTGGTTGAGCGTATACGAAGCTCGAGAGAGGGATTTTTTTTTAATCAATAAAACACATCTAGATGAAATGTCATTTGTATTCTTTATTTTACGACGAAAACATCCATCATTTACAATTCGATTAAACATATACATTTTTACATAGTCAGCACTTTGAAAAAAAAACCATGCGAACGGTGGTGCCCAATTTTGTCTCCACGCTTGGAGACGATGGAACGCTGTTGTAGTTCCCACCCACTGAGTTGACCAGTTGCAGCATATTCTCGATGATGCGGACAGCTGTTTGACGATGGTGTTCCAACGATTTTTTTCCGTCCACCATGTTTAGAGACGACGAAACTCGACACTGTTGTATTTTCCACCAATATACTGCATGCAGAGCTGACCGTCGCGTGCCACTTGCAGCATACTTTCGAACATTGTCGGATCTTGGTCGAAGGCCTTCTCAAGCCGCGCCGGTAAGAAGACAGAGAACTCATCCGCGATGTCTGCGATGTAGCGTTTTCCAAATTTGGTTTGTACGGCCCTTATGCCGGAGATTAGTCGTTCCGACTTAACGGGGAGTTCTGACAGCTTCTTCGTTGGGAGGAATTCCGCCATCCGGCCGACTTTGTTGATACTCGAGAGATCCATTTTCCACGCACTTTCAAAGTTCTGTTAGATGTTGATGGTGCAGTGGAATAGTGCAGTCTAAGCTTGGTCCACAGAAATATAATCTGCCTCGTAAGCCTCCCACTCAAATTGTCAAGCCTCTCTCCTCTTTTCCAATCGTGAAAAACAGGTTCGAACACGTTCGAAGAACCGTGGAGAATTTTCCCCAGACATTTTTCACGCTCCCGAAAAACAGGTTCAAACACGTTCGAAGAACCCAATACGTGGAGAATTTTCACAGCATTTTTTACACTCCCGACGTTGAGGTGGGCGGCCATCGATGTGATCTTTCATCTGTGGTGTATTATAGTGCTCCAAGCATGGAAGTAAGATATCACTTCACTGTCATTCCGATGATGTTCTGGCAAACGATCCCACAATAAGCCAATATATTTTCCCCAATATTTTAAGAGCAAAACCTTTGGAACCTGTTCGAGCTCGTTTTTGGTCAAGTCCACGGGGTGCTTGGCCGGATGCACTGCGTACATACTCGCACATGCGAACATCTTGACGTTATATTTCGGAATGGAGACCTCGACAAGAGCTGCGCTCAAGTGGTCCATCCGCGGTCCCTTTGATCCCTAAAGATTTTTCCCCGAGAAACCTGTCAGGACCTGTCTGTCGGCTGGAACCAGCTGCAGGTCATAAATATTGGACTTTGAAAGGCGCCGCCCTTCACATACACAACACTTATCGACGGCGGCTTCCCTGCCAGACGCTCCACGGCCCACATGGCCCCCCTCCACAGAGGCCACTCTGTGACGCCACTCGCGTCCAGCGACACCCCCCCCCCCCCCCGACACCGCCTTCAGCGACCCCCCTGGACACCCCCGCCCTCTTGGACACCGGCCCTTGACCCCCCCCCCCCTGGACACCGCCACTTGGACACCGCCACCTGGACACCGCCACCTGAACCCTCCCCCCTTGACCCCCCCGCCCCACTTGACCCACCCCCATAAGTGAAGCAGAACCGCCCTAGCTCTACTACTAATCTAAAATGTTTCGCAATAATAATAATAATGGTGACTCTAATTCTTTTACGGGTTACCGAACACGCGAAGTCCCAACTCTTTTTTCTCTACCCGTTTAAATATTCTCTAATATATAAATTTCGTGATTATATTGGGCGCCAGCCTTTCTCGGGCAACACGCTTAACGCGTACTCAATTTCGAACTACACACAAAAAAACCAAAACAACCGCGGCCTTCTGCCGGCAAGCGAGAGACTCTATACAACTTAAAATGGGGACGTCTCGGGGTATCTGGGAACGGACGGGGTTCTCGAACACAATGGCCACTTGACTTAGACCACGACTCATTTACGTTAGTTTCGATTATTCTAATTAATAAGGCGCAAAGCCGAAAATCTCCAAAAAGCTAAATGCGCGATTTTATCGCGCCGCGATGTATTCCCGTGAACAATTTTGCCCGAGTCGGCCGACGGCCGTGTCACACGAGGCGGCCGTGGCTACGCGCGCGCGAGGGGGATTTCCACGAGGGACAACGGGAATCCGCCACGAGCACCTTTTTACACGGTAGTTAGCTACTAATGACTAATCGCACGCACTGATTCTAGCTGCCTTAATCTCCTTCACATTCCATTTATGCGACGCGCACGGAGTTGGGACGACGATTAGGAATGACGGGGGAGGGGTGAAGGGACAAATTCTTAACGGTCGCCCGTGCGACACAATTTCCCGAGATAATTTTTAGCGGCTTTCGGTGCCGCTCTTGCGAATGAGAAAAGGGGAAGAAGCTTACAGTTTCGCGGAGACGATCCGTTCCGACAAAACGTGATTTGATTCCGACGTTCTTCCGTCGTCTTTTCTATTCCTTCCTTTCTCTTTCCTTTCGCTCGGTATTTTTGGACGATATCCTTGTATGACCACGCTCCGGGACTAAGTGACGGTCCACGCCGGCCGGCTTCCTCCTCTCGCCCAATCCCGTTGTAGACGGCGGACCTCCTTCAAATTTTCGTCTCGATCGTAGTGGCTCGCCCTTTTGGTCGATCGCCCTGCTGGATCCTTCTCCTCCCGAGTCGCGGAGCGCCCCGATCGGTACGGCGCTCGCCAGCCATACCGCGCGAGAGCTACAGTCTCTCTTGACGCGCGCGGTAGGCCGGAGACTCGGGAGATGGCAGCGGGGTGCCCTCGGGCGGCCAGTCCACCATCCTCGTCGTTGGGAGATGGCGCTGCTGGTTCTTAGAGTCGACGGGCGGGCCGACGTGGCCCCAGTCGACAGTCCGCGTGATCGTGCCGCGATCGCGATATGGGGTGCGGGAAGGACGGGAAGGATAGTGTCGCGGCTTCTATATAATGAAAATGACTTATTCTACCTTAACATTAACATTTGAATTTTTCCGACGAAGGTGCGTGGCGGAGACGAAGCCCGAGCGTGGTCACGCGGGCTTTTCTACTATCTCCTTTGTGACGCAACGTCACAATTTATTCAAACTATTTTCCTCCATATCGTCGTGACGCATTTTTCCAGGGGAAAAAAGATTCGAATGCGAGGAGCATAAAAAAAGATCTACCCAAGGGACAGATGATGCGGTATCGGGGAAGACGAACCCTTCATCATTTGCAGCACGTGCGAAGATGGAGAGGGCACTTGACCGCCACTTGTTGGGGCTTTCGGCAGAGAAGGGGTCATTAATTTAAAAAAAAAAAAAGATTTTTTATTGTTCACTACAAATCAGATGTATTTATCCAACTATTGTGGGTATTGTTGAAACCCAATCATTTTATAAACTTTTATTTCTTCAGTATTTTTTCCATGAGATAGATATCGGGATATTTAACTTTCAGAAGCTCTTGCTCGCAGCAACCACCTGCAAGAGAAGAAGGAGTCATTATTTAAAAAAAAAAAGATTTTTTATTGTTCACTACAAATCAGATGTATTTATCCAACTATTGTGGGTATTGTTGAAACCCAACCATTTTATAAACTATTATTTCTTCAGTACTGTTTCCATGAGATAGATATCGGGATATTTAACTTTCAGAAGCTCTTGCTCGCAGAAACCACCTGCAATAGGTTTATCCGTATGGTATTTCAGGCTATACATTACAGGGCTTGTGTTTTTCACGCTATATATTGCAAATATTTCTGTTGTCCAGTTTGGTGTGTAACGCTTTTCAAATACACTCTTAAATTTGCTGATTGTCACGTTATCGCCAATTTTGAATTTTGGTGGCTTCTTCATTGGAGGTTGCGTCTTGTTAAAAATTTGTCGCAATATTTTCTTCTCGTTACTGACATTGACATTCCTTGGCTTCATTCTGATTGTACAGTGTACAGAGTCATTATACTCGACAATTAAATTATCAAGAACATCGATCCACTTAAAATGACCACGAAGGCTAAATTGCTTCCACATTTTGTTTTCCATTGTAGGATTAAAATGCTCGCAAATGGATGCTTTTAAATTACTATACGTTGAATACCTGTTAGTATTGTGCTTTTTCATTAGAGACTTGAAAGTGGAACTATAAAATTATTTTCCATTATCGACATGCAAGTTCTGCGGCGTCCGTCCTCCCTTATCGATTATCGACATCATTGCGACTGCTGTATGTCTGCCATTCTTACTCCACATTGGTGCGGCCCAGGCGGATTTTGAAAAAGTATCGATGACGGTGGAGAGAAATTTATGTTCGGAGTTTTCACGCGCGTATGATGTCATATCGACGAGATCAGCTTGCCAGGTTTCGTCCAAACCACGGAAGTCCACATGTAGACGAGGATAATTTCGTCGAGCAGGCCTATGTAGCTCCAGCACGTGAGCGCTCTTTTTCTCGTTCATTTTCTAGTCCACTCAGTCGCGCATCCAGTGCAGCAATGGTGTGTGAATTACGAATCACCAAATCTTGTAGAGTTTTGACATCGGCCTCGAGTGTTTTTGCAATGTCTCTCATCGTAGCTTCAAGTCCATTAACCAATAAATAATTACTCTCATTCATTTCTTTGCGTATGTTCTTAATGATATTTCGAGATTTTTTATGTAAAACACTTAGAGTGATGGCGTCGTCTTGTCCTTCCGGATTAGCCATCTGCGGTTGTTCTAAACCCAATCCCAGGTCGGCCCGGAGGACCTTGTTTACTGAGGTGCACACTCTCATTTAATTGGCGTCCAAACACATCGACACTCATGTTGAGCATGCGTGAATTCTCCGATGTTGAGTTAATAAATGATTTCAGCTTAGCGCAATTCCTCGATAATCGATATGATTTCATTCGAATGCGAAGAATTTCCGGCTGCTTGTCATGCCAAAAGTAAACGAAGATGATCTGCTAGCTCATTTGGATTATCCCAATAAATATATTCCAATTGGGTGATTTTTCCAGCTAGCTTATACTTTGGCATACCCTTTTCCACATGATGATCGACTATATTTGCGATATAAGCATTGAAGTTATGGCAGGTATTACAACGTATAGCCTTAATAATCAATTTTCAAATCGACCGGTGTGAGAGTTTCGACATTGGGCACTTTGTTAAAACAACAAATTCGTTAATCCAATAGTTTTCGAATAATTCATATCACCCACACGAATATGTTGAGACTCGAAAATTACCGAAGAATTGCCAATCATTAATTAGTTTTTTGCGACATTCCGTACACCATATAATGCATCCAAGCCTGCCTTTCTATTTGTTCGGAATAATAGGAGATATTTAGCGATTAATTTATCAACATTCTGCGAGTCATCATCATCTTCATATATCAATTTGAAAGAATCTTATGTTTCACTCTTGAAGGAATCTTGTGTCTCATTCTTCAATCGATGTTTCACACTATTTATCGCATCTCCTTCTTCAGCATTATCACTCACTTTTTCATCCTTAATTTCCTCCTTCGCTACCTCGCCGTTTTTATACGACACCAATTTCTACAGCGGTCTCACTATAGGCTCAAAGACATCTTGTAATCTCTGCTCATCGCTATCTTTTCCCATTTTTATCATTCGATGCTATCATCTGCTTGCATTGCTCGCTTTGGCAATTTCACACAATACATCTTTTTCACACAAAAATTGTTCGGTCTTCATGTTGTCACTGTCAAGGTATGCACAATACTGTCTCTTCAACCACCAGCGAGGAATCATTTATCAATGGTCAGAAAATAATCAAAACCTTCTCTATATCGACCCTCATTAATACCACTATCCTTGTCAATCGTGATAAATGCATACTTGTCGGAATTCCAGCTTTTCATGCACATGTTTTTAAAGCACGCATAAGTCATATCCGTATTAACGTGATCGTTGTAGACGTGTTTGAGGTTCATATCGCCCTGCTTGAAAAGCACCACGAAATTTGCATTATCTCTCACGAGATGTTTGGGAATACGGGTGTACGTCTGACAAAGATAAAAACTGTCAACAATCTCGTGTCTTCCCATGGAAAAGAAGGCTCTAACATTATCCTGCTTTTCACACGATATATTATCAAAGATGAATATAGAGTTGGATTGTGCCTCACTTGGTGCTATCACTTGACTTAGTCGATTTTTCAAATCGACGCGCATTGCTTGACTTGGTCGATTTTTCAAATCAAAGGGCATTGCTTGACTTGGTCGATTTTTTAAATCGACGCGCATTTCTTGACCTGGTCGATTTTTCAAATCGACGCGCATTGCTTGAATTCGTCGATTTTTCAAATCGACGCGCATTGTTTGACAGTCGATTTTTCAAATCGGCGCGCATTGCTTGACTCGGTCGATTTTTCAAATCGACGCGCATTGCTTGACTTGGTTGATTTTTCAAATCGACGCGCATTGCTTGAATTCGTCGATTTTTCAAATCGACGCGCATTGCTTGAATTAGTCGATTTTTCAAATCGACGTGCATTGCTTGACTTAGTTGATTTTACAAATCAACGCGCATCGCTTAGTCGATTTTACATATCGACGCGCATTGCTTGACTTAGCCGATTTTTCAAATCGACGCGCATTGCTTGACTTGGTCGATTTTTCAAATCGACGGGCATTGCTTGACTTGGTCGATTTTTCGAACCGACGCGCATTGCTTGACTCGGTCGATTTTTCAAATCGACGCGCATTGCTTGGCTTGGTCGATTTTTCAAATCGATGCGCATTGCTTGTCTCGGTCGATTTTTGAAATCGACGCGCATTGCTTGACTTGGTCGATTTTTCAAATCGACGCGCATTGCTTGAATTAGTCGATTATTGTAATCGACGCGCATTGGTTGACTTCGTCGATTTTTCAAATCGACTCGCATTGTTTGACAGTCGATTTTTCAAATCGACGCGCATTGCTTGACGGTCGATTTTTCAAATCGACGCGCATTTCTTGAATTAGTCGATTTTTCAACTCGACGCGCATTGCTTGACTTAGTCGATTTTACTAAGCAACGCGCATCGCTTAGTCGATTTTACATATCGACGCGCATTGCTTGACTTAGTCGATTTTTCAAATCGACGCGCATTGCTTGACTTGGTCGATTTTTCAAATCGACGGGCATTGCTTGACTTGGTCGATTTTTCAAATCAACGCGCATCGCTTGACACAGTCGATTTTTCAAAACGACGCGCATTGCTTGACTCGGTCGATTTTTCAAATCAACGCGCATTGCTTGACTTGGTCGATTTTTCAAATCGACGCGCATTGCTTGACTTGGTCGATTTTTCAAGTCGACGCGCATTGCTTGAATTAGTCGATTTTTCAAATCGACGCGCATTCGTTGACTTCGTCGATTTTGCAAATCAACGCGCATTGCTTGACAGTCGATTTTTCATATCAACGCGCATTGCTTGACTTGGTCGATTTTTCAGATCGACGTGCATTGCTTGACGTCGTCGATTTTTCAAATCGACACGCATTGTTTGACAGTCGATTTTTCAAATCGACGCGTATTGCTTAACTTGGTCGATTTTTCAAATCAACGCGCATTGCTTGACTTGGTCGTGTTACATCCTAGCGAATGTGCCTTCTCTCGGTTATTCCCAATACCCTCATTTGCCCTTGTAAGCTTATTATTAAATGTATAAATCTAAGAATAAGACGAATATCAGCGTACAAAGGAACGTACGTAAGTTTCGCACGCGTATTCAAATAACAGCTATATATACACGATAGCCGCACCACCTCAGTCATCGACTTTTCCTATCTCATTGGCTGTCAACAAGAACACGTTCTCAGGCGCATATTCCAAGAAGAGCTGTCGAACGAAAAATCAACCATCAGCTCGATCAAAAGACTCCAGAAATCCTACGCCGTCCCATCCGCATGGTGACCAAGAGAAGCCTCGACCGTAGATTATTTAAACACGACATGCGACCAAGACGACTCAACATCCGGTCTTCTTGACCGCTCGATAAAATTATCCGAGACAAAGAGTGTCAAAGGCATAATGTTACCAGACCCAGCTCTGGCATATCTATCAACCTCTACGCATTATATGCCATTTCGCCGAATTGCGGAACAAAGGTCTACTACCTTGCGATGCAAACTCTATCATATAAGATGCATATAAGACCGATTCTACGAATTAATATATGTATGCGAAAATGCACCGCCTTGCAACCAATCGCGAATTACGCCATACTTCACTGACCAATCCAGAAAGAAATGCATCAATCGAATCATCCCCTCCTTAAGGTATTTTCTCCCATAAGTCATCCCCTCCTAAAATTGCACTTCTCAAAAGATTCCTCCTGCAATTCAGTCTCCCGTCAACTACCATCGGCTCAAGTTCTTTTATAAAAGGTCTCAATCCAAGTTTCTCGGCAATCTTCATTAAATTCAGAACTTAGTCTTCCGGCAACCTTCCTTCAGAAAAGAATAATTAACTTCCCATTCGCGAACAACTTACGCGTATCACACCTATTCCTTTTGCGAACTTATAAATATTAATATCGAAATATTCAGAAATATATCCGAGTTATTCTTCACCCTTAACTGTGTATCGCGATCATATGCTTTAGACATCGTATCCCGTTATCGCGTAGTTGTAAGAACACACATGTACTTTCGACCGTCTCGTACACGAACAATCACACCAACACGAGGCTGCAGCTTGGGCCTCGAATTCACGAGCGGAGACAAAACAATAAACAGCGAGCGAGCGAGCGCAAGCACCACGCACTATCACCTAATGTAAGCGATACTTGTTTTACTCTATATTATTCCCATCGTTCCGACGGACTTCTTGGTTCGATCTCTTAATTATAATAAAATCAGAATACAGTTAAAACGAGTTTACCGAATTTGTCCCTTATCCTAGTTTTGTCCAACATCTTTATCTCTGATGTCTCCATAGCACTTCCCCTTGATCCTCGTCCCGAGCTATTGCGCCAGGCGTAGGCTCAAAAGAGGAAAACAACAACATATATGCTCATGTCCCCTCAGGACGTGACATATTAATTTTTGGGGGCTCGTCCGGGATATTCAAAGGGTATGTGCTATCCGTATCAATGTCCGAAGACGAGTCATCTAGCTCGTTAAACCTAAATGTTACGGAAGATTCAGCTAACACGTCACAATATTCATTGCGCAGTTCCAACACCCCTTTGCTATCCGGCCTTGAACCAAAGAAAAGGTCAATAAAAACTCTTGATTTAACTCAGAAACAAGGAAGTAAAAACTCAATAACAATGGCGTTAGGTACGAATCAACTTATCTCTCTAAAAGACGCTATCAGCTGCGTTTCCGAGTTTGACGGGGAAAATATCGCTTTATCAGAATTCATACCGGTATGCCAAGACGCAATAGAATATGCGATAAAAATTGAACACAAAGTTAAAGCGCGCAACGAATTGCAGTCCCCTCTCACTAACCACGAAAGGTTCGTCCCGTCCAAATCAGTAAAAATATGTAATGTATGCAAAAGAGACAATCACACTACAGAAAATTGTCGATTCGCGACCTTCACCTGCCAAAATTATAAAAATCAAGAACACAATGCCATCGAGGACCAAAGGGTCCTAAATGAACAAAACTCAGTTGTTTGTCAAATATGCAAAAAAATCGGCCATTCAGCAGATAGATGTTTTCAGTTAAAGAACAAAACGCCTAAATCCAAACGACCCGTTTGTCGGTATTGCAAAAGGATAGGACACACTATTGAAAACTGCCGTACCCGCGAATACAATAACTCGCGAAATGGTCCGAATACCGATCGGGAAGCCGCACTGAGAGATTCCACGATCTCAAAGCGTCCGGTCTCGATAATCATTCCGCCCGAACCTATCTTACCTACACTATAACCGCGGAAGATTTCGTTAACCTACCCTCGGTGTGTATCGGAGGGCACCGACAAAAAAATATCGATGTTGTTAGACAGTAGCGTTATCCCGGATCTAATTTAAAAAACAATACAATTTCGAAACTTTATTCTACATCATACCTGACGAGGTTCAACTCCCTCACCCTGGTTTATTGAGGTCCCAATTGTTTTGTTTTGCCACAAAATCCAAAATAAATTTCAAGACGGAATGCCTTGAATGTGAAGACAAGGCATGGCCGTTCAAACGAACAAACCAACCCGACGAGGTAATGAAAATCCCCGCGCGTTCGGAAACTTATTTCCACGTAAGAGTCGAAAACCGCACGTTAAAGGAAGGGTATATCCCGCCTTTAAAAATCCATTAGGGTGTTTACGCCGGCGACTGCCCGGTAACGAACATCGATGGAAAGGCCCTTTTGAAGGTTTTCAACCCCACAAATGGCGCCGTACGACTGATCGTGCCGGTCATAAAACTACAGGAATTCGACATCGTGGAAAACCAAACCAAACAAAAAATAAAATCAGATCGCAGGACAATCTGCAATTCTAATCCAGTTCTTCATGATTCTAATCCCAATTCGGACGTAGATTGCACGACAACTATGCCGGTCCAGAGCCCAATAGTGGCCAATAAAAGCAATGAAAAAATCGACAAAAATGTCGAAATAAAACTCTGTCAACGCTCCAGTGAGAGCGATGATGAAGAAAAACCAAACGAAAACAAAAACAAAACAAAAAGCAAAACAAACTCAGATTGCACGACAATCTGCGTTTCCAATCCAGTTCCTCGCGATGTTAACCCAATTTCTCGCGATCATTCTAATTCAAAATCAGATTGCATGTCAATCTCAAATTCCAGGCAAATTCCTCGTGATCCTTCTATTTCAATCGTAGATTGCATGACAACTACGATAATCCAGAGCCCAATAGTGGCCAATAAAAGTAATGAAAAAATCGATAAAAATGTCGAAATAAAACTCTGTCAACGCTCCAGTGAGAGCGATGATGAAGAAAAACCAAACGAAAACAAAAACAAAACAAAAAGCAAAACAAACTCAGATTGCACGACAATCTGCGTTTCCAATCCAGTTCCTCGCGATGCTAACCCAATTTCTCGCGATCATTCTAAGTCAAAATCAGATTGCATGTCAATCTCAAATTCCAGGCAAATTCCTCGTGACCCTTCTATTTCAATCGTAGATTGCATGACAACTACGATAATCCAGAGCCCGAAAGTGGCCAATCTAAAAACTTCGGCAAAAACGTCGAAGCAAAACCTTGCTTTCACTCCAAAGAGAGTGACGAACAAGCAAAACCAAAAAAAAAAAAAATATTCAGTAGCGAGGAAGAATCAAAAACAAAAACAAACTCAAAAATTAAATCAAAACCAAATCAAAATCGAAACGAGAAACAAAAAGCAAAATCAAAAACAAATAAAACCCAAAACGAAAAAGAAAAATCCAAAACAATTCAAAATCCAAACAAAAAAGAAAAACCCAAAATAAAACAAAACCAAAACGGAAAAGAAAAATCCAAAACAATTCAACATCAAAACGACAAAAAGGGCACATCCCAGGAGCAAATTAAAACAATCAGAGCAAAAGAAACATTCGATAACAATAATCAAGGAAAAATCGGCGTGCCCGCTTCTGAAGGAGTGGACGCCAATTTTAAATCTCAACGGTATACGCGAAGAACTCGTAAGGCCGTGAATTATGAAGAGAGCAGTAGCGACGAGACCGAGGCCGACGTAATAAGATCCGCGCGCGTCACTCGACCTAGGAAGGCCGCGCGCCCGAAAACATATGACGGCTCTAACATATCCAATGCACCTCTTATCGCTCACTCCAACAGTCCCACTGACCCTGACTCCGATAATTCGGCAAACTCGGACTCCAGTTCTATTGACTCATAATTCGACGAAAACGACAACTCATCAGCTGATAAAGGAAAGCCATCCGAATTAAAAATTGCAAATTGCATCAGTACCAAAGAGTTGTTCTCTTTCCGGAATGACAATTTGGTCTACTTCATCGATGCAACAGGAAACCCATGTGATCATGGGGGACAAAAATTATTGGAAACAAACAAATTTCCCCTCTGGAAAGACCTAACTGTAGGTCATGCTTATAGGAAAAAGGTTGGAAAAAAACAACATATTGCAATGGTTATTCGTGGTGAACAATCCGAGTCGCTATCAGTAGTATCCGAAAACGTCAAACGAACAGTCAAAGAATTAAAGGAAATTTGTGAAACCTCCAACCTTCACTCGATCAGTATTTGCCACAGTCAGCACATCGAACATTTAATTTGGGCTGACGTAATAAACATCGTAAAAGAAACGTTCAAACACAGCGAAACAAAAATAATAGTATGTTTGGGAACTCTGAGTTACGTACCGATTGAAAAACGCGATTCAATATTTTATGAAATGCACAAGTCCCCAATTGGTGGACACAAGGGTGTCTCAAAAACCGATTTTAATGCTAATTAAATAAATAATCATAATAATTAACCTATTTTTCAGATGGCCGTTATCAACCTACTCTGTAACGTCTAACGAACTTACCTTTGCACTTGCAACCAGAGAAACAAATAAAAATTTTACTTACAGTATCCAGTACAGAACACTGGAAATTATTCATATTCAAAACTTGCCGAACTAACTGTTTCACAATTCGACAAAAATTTGCAGTCGCGAACCTAGATATAATCACCTACATGAATTCGAAATTCATACACGTAGTTATTATATTACATTAGAAAATCATTATATTACGATATGCATATGCAACAGTGTAGCGAAGAACGCCAAATGCTCCAAAACAATTTGTTATTAGCGATCCAAGCCTCGGACGTATTGTATACAATATAAGGAAAGAGCCGAGTTACACATCGGCTATATATAGCCGCACTTGCTGGCGAAAGAATACACATTATTCATCGTATAACAAAACAAGAAAACCTGATCAGGTTAAAAGAATTTTACGATTAATTTCCTGTCACTCGTGGAAACGAAAAATATCTCCTTACTCCTCGCACTCACATGTAACCAATTACCAAAAGAGAAACTCAAACAACCTGCGATTCCTTACTTCCCCCATATTATCTTTTCGGAGACACTTGGTACAAGTTCATCCCTGTTCTGGTCGAAGCCACACCACTTGCAATCACGACGACGAAGTCTACTTGACGATACATTAACCCAACATCATCAGCATCCTGTGCGATGTACACCAAAGAAGATATCGACAACATACGAGAACGCATGATGTTTCCCGTAAAAAAACCCGCTGTCGTAAACAAAATGACATGGCACAACAGTGGTCAAAATACTGTCAATCAAGAGGACAAGTTCTTAAATCTTCTGGATAAGAACAATCTATAACACCAAGTGGACTCCATCTGGAATCACACCTGGGAAAATTCATTCAATTCGGTACAGCAACCGCTGGTTTCACCCGAACCTCACTCGTCGTGCGAGCGATCAAGGTCCTCGTAGATACGACGATCCATGCATACAGCCTACACCCTGTGGAGGGTTGGTCAAGTCATCTCGTCGGTGCAGTATGGGACTCGGTTACGTACCTCCTCATGCACCTCGCTAAGCAACCCAAGAAGAAAACGTCAACGGATGCAGTGAGTGGTCAAGAACTTCATCAACTCGTGTCGGCTCCAGCTGAACCAGAGGGCCAATATCAACGCTGCAACACATGATCATGACCCTGTCATCTCCGATCATCCAGAAAACAACCATTCCTCTAAACCTCGGTCCTTCTCTTAAATTCGCACGAGGAGATTTAAGATAATTCTTATCATGCTAATAATTTATTTTTTTAGTCATCGTTCTTTTAACCTTGTCAATTAAGAGATAGGGTAAAACAAGTAAATGCGCATCTATGTACGAGGAAAATCAAAAGGGAGAAAACTCGTAACCATACTTTTAGCACAAAATAAAAAATTTATATTCATAATTATTTTTAAAAAAACGCAGAAGAACGAAAAACTTACTTGCACAAAGATCTAGAGATAAATACAATAACCAAAAATATTCTCACACAAAGATCTATATATACAATAATAAGACACACATTCTTTCCTTCTTCTATAGTCTACATAAGACTTTAATCCAAAGATTGTACCTACCGACACCGCAACCGTTTAAGAATAGGCTGATGATGATATTGAGATAACCTTCATAACATTAATAATAATTGAGCGGGACGCTCAATCTTAAACCGGGGAGGTGTTACATCCTAGCGAATGTGCCTTCTCTCGGTTATTCCCAATATCCTCATTTGCCCTTGTAAGCTTATTATTAAATGTATAAATCTAAGAATAAGACGAATATCAGCGTACAAAGGAACGTACGTAAGTTTCGCACGCGTATTCAAATAACAGCTATATATACACGATAGCCGCACCACCTCAGTCATCGACTTTTCCTATCTCATTGGCTGTCAACAAGAACACGTTCTCAGGCGCATATTCCAAGAAGAGCTGTCGAACGAAAAATCAACCATCAGCTCGATCAAAAGACCCCAGAAATCCTACGCCGTCCCATCCGCATGGTGACCAAGAGAAGCCTCGACCGTAGATTATTTAAACACAACATGCGACCAAGACGACTCAATATCCGGTCGTCTTGAACGCTCGATAAAATTATCCGAGACAAAGAGTGTCAAAGGCATAATGTTACCAGACCCAGCTCTGGCATATCTATCAACCTCTACGCATCATATGCCATTTCACCGAATTGCGGAACAAAGGTCTACTACCTTGCGATGCAAACTCTATCATATAAGATGCATATAAGACCGATTCTACGAATTAATATATGTATGCGAAAGGCACCGCCTTGCAACCAATCGCGAATTACGCCATACTTCACTGACCAATCCAGAAAGAAATGCATCAATCGAATCATCCCCTCCTTAAGGTATTTTCTCCCATAAGTCATCCCCTCCTAAAATTGCACTTCTCAAAAGATTCCTCCTGCAATTCAGTCTCCCGTCAACTACCATCGGCTCAAGTTCTTTTATAAAAGGTCTCAATCCAAGTTTCTCGGCAATCTTCATTAAATTCGGAACTTAGTCTTCCGGCAACCTTCCTTCAGAAAAGAATAATTAACTTCCTATTCGCGAACACCTTACGCGTATCACACCTATTCCTTTTGCGAACTGATAAATATTAATATCGAAATATTCAGAAATATATCCGAGTTATTCTTCACCCTTAACTGTGTATCGCGATCATATGCTTTAGACATCGTATCCCGTTATCGCGTAGTTGTAAGAACACACATGTACTTTCGACCGTCTCGTACACGAACAATCACACCAACACGAGGCTGCAGCTTGGGCCTCGAATTCACGAGCGGAGACAAAACAATAAACAGCGAGCGAGCGAGCGCAAGCACCACGCACTATCACCTAATATAAGCGATACTTGTTTTACTCTATATTATTCCCATCGTTCCGACGGACTTCTTGGTTCGATCTCTTAATTATAATAAAATCAGAATACAGTTAAAACGAGTTTACCGAATTTGTCCCTTATCCTAGTTTTGTCCAACATCTTTATCTCTGATGTCTCCATAGCACTTCCCCTTGATCCTCGTCCCGAGCTATTGCGCCAGGCGTAGGCTCAAAAGAGGAAAACAACAACATATATGCTCATGTCCCCTCAGGACGTGACAGTCGATTTTTCAAATCGACGCGCATTGCTTGAATTTGTCAATTTTTCAAATCGACGCGCATTGGTTGACTTCGTCGATTTTGCAAATCAACGCGCATTGCTTGATAGTCGATTTTACAAATCAACGCGCAATGCTTGACTTGGTCGATATTTCAAATCGACGCGCATTGCTCGACTTGGTGGATTTATCAAATCGACGCGCATTGTTTCACTTCGTCGATTTTTCAAATCGACGCGCATTGCTTGACTTGGTCGATTTTTCAAATAGACGCGCATTGCTTGACGGTCGATTTTTCAAATCGACGCGCATTTCTTGAATTAGTCGATTTTTCAAATCGACGTGCATTGCTTGACTTAGTCGATTTTACAAATCAATGCGCATCGCTTAGTCGATTTTACATATCGACGCGCATTGCTTGACTTAGTCGATTTTTCAAATCGACGCGCATTGCTTGACTTGGTCGATTTTTCAAATCGACGGGCATTGCTTGACTTGGTCGATTTTTCGAACCGACGCGCATTGCTTGACTCAGTCGATTTTTCAAATCGACGCGCATTGCTTGGCTTGGTCGATTTTTCAAATCGATGCGCATTGCTTGTCTCGGTCGATTTTTGAAATCGACGCGCATTGCTTGACTTGGTCGATTTTTCAAATCGACGCGCATTGCTTGAATTAGTCGATTTTTGTAATCGACGTGCACTGCTTGACGGTCGATTTTTCAACTCGACGCGCATTGCTTGACTTTGTCGATTTTTCAAATCGACGCGCATTCGTGGACTTAGTCGATTTTGCAAATCAACGCGCATTGCTTGACAGTCGATTTGACAAATCAACGCGCAATACTTGACTTGGTCGATTTTTCAAATCGACGCGCATTGCTCGACTTGGTGGATTTTTCAAATCGACGTGCATTGTTTCACTTCGTCGATTTTTCAAATCGACGCGCATTGCGTGACTTGGTCGATTTTTCAAATCGACGCGCATTGTTTGACAGTCGATTTTTCAAATCGACGCGTATTGCTTGACGGTCGATTTTTCAAATCGACGCGCATTTCTTGAATTAGTCGATTTTTCAAATCGACGCGTATTGCTTGACGGTCGATTTTTCAAATCGACGCGCATTGTTTCACTTCGTCGTTTTTTGAAATCGGCGCGCATTGCTTGACTTGGTCGATTTTTCAAATCGACGCGCATTGTTTGACAGTCGATTTTTCAAATCGACGCGCATTGCTTGACGGTCGATTTTTCAAATCAACGCGCATTTCTTGAATTAGTCGATTTTTCAAATCGACGCGCATTGCTTGACTTAGTCGATTTTACAAATCAACGCGCATCGCTTAGTCGATTTTACATATCAACGCGCATTGCTTGACTTTGTCAATTTTTCAAGTCGACGCGCATTGCTTGACTTCGTCGATTTTTCAAATCGACGGGCATTGCTTGACTTGGTCGATTTTTCAAATCGACGCGCATCGCTTGACACAGTCGATTTTTCAAACCGACGCGCATTGCTTGACTCGGTCGATTTTTCAAATCGACGCGCATTGCTTGACTTGGTCGATTTTTCAAACCGACGCGCATTGCTTGACGGTCGATTTTTCAAATCGACGCGCATTGCTTGACTTAGTCGATTTTCCAAATCAACGCGCATCGCTTCGTCGATTTTACATATCGACGCGCATTGCTTGATTTGGTCGATTTTTCAAATCGACGCGCATTGCTTGACTTGGTCGATTTTTCAAATCGACGGGCATTGCTTGACTTGCTCGATTTTTCAAATCGACGCGCATCGCTTGACACAGTCGATTTTTCAAACCAACGCGCATTGCTTGACTCGGTCGATTTTTCAAATCGACGCGCGTTGCTTGACTTCGTCGATTTTTCAAATCGACGCGCATTGCTTGACGGTCGATTTTTCAAATCGACGCGCATTGCTTGACGGTCGATTTTTCAAATCGACGCGCATTTCTTGAATTAGTCGATTTTTCAAATCGACGCGCAGTGCTTGACTTAGTCGATTTTACAAATCAACGCGCATCGCTTAGTCGATTTTACATATCGACGCGCATTGCTTGACTTTGTCGATTTTTCAAATCGACGCGCATTCGTGGACGTAGTCGATTCTGCAAATCAACGCGCATTGCTCGCGGTCGATTTGACAAATCAACGCGCAATACTTGACTTGGTCGATTTTTCAAATCGACGCGCATTGCTCGACTTGGTGGATTTTTCAAATCGACGCGCATTGTTTCACTTCGTCGATTTTTCAAATCGACGGGCATTGCTTGACTTGGTCGATTTTTCAAATCGACGCGCATTGTTTGACAGTCGATTTTTCAAATCGACGCGCATTGCTTGACGGTCGATTTTTCAAATCGACGCGCATTTCTTGAATTAGTTGATTTCTCAAATCGACGCGCGTTGCTTGACTTAGTCGATTTTACAAATCAACGCGCATCGCTTCGTCGATTTTACATATCGACGCGCATTGCTTGACTTGGTCGATTTCTCAAATCGACGGGCATTGCTTGACTTGGTCGATTTTTCAAATCGACGCGCATCGCTTGACACAGTCGATTTTTCAAACCGACGCGCATCGCTTGACTCGGTCGATTTTTCAAATCGACGCGCATTGCTTGACTTGGTCGATTTTTCAAATCGACGCGCATCGCTTGACGGTCGATTTTTCAAATCGACGCGCATTGCTTGACTTAGTCGATTTTACAAATCAACGCGCATCGCTTAGTCGATTGTACATATCGACGCGCATTGCTTGACTTAGTCAATTTTTCAAATCGACGCGCATTGCTTGACTTGGTCGATTTTTCAAATCGACGGGCATTGCTTGACTTGGTCGATTTTTCAAATCGACGCGCATCGCTTGACACAGTCGATTTTTCAAACCTACGCGCATTGCTTGACACGGTCGATTTTTCAAATCGACGCGCATTGCTTGACTTAGTCGATTTTTCAAATCGACGCGCATTGCTTGACTTGGTCGATTTTTCAAATCGACGGGCATTGCTTGACTTGGTCGATTTTTCAAATCAACGCGCATCGCTTAGTCGATTTTACATATCGACGCGCATTGCTTGACTTAGTCGATTTTTCAAATCGACGCGCATTTCTTGAATTAGTCGATTTTTCAAATCGACGCGCATTGCTTGACTTAGTCGATTTTACAAATCAACGCGCATCGCTTAGTCGATTTTTCAAATCGACGCGCATCGCTTGGCACAGTCGATTTTTCAAACCAACGCGCATTGCTTGACTCGGTCGATTTTTCAAATCGACGCGCATTGCTTGACTTGGTCGATTTTTCAAATCGACGGGCATTGCTTGACTTGGTCGATTTTTCAAATCAACGCGCATCGCTTAGTCGATTTTACATATCGACGCGCATTGCCCGACTTGGTGGATTTTTCAAATCGACGCGCATTGTTTCACTTCGTCGATTTTTCAAATCGACGCGCATTGCTTGACTTGGTCGATTTTTCAAATCGACGCGCATTGTTTGACAGTCGATTTTTCAAATCGACGCGCATTACTTGACGGTCGATTTTTCTCATCGACGCGCATTTCTTGAATTAGTCGATTGTTCAAATCGACGCGCATTGCTCGACTTGGTGGATTTTTTAAATCGACGCGCATTGTTTCACTTCGTCGATTTTTCAAATCGACGCGCATTGCTTGACTTGGTCGATTTTTCAAATCGACGCGCATTGCTTGACGGTCGATTTTTCACATCGACGCGCATTTCTTGAATTAGTCGATTTTTCAAATCGACGCGCATTGCTTGACGGTCGATTTTTCAAATCGACGCGCATTTCTTGAATTAGTCGATTTTTCTAATCGACGCGCATTGCTTGACTTGGTCGATTTCTCAAATCGACGGGCATTGCTTGACTTGGTCGATTTTTCAAATCGACGCGCATCGCTTGCACAGTCGATTTTTCAAACCGACGCCCATTGCTTGACTCGGTCGATTTTTCAAATCGACGCGCATTGCTTGTCTTGGTCGATTTTTCAAATCGACGCGCATTGCTTAACGGTCGATTTTTCAAATCGACGCGCATTTCTTGAATTAGGCGATATTTCAAATAGACGCGCATTGCTTGACTTAGTCGATTTTACAAATCGACGCGCATTGCTTGACGGCCGATTTTTCAATTCGACGCGCATTTCTTGAATTAGTCGATTTTTCAAATCGACGCGCATTGCTTGACTTAGTCGATTTTACAAATCAACGCGCATCGCTTCGTCGATTTTACATATCAACGCGCATTGCTTGACTTAGTCAATTTTTCAAATCGACGCGCATTGCTTGACTTGGTCGATTTTTCAAATCGACGGGCATTGCTTGACTTGGTCGATTTTTCAAATCGACGCGCATCGCTTGACACAGTCGATTTTTCAAACCGACGCGCATTGCTTGACTCGGTCGATTTTTCAAATCGACGCGCATTGCTTGACTTGGTCGATTTTTCAAATCGACGCGCATTGCTTGACGGTCGATTTTTCAAATCGACGCGCATTGCTTGACCTAGTCGATTTTACAAATCAACGCGCATTGCTTCGTCGATTTTACATATCGACGCGCATTGCTTGATTTGGTCGATTTTTCAAATCGACGTGCATTGCTTGACTTGGTCGATTTTTCAAATCGACGGGCATTGCTTGACTTGCTCGATTTTTCAAATCGACGCGCATCGCTTGACACAGTCGATTTTTCAAACCAACGCGCATTGCTTGACTCGGTCGATTTTTCAATTCGACGCGCGTTGCTTGACTTGGTCGATTTTTCAAATCGACGCGCATTGCTTGACGGTCGATTTTTCAAATCGACGCGCATTTCTTGAATTAGTCGATTTTTCAAATCGACGCGCATTGCTTGACTTAGTCGATTTTACAAATCAACGCGCATCGCTTAGTCGATTTTACATATCGACGCGCATTGCTTGACTTTGTCGATTTTTCAAATCGACGCGCATTCGTGGACTTAGTCGATTCTGCAAATCAACGCGCATTGCTTGACAGTCGATTTGACAAATCAACGCGCAATACTTGACTTGGTCGATTTTTCAAATCGACGCGCATTGCTCGACTTGGTGGATTTTTCAAATCGACGCGCATTGTTTCACTTCGTCGATTTTTCAAATCGGCGCGCATTGCTTGACTTGGTCGATTTTTCAAATCGACGCGCATTGCTTGACGGTCGATTTTTCAAATCGACGCGCATTTCTTGAATTAGTCGATTTTTCAAATCGACCCGCATTGCTTGACTTAGTCGATTTTACAAATCAACGCGCATCGCTTAGTCGATTTTACATATCGACGCGCATTGCTTCACTTTGTCGATTTTTCAAATCGACGCGCATTCGTGGACTTAGTCGATTTAGCAAATCAACGCGCATTGCTTGACCGTCGATTTGACAAATCAACGCGCAATACTTGACTTGGTCGATTTTTCAAATCGACGCGCATTGCTCGACTTGGTGGATTTTTCAAATCGACGCGCATTGTTTCACTTCGCCGATTTTTCAAATCGACGCGCATTGCTTGACTTGGTCGATTTTTTAAATCGACGCGCATTGTTTGACAGTCGATTTTTCAAATCGACGCGTATTGCTTGACGGTCGATTTTTCAAATCGACGCGCATTTCTGCAATTAGTCGATTTTTCAAATCGACGCGCATTGCTTGACTTAGTCGATTTTACAAATCAACGCGCATCGCTTCGCCGATTTTACATATCGACGCGCATTCCTTGACTTGGTCGATTTCTCAAATCGACGGGCATTGCTTGACTTGGTCGATTTTTCAAATCGACGCGCATCGCTTGACACGGTCGATTTTTCAAACCGACGCGCATTGCTTGACTCGGTCGATTTTTCAAATCGACGCGCGTTGCTTGACTTGGTCGATTTTTCAAATCGGCGCGCATTGCTTGACGGTCGATTTTTCAAATCGACGCGCATTTCTTGAATTAGTCGATTTTTCAAATCGACGCGCATTGCTTGACTTTATCGATTTTTCAAATCGACGCGCATTCGTGGACTTAGTCGATTCTGCAAATCAACGCGCATTGCTTGACAGTCGATTTGACAAATCAACGCGATATACTTGACTTGGTCGATTTTTCAAATCGACGCGCATTGCTCGACTTGGTGGATTTTTCAAATCGACGCGCATTGTTTCACTTCGTCGATTTTTCAAATCGGCGCGCATTGCTTGACTTGGTCGATTTTTCAAATCGACGCGCATTGTTTGACAATCGATTTTTCAAATCGACGCGCATTGCTTGACGTTCGATTTTTCAAATCGACGCGCATTTCTTGAATTAATCGATTTTTAAAATCGACGCGCATTGCTTGACTTAGTCGATTTTACAAATCAACGCGCATTGTTTCACTTCGTCGATTTTTCAATTCGACGCGCATTGCTTGACTTGGTCGATTTTTCAAATCGACGGGCATTGTTTGACAGTCGATTTTTCAAATCGACGCGCATTGCTTGACTTGGTCGATTTTTCAAATCGACGCGCATTGCTTGACGGTCGATTTTTCAAATCGACGCGCATTTCTTGAATTAGTCGATTTTTCAAATAGACGCGCATTGCTTGACTGAGTCGATTTTACATATCGACGCGCATTGCTTGACGGCCGATTTTTCAATTCGACGCGCATTTCTTGAATTAGTCGATTTTTCAAATCGACGCGCATTGCTTGACTTAGTCGATTTTACAAATCAACGCGCATCGCTTAGTCGATTTTACATATCAACGCGCATTGCTTGACTTTGTCAATTTTTCAAATCGACGCGCATTGCTTGACTTGGTCGATTTTTCAAATCGACGGGCATTGCTTGACTTGGTCGATTTTTCAAATCGTCGCGCATCGCTTGACACAGTCGATTTTTCAAACCGACGCGCATTGCTTGACTCGGTCGATTTTTCAAATCGACGCGCATTGCTTGACTTGGACGATTTTTCAAACCGACGCGCATTGCTTGACGGTCGATTTTTCAAACCGACGCGCATTGCTTGACTCGGTCGATTTTTCAAATCGACGCGCATTGCTTGACTTGGTCGATTTTTCAAACCGACGCGCATTGCTTGACGGTCGATTTTTCAAATCGACGCGCATTGCTTGACTTAGTCGATTTTACAAATCAACGCGCATCGCTTCGTCGATTTTACAAATCAACGCGCATCGCTTCGTCGATTTTACATATCGACGCGCATTGCTTGATTTGGTCGATTTTTCAAATCGACGCGCATTGCTTGACTTGGTCGATTTTTCAAATCGACGGGCATTGCTTGACTTGCTCGATTTTTCAAATCGACGCGCATCGCTTGACACAGTCGATTTTTCAAACCAACGCGCATTGCTTGACTCGGTCGATTTTTCAAATCGACGCGCGTTGCTTGACTTGGTCGATTTTTCAAATCGACGCGCATTGCTTGAAGGTCGATTTTTCAAATCGATGCGCATTTCTTGAATTAGTCGATTTTTCAAATCGACGCGCAGTGCTTGACTTAGTCGATTTTACAAATCAACGCGCATCGCTTAGTCGATTTTACATATCGACGCGCATTGCTTGACTTTGTCGATTTTTCAAATCGACGCGCATTCGTGGACTTAGTCGATTCTGCAAATCAACGCGCATTGCTTGACAGTCGATTTGACAAATCAACGCGCATTGCTCGACTTGGTGGATTTTTCAAATCGACGCGCATTGTTTCACTTCGTCGATTTTTCAAATCGGCGCGCATTGCTTGACTTGGTCGATTTTTCAAATCGACGCGCATTGTTTGACAGTCGATTTTTCAAATCGACGCGCATTGCTTGACGGTCGATTTTTCAAATCGACGCGCATTTCTTGAATTAGTCGATTTTTCAAATCGACGCGCATTGCTTGACTTAGTCGATTTTACAAATCAACGCGCATCGCTTCGTCGATGTTACATATCGACGCGCATTGCTTGACTTGGTCGATTTCTCAAATCGACGGGCATTGCTTGACTTGGTCGGGTTTTCAAACCGACGCGCATTGCTTGACTCGGTCGATTTTTCAAATCGACGCGCATTGCTTGACTTGGTCGATTTTTCAAATCGACGCGCATTGTGTGACGGTCGATTTTTCAAATCGACGCGCATTCCTTCACTTCGTCGATTTTACAAATCAACGCGCATCGCTTCGTCGATTTTACATATCGACGCGCATTGCTTGATTTGGTCGATTTTTCAAATCGACGCGCATTACTTGACTTGGTCGATTTTTCAAATCGACGGGCATTGCTTGACTTGCTCAATTTTTCAAATCGACGCCCATCGCTTGGCACAGTCGATTTTTCAAACCAACGCGCATTGCTTGACTCGGTCGATTTTTTAAATCGACGCGCGTTGCTTGACTTGGTCGATTTTTCAAATCGACGCGCATTGCTTGACGGTCGATTTTTCAAATCGACGCGCATTTCTTGAATTAGTCGATTTTTCAAATCGACCCGCATTGCTTGACTTAGTCGATTTTACAAATCAACGCGCATCGCTTAGTCGATTTTACATATCGACGCGCATTGCTTGACTTGGTCGATTTTTTAAATCGACGCGCATTGTTTGACAGTCGATTTTTCAAATCGACGCGTATTGCTTGACGGTCGATTTTTCAAATCGACGCGCATTTCTGCAGTTAGTCGATTTTTCAAATCGACGCGCATTGCTTGACTTAGTCGATTTTTCAAATCGACGCGCATTCGTGGACTTAGTCGATTCTGCAAATCAACGCGCATTGCTTGACAGTCGATTTGACAAATCAACGCGATATACTTGACTTGGTCGATTTTTCAAATCGACGCGCATTGCTCGACTTGGTGGATTTTTCAAATCGACGCGCATTGTTTCACTTCGTCGATTTTTCAAATCGGCGCGCATTGCTTGACTTGGTCGATTTTTCAAATCGACGCGCATTGTTTGACAATCGATTTTTCAAATCGACGCGCATTGCTTGACGGTCGATTTTTCAAATCGACGCGCATTTCTTGAATTAATCGATTTTTAAAATCGACGCGCATTGCTTGACTTAGTCGATTTTACAAATCAACGCGCATTGTTTCACTTCGTCGATTTTTCAATTCGACGCGCATTGCTTGACTTGGTCGATTTTTCAAATCGACGGGCATTGTTTGACAGTCGATTTTTCAAATCGACGCGCATTGCTTGACTTGGTCGATTTTTCCAATCGACGCGCATTGCTTGACGGTCGATTTTTCAAATCGACGCGCATTTCTTGAATTAGTCGATTTTTCAAATAGACGCGCATTGCTTGACTGAGTCGATATTACATATCGACGCGCATTGCTTGACGGCCGATTTTTCAATTCGACGCGCATTTCTTGAATTAGTCGATTTTTCAAATCGACGCGCATTGCTTGACTTAGTCGATTTTACAAATTAACGCGCATCGCTTAGTCGATTTTACATATCAACGCGCATTGCTTGACTTTGTCAATTTTTCAAATCGACGCGCATTGCTTGACTTGGTCGATTTTTCAAATCGACGGGCATTGCTTGACTTGGTCGATTTTTCAAATCGTCGCGCATCGCTTGACACAGTCGATTTTTCAAACCGACGCGCATTGCTTGACTCGGTCGATTTTTCAAATCGACGCGCATTGCTTGACTTGGTCGATTTTTCAAACCGACGCGCATTGCTTGACGGTCGATTTTTCAAACCGACGCGCATTGCTTGACTCGGTCGATTTTTCAAATCGACGCGCATTGCTTGACTTGGTCGATTTTTCAAACCGACGCGCATTGCTTGACGGTCGATTTTTCAAATCGACGCGCATTGCTTGACTTAGTCGATTTTACAAATCAACGCGCATCGCTTCGTCGATTTTACAAATCAACGCGCATCGCTTCGTCGATTTTACATATCGACGCGCATTGCTTGATTTGGTCGATTTTTCAAATCGACGCGCATTGCTTGACTTGGTCGATTTTTCAAATCGACGGGCATTGCTTGACTTGCTCGATTTTTCAAATCGACGCGCATCGCTTGACACAGTCGATTTTTCAAACCAACGCGCATTGCTTGACTCGGTCGATTTTTCAAATCGACGCGCGTTGCTTGACTTGGTCGATTTTTCAAATCGACGCGCATTGCTTGAAGGTCGATTTTTCAAATCGATGCGCATTTCTTGAATTAGTCGATTTTTCAAATCGACGCGCAGTGCTTGACTTAGTCGATTTTACAAATCAACGCGCATCGCTTAGTCGATTTTACATATCGACGCGCATTGCTTGACTTTGTCGATTTTTCAAATCGACGCGCATTCGTGGACTTAGTCGATTCTGCAAATCAACGCGCATTGCTTGACAGTCGATTTGACAAATCAACGCGCATTGCTCGACTTGGTGGATTTTTCAAATCGACGCGCATTGTTTCACTTCGTCGATTTTTCAAATCGGCGCGCATTGCTTGACTTGGTCGATTTTTCAAATCGACGCGCATTGTTTGACAGTCGATTTTTCAAATCGACGCGCATTGCTTGACGGTCGATTTTTCAAATCGACGCGCATTTCTTGAATTAGTCGATTTTTCAAATCGACGCGCATTGCTTGACTTAGTCGATTTTACAAATCAACGCGCATCGCTTCGTCGATGTTACATATCGACGCGCATTGCTTGACTTGGTCGATTTCTCAAATCGACGGGCATTGCTTGACTTGGTCGATTTTTCAAACCGACGCGCATTGCTTGACTCGGTCGATTTTTCAAATCGACGCGCATTGCTTGACTTGGTCGATTTTTCAAATCGACGCGCATTCCTTCACTTCGTCGATTTTACAAATCAACGCGCATCGCTTCGTCGATTTTACATATCGACGCGCATTGCTTGATTTGGTCGATTTTTCAAATCGACGCGCATTACTTGACTTGGTCGATTTTTCAAATCGACGGGCATTGCTTGACTTGCTCAATTTTTCAAATCGACGCCCATCGCTTGGCACAGTCGATTTTTCAAACCAACGCGCATTGCTTGACTCGGTCGATTTTTTAAATCGACGCGCGTTGCTTGACTTGGTCGATTTTTCAAATCGACGCGCATTGCTTGACGGTCGATTTTTCAAATCGACGCGCATTTCTTGAATTAGTCGATTTTTCAAATCGACCCGCATTGCTTGACTTAGTCGATTTTACAAATCAACGCGCATCGCTTAGTCGATTTTACATATCGACGCGCATTGCTTGACTTGGTCGATTTTTTAAATCGACGCGCATTGTTTGACAGTCGATTTTTCAAATCGACGCGTATTGCTTGACGGTCGATTTTTCAAATCGACGCGCATTGCTTGACTTAGTCGATTTTACAAATCGACGCGCATTGCTCGACGGTCGATTTTTCAAATCGACGCGCATTTCTGCAATTAGTCGATTTTTCAAATCGACGCGCATTGCTTGACTTAGTCGATTTTACAAATCAACGCGCATCGCTTCGTCGATTTTACATATCGACGCGCATTGCTTGACTTGGTCGATTTCTCAAATCGACGGGCATTGCTTGACTTGGTCGATTTTTCAAATCGACGCGCATCGCTTGACACGGTCGATTTTTCAAACCGACGCGCATTGCTTGACTCGGTCGATTTTTCAAATCGACGCGCGTTGCTTGACTTGGTCGATTTTTCAAATCGACGCGCATTGCTTGACGGTCGATTTTTCAAATCGACGCGCATTGCTTGATTTTATCGATTTTTCAAATCGACGCGCATTCGTGGACTTAGTCGATTCTGCAAATCAACGCGCATTGCTTGACAGTCGATTTGACAAATCAACGCGATATACTTGACTTGGTCGATTTTTCAAATCGACGCGCATTGCTCGACTTGGTGGATTTTTCAAATCGACGCGCATTGTTTCACTTCGTCGTTTTTTCAAATCGGCGCGCATTGCTTGACTTGGTCGATTTTTCAAATCGACGCGCATTGTTTGACAATCGATTTTTCAAATCGACGCGCATTGCTTGACGGTCGATTTTTCAAATCGACGCGCATTTCTTGAATTAGTCGATTTTTCAAATCGACGCGCATTGCTTGACTTAGTCGATTTTACAAATCAACGCGCATTGTTTCCCTTCGTCGATTTTTCAATTCGACGCGCATTGCTTGACTTGGTCGATTTTTCAAATCGACGGGCATTGTTTGACAGTCGATTTTTCAAATCGACGCGCATTGCTTGCCTTGGTCGATTTTTCAAATCGACGCGCATTGCTTGACGGTCGATTTTTCAAATCGACGCGCATTTCTTGCATTAGTCGATTTTTCAAATAGACGTGCATTGCTTGACTGAGTCGATTTTACATATCGACGCGCATTGCTTGACGGCCGATTTTTCAATTCGACGCGCATTTCTTGAATTAGTCGATTTTTCAAATCGACGCGCATTGCTTGACTTAGTCGATTTTACAAATCAACGCGCATCGCTTAGTCGATTTTACATATCAACGCGCATTGCTTGACTTTGTCAATTTTTCAAATCGACGCGCATTGCTTGACTTGGTCGATTTTTCAAATCGACGGGCATTGCGTGACTTGGTCGATTTTTCAAATCGTCGCGCATCGCTTGACACAGTCGATTTTTCAAACCGACGCGCATTGCTTGACTCGGTCGATTTTTCAAATCGACGCGCATTGCTTGACTTGGTCGATTTTTCAAACCGACGCGCATTGCTTGACGGTCGATTTTTCAAATCGACGCGCATTGCTTGACTTAGTCGATTTTACAAATCAACGCGTATCGCTTCGTCGATTTTACAAATCAACGCGCATCGCTTCGTCGATTTTACATATCGACGCGCATTGCTTGATTTGGTCGATTTTTCAAATCGACGCGCATTGCTTGACTTGGTTGATTTTTCAAATCGACGGGCATTGCTTGACTTGCTCGATTTTTCAAATCGACGCGCATCGCTTGACACAGTCGATTTTTCAAACCAACGCGCATTGCTTGACTCGGTCGATTTTTCAAATCGACGCGCGTTGCTTGACTTGGTCGATTTTTCAAATCGACGCGCATTGCTTGACGGTCGATTTTTCAAATCGACGCGCATTTCTTGAATTAGTCGATTTTTCAAATCGACGCGCAGTGCTTGACTTAGTCGATTTTACAAATCAACGCGCATCGCTTAGTTGATTTTAGATATCGACGCGCATTGCTTGACTTTGTCGATTTTTCAAATCGACGCGCATTCGTGGACTTAGTCGATTCTGCAAAGCAACGCGCATTACTTGACAGTCGATTTGACAAATCAACGCGCAATACTTGACTTGGTCGATTTTTCAAATCGACGCGCATTGCTCGACTTGGTGGATTTTTCAAATCGACGCGCATTGTTTCACTTCGTCGATTTTTCAAATCGACGGGCATTGCTTGACTTGGTCGATTTTTCAAATCGACGCGCATTGTTTGACAGTCGATTTTTCAAATCGACGCGCATTGCTTGACGGTCGATTTTTCAAATCGACGCGCATTTCTTGTATTAGTTGATTTCTCAAATCGACGCGCATTGCTTGTCTTAGTCGATTTTACAAATCAACGCCCATCGCTTCGTCGATTTTACATATCGACGCACATTGCTTGACTTGGTCGATTTCTCAAATCGACGGGCATTGCTTGACTTGGTCGATTTTTCAAATCGACGCGCATCGCTTGACACAGTCGATTTTTCAAACCGACGCGCATCGCTTGACTCGGTCGATTTTTCAAATCGACGCGCATTGCTTGACTTCGTCGATTTTTCAAATCGACGCGCATTGCTTGAATTGGTCAATTTTTCAAATCGACGCGCAATGGTTGACTTCGTCGATTTTGCAAATCAACGCGCATTGCTTGATAGTCGATTTTACAAATCAACGCGCATTGCTTGACTTGGTCGATTTTTCAAATCGACGCGCATTGCTCGACTTGGTGGATTTTTCAAATCGACGCGCATTGTTTCACTTCGTCGATTTTTCAAATCGACGCGCATTGCTTGACTTGGTCGATTTTTCAAATCGATGCGCATTGCTTGACGGTCGATTTTACATATCGACGCGCATTGCTTGACTTGGTCGATTTCTCAAATCGACGCGCATCGCTTGACACAGTCGATTTTTCAAACCGACGCGCATCGCTTGACTCGGTCGATTTTTCAAATCGACGCGCATTGCTTGACTTGGTCGATTTTTCAAATCGACGCGCATTGCTCGACTTGGTGGATTTTTCAAATCGACGCGCATTGTTTCACTTCGTCGATTTTTCAAATCGACGCGCATTGCTTGACTTGGTCGATTTTTCAAATCGATGCGCATTGCTTGACGGTCGATTTTTCAAATCGACGCGCATTTCTTGAATTAGTGGATTTTTCAAATCGACGTGCATTGCTTGACTTAGTCGATTTTACAAATCAATGCGCATCGCTTAGTCGATTTTTCAAATCGACGCGCATTGTTTCACTTCGTCGATTTTTCAAATCGACGCGCATTGCTTGACTTGGTCGATTTTTCAAATCGACGCGCATTGTTTGACAGTCGATTTTTCAAATCGACGCGCATTGCTTGACGGTCGATTTTTCACATCGACGCGCATTTCTTGAATTAGTCGATTTTTCAAATCGACGCGCATTGCTCGACTTGGTGGATTTTTCAAATCGACGCGCATTGTTTCACTTCGTCGATTTTTCAAATCGACGCGCATTGCTTGACTTGGTCGATTTTTCAAATCGACGCGCATTGCTTGACGGTCGATTTTTAACATCGACGCGCATTTCTTGAATTAGTCGATTTTTCAAATCGACGCGCATTGCTTGACGGTCGATTTTTTAAATCGACGCGCATTTCTTGAATTAGTCGATTTTTCAAATCGACGCGCATTGCTTGACTTGGTCGATTTCTCAAATCGACGGGCATTGCTTGACTTGGTCGATTTTTCAAATCGACGCGCATCGCTTGCACAGTCGATTTTTCAAACCGACGCCCATTTCTTGACTCGGTCGATTTTTCAAATCGACGCGCATTGCTTGACTTGGTCGATTTTTCAAATCGACGCGCATTGCTTAACGGTCGATTTTTCAAATCGACGCGCATTTCTTGAATTAGTCGATTTTTCAAATAGACGCGCATTGCTTGACTGAGTCGATTTTACATATCGACGCGCATTGCTTGACGGCCGATTTTTCAATTCGACGCGCATTTCTTGAATTAGTCGATTTTTCAAATCGACGCGCATTGCTTGACTTAGTCGATTTTACAAATCAACGCGCATCGCTTAGTCGATTTTACATATCAACGCGCATTGCTTGACTTTGTCAATTTTTCAAATCGACGCGCATTGCTTGACTTGGTCGATTTTTCAAATCGACGGGCATTGCTTGACGGCCGATTTTTCAATTCGACGCGCATTTCTTGAATTAGTCGATTTTTCAAATCGACGCGCATTGCTTGACTTAGTCGATTTTACAAATCAACGCGCATCGCTTAGTCGATTTTACATATCAACGCGCATTGCTTGACTTTGTCAATTTTTCAAGTCGACGCGCATTGCTTGACTTCGTCGATTTTTCAAATCGACGGGCATTGCTTGACTTGGTCGATTTTTCAAATCGACGCGCATCGCTTGACACAGTCGATTTTTCAAACCGACGCGCATTGCTTGACTCGGTCGATTTTTCAAATCGACGCGCATTGCTTGACTTGGTCGATTTTTCAAACCGACGCGCATTGCTTGACGGTCGATTTTTCAAATCGACGCGCATGGCTTGACTTAGTCGATTTTCCAAATCAACGCGCATCGCTTCGTCGATTTTACATATCGACGCGCATTGCTTGATTTGGTCGATTTTTCAAATCGACGCGCATTGCTTGACTTGGTCGATTTTTCAAATCGACGGGCATTGCTTGACTTGCTCGATTTTTCAAATCGACGCGCATCGCTTGACACAGTCGATTTTTCAAACCAACGCGCATTGCTTGACTCGGTCGATTTTTCAAATCGACGCGCGTTGCTTGACTTGGTCGATTTTTCAAATCGACGCGCATTGCTTGACGGTCGATTTTTCAAATCGACGCGCATTTCTTGAATTAGTCGATTTTTCAAATCGACGCGCAGTGCTTGACTTAGTCGATTTTACAAATCAACGCGCATCGCTTAGTCGATTTTACATATCGACGCGCATTGCTTGACTTTGTCGATTTTTCAAATCGACGCGCATTCGTGGACGTAGTCGATTCTGCAAATCAACGCGCATTGCTTGACAGTCGATTTGACAAATCAACGCGCAATACTTGACTTGGTCGATTTTTCAAATCGACGCGCATTGCTCGACTTGGTGGATTTTTCAAATCGACGCGCATTGTTTCACTTCGTCGTTTTTTCAAATCGGCGCGCATTGCTTGACTTGGTCGATATTTCAAATCGACGCGCATTGTTTGACAATCGATTTTTCAAATCGACGCGCATTGCTTGACGGTCGATTTTTCAAATCGACGCGCATTTCTTGAATTAGTCGATTTTTCAAATCGACGCGCATTGCTTGACTTAGTCGATTTTATAAATCAACGCGCATTGTTTCCCTTCGTCGATTTTTCAATTCGACGCGCATTGCTTGACTTGGTCGATTTTTCAAATCGACGGGCATTGTTTGACAGTCGATTTTTCAAATCGACGCGCATTGCTTGCCTTGGTCGATTTTTCAAATCGACGCGCATTGCTTGACGGTCGATTTTTCAAATCGACGCGCATTTCTTGCATTAGTCGATTTTTCAAATAGACGCGCATTGCTTGACTGAGTCGATTTTACATATCGACGCGCATTGCTTGACGGCCGATTTTTCAATTCGACGCGCATTTCTTGAATTAGTCGATTTTTCAAATCGACGCGCATTGCTTGACTTAGTCGATTTTACAAATCAACGCGCATCGCTTAGTCGATTTTACATATCAACGCGCATTGCTTGACTTTGTCAATTTTTCAAATCGACGCGCATTGCTTGACTTGGTCGATTTTTCAAATCGACGGGCATTGCTTGACTTGGTCGATTTTTCAAATCGTCGCGCATCGCTGGACACAGTCGATTTTTCAAACCGACGCGCATTGCTTGACTCGGTCGATTTTTCAAATCGACGCGCATTGCTTGACTTGGTCGATTTTTCAAACCGACGCGCATTGCTTGACGGTCGATTTTTCAAATCGACGCGCATTGCTTGACTTAGTCGATTTTACAAATCAACGCGCATCGCTTCGTCGATTTTACAAATCAACGCGCATCGCTTCGTCGATTTTACATATCGACGCGCATTGCTTGATTTGGTCGATTTTTCAAATCGACGCGCATTGCTTGACTTGGTTGATTTTTCAAATCGACGGGCATTGCTTGACTTGCTCGATTTTTCAAATCGACGCGCATCGCTTGACACAGTCGATTTTTCAAACCAACGCGCATTGCTTGACTCGGTCGATTTTTCAAATCGACGCGCGTTGCTTGACTTGGTCGATTTTTCAAATCGACGCGCATTGCTTGACGGTCGATTTTTCAAATCGACGCGCATTTCTTGAATTAGTCGATTTTTGAAATCGACGCGCAGTGCTTGACTTAGTCGATTTTACAAATCAACGCGCATCGCTTAGTCGATTTTAGATATCGACGCGCATTGCTTGACTTTGTCGATTTTTCAAATCGACGCGCATTCGTGGACTTAGTCGATTCTGCAAATCAACGCGCATTACTTGACAGTCGATTTGACAAATCAACGCGCAATACTTGACTTGGTCGATTTTTCAAATCGACGCGCATTGCTCGACTTGGTGGATTTTTCAAATCGACGCGCATTGTTTCACTTCGTCGATTTTTCAAATCGACGGGCATTGCTTGACTTGGTCGATTTTTCAAATCGACGCGCATTGTTTGACAGTCGATTTTTCAAATCGACGCGCATTGCTTGACGGTCGATTTTTCAAATCGACGCGCATTTCTTGAATTAGTTGATTTCTCAAATCGACGCGCATTGCTTGTCTTAGTCGATTTTACAAATCAACGCCCATCGCTTCGTCGATTTTACATATCGACGCACATTGCTTGACTTGGTCGATTTCTCAAATCGACGGGCATTGCTTGACTTGGTCGATTTTTCAAATCGACGCGCATCGCTTGACACAGTCGATTTTTAAAACCGACGCGCATCGCTTGACTCGGTCGATTTTTCAAATCGATGCGCATTGCTTGACTTCGTCGATTTTTCAAATCGACGCGCATTGCTTGAATTGGTCAATTTTTCAAATCGACGCGCATTGGTTGACTTCGTCGATTTTGCAAATCAACGCGCATTGCTTGATAGTCGATTTTACAAATCAACGCGCATTGCTTGACTTGGTCGATTTTTCAAATCGACGCGCATTGCTCGACTTGGTGGATTTTTCAAATCGATGCGCATTGCTTGACTTCGTCGATTTTTCAAATCGACGCGCATTGCTTGAATTGGTCAATTTTTCAAATCGACGCGCATTGGTTGACTTCGTCGATTTTGCAAATCAACGCGCATTGCTTGATAGTCGATTTTACAAATCAACGCGCATTGCTTGACTTGGTCGATTTTTCAAATCGATGCGCATTGCTTGACGGTCGATTTTACATATCGACGCGCATTGCTTGACTTGGTCGATTTCTCAAATCGACGCGCATCGCTTGACACAGTCGATTTTTCAAACCGACGCGCATCGCTTGACTCGGTCGATTTTTCAAATCGACGCGCATTGCTTGACTTGGTCGATTTTTCAAATCGACGCGCATTGCTCGACTTGGTGGATTTTTCAAATCGACGCGCATTGTTTCACTTCGTCGATTTTTCAAATCGACGCGCATTGCTTGACTTGGTCGATTTTTCAAATCGATGCGCATTGCTTGACGGTCGATTTTTCAAATCGACGCGCATTTCTTGAATTAGTGGATTTTTCAAATCGACGTGCATTGCTTGACTTAGTCGATTTTACAAATCAATGCGCATCGCTTAGTCGATTTTTCAAATCGACGCGCATTGTTTCACTTCGTCGATTTTTCAAATCGACGCGCATTGCTTGACTTGGTCGATTTTTCAAATCGACGCGCATTGTTTGACAGTCGATTTTTCAAATCGACGCGCATTGCTTGACGGTCGATTTTTCACATCGACGCGCATTTCTTGAATTAGTCGATTTTTCAAATCGACGCGCATTGCTCGACTTGGTGGATTTTTCAAATCGACGCGCATTGTTTCACTTCGTCGATTTTTCAAATCGACGCGCATTGCTTGACTTGGTCGATTTTTCAAATCGACGCGCATTGCTTGACGGTCGATTTTTAACATCGACGCGCATTTCTTGAATTAGTCGATTTTTCAAATCGACGCGCATTGCTTGACGGTCGATTTTTTAAATCGACGCGCATTTCTTGAATTAGTCGATTTTTCAAATCGACGCGCATTGCTTGACTTGGTCGATTTCTCAAATCGACGGGCATTGCTTGACTTGGTCGATTTTTCAAATCGACGCGCATCGCTTGCACAGTCGATTTTTCAAACCGACGCCCATTTCTTGACTCGGTCGATTTTTCAAATCGACGCGCATTGCTTGACTTGGTCGATTTTTCAAATCGACGCGCATTGCTTAACGGTCGATTTTTCAAATCGACGCGCATTTCTTGAATTAGTCGATTTTTCAAATAGACGCGCATTGCTTGACTGAGTCGATTTTACATATCGACGCGCATTGCTTGACGGCCGATTTTTCAATTCGACGCGCATTTCTTGAATTAGTCGATTTTTCAAATCGACGCGCATTGCTTGACTTAGTCGATTTTACAAATCAACGCGCATCGCTTAGTCGATTTTACATATCAACGCGCATTGCTTGACTTTGTCAATTTTTCAAATCGACGCGCATTGCTTGACTTGGTCGATTTTTCAAATCGACGGGCATTGCTTGACGGCCGATTTTTCAATTCGACGCGCATTTCTTGAATTAGTCGATTTTTCAAATCGACGCGCATTGCTTGACTTAGTCGATTTTACAAATCAACGCGCATCGCTTAGTCGATTTTACATATCAACGCGCATTGCTTGACTTTGTCAATTTTTCAAGTCGACGCGCATTGCTTGACTTCGTCGATTTTTCAAATCGACGGGCATTGCTTGACTTGGTCGATTTTTCAAATCGACGCGCATCGCTTGACACAGTCGATTTTTCAAACCGACGCGCATTGCTTGACTCGGTCGATTTTTCAAATCGACGCGCATTGCTTGACTTGGTCGATTTTTCAAACCGACGCGCATTGCTTGACGGTCGATTTTTCAAATCGACGCGCATTGCTTGACTTAGTCGATTTTCCAAATCAACGCGCATCGCTTCGTCGATTTTACATATCGACGCGCATTGCTTGATTTGGTCGATTTTTCAAATCGACGCGCATTGCTTGACTTGGTCGATTTTTCAAATCGACGGGCATTGCTTGACTTGCTCGATTTTTCAAATCGACGCGCATCGCTTGACACAGTCGATTTTTCAAACCAACGCGCATTGCTTGACTCGGTCGATTTTTCAAATCGACGCGCGTTGCTTGACTTGGTCGATTTTTCAAATCGACGCGCATTGCTTGACGGTCGATTTTTCAAATCGACGCGCATTTCTTGAATTAGTCGATTTTTCAAATCGACGCGCAGTGCTTGACTTAGTCGATTTTACAAATCAACGCGCATCGCTTAGTCGATTTTACATATCGACGCGCATTGCTTGACTTTGTCGATTTTTCAAATCGACGCGCATTCGTGGACGTAGTCGATTCTGCAAATCAACGCGCATTGCTTGACAGTCGATTTGACAAATCAACGCGCAATACTTGACTTGGTCGATTTTTCAAATCGACGCGCATTGCTCGACTTGGTGGATTTTTCAAATCGACGCGCATTGTTTCACTTCGTCGATTTTTCAAATCGACGGGCATTGCTTGACTTGGTCGATTTTTCAAATCGACGCGCATTGTTTGACAGTCGATTTTTCAAATCGACGCGCATTGCTTGACGGTCGATTTTTCAAATCGACGCGCATTTCTTGAATTAGTTGATTTCTCAAATCGACGCGCATTGCTTGACTTAGTCGATTTTACAAATCAACGCGCATCGCTTCGTCGATTTTACATATCGACGCGCATTGCTTGACTTGGTCGATTTCTCAAATCGACGGGCATTGCTTGACTTGGTCGATTTTTCAAATCGACGCGCATCGCTTGACACAGTCGATTTTTCAAACCGACGCGCATCGCTTGACTCGGTCGATTTTTCAAATCGACGCGCATTGCTTGACTTGGTCGATTTTTCAAATCGACGCGCATTGCTTGAATTGGTCAATTTTTCAAATCGACGCGCATTGGTTGACTTCGTCGATTTTGCAAATCAACGCGCATTGCTTGATAGTCGATTTTACAAATCAACGCGCATTGCTTGACTTGGTCGATTTTTCAAATCGACGCGCATTGCTCGACTTGGTGGATTTTTCAAATCGACGCGCATTGTTTCACTTCGTCGATTTTTCAAATCGACGCGCATTGCTTGACTTGGTCGATTTTTCAAATCGATGCGCATTGCTTGACGGTCGATTTTACATATCGACGCGCATTGCTTGACTTGGTCGATTTCTCAAATCGACGGGCATTGCTTGACTTGGTCGATTTTTCAAATCGACGCGCATTTCTTGAATTAGTGGATTTTTCAAATCGACGTGCATTGCTTGACTTAGTCGATTTTACAAATCAATGCGCATCGCTTAGTCGATTTTACATATCGACGCGCATTGCTTGACTTGGTCGATTTTTCAAATCGACGGGCATTGCTTGACTTGGTCGATTTTTCAAATCAACGCGCATCGCTTAGTCGATTTTACATATCGACGCGCATTGCTTGACTTAGTCGATTTTTCAAATCGACGCGCATTTCTTGAAGTAGTCGATGTTTCAAATCGACGCGTATTGCTTGACTTAGTCGATTTTACAAATCAACGCGCATCGCTTAGTCGATTTTTCAAATCGACGCGCATCGCTTGGCACAGTCGATTTTTCAAACCAACGCGCATTGCTTGACTCGGTCGATTTTTCAAATCGACGCGCGTTGCTTGACTTGGTCGATTTTTCAAATCGACGCGCATTGCTTGACGGTCGATTTTTCAAATCGACGCGCATTTCTTGAATTAGTCGATTTTTCAAATCGACGCGCAGTGCTTGACTTAGTCGATTTTACAAATCAACGCGCATCGCTTAGTCGATTTTACATATCGACGCGCATTGCTTGACTTTGTCGATTTTTCAAATCGACGCGCATTCGTGGACTTAGTCGATTCTGCAAATCAACGCGCATTACTTGACAGTCGATTTGACAAATCAACGCGCAATACTTGACTTGGTCGATTTTTCAAATCGACGCGCATTGCTCGACTTGGTGGATTTTTCAAATCGACGCGCATTGTTTCACTTCGTCGATTTTTCAAATCGACGGGCATTGCTTGACTTGGTCGATTTTTCAAATCGACGCGCATTGTTTGACAGTCGATTTTTCAAATCGACGCGCATTGCTTGACGGTCGATTTTTCAAATCGACGCGCATTTCTTGAATTAGTTGATTTCTCAAATCGACGCGCATTGCTTGTCTTAGTCGATTTTACAAATCAACGCGCATCGCTTCGTCGATTTTACATATCGACGCACATTGCTTGACTTGGTCGATTTCACAAATCGACGGGCATTGCTTGACTTGGTCGATTTTTCAAATCGACGCGCATCGCTTGACACAGTCGATTTTTCAAACCGACGCGCATCGCTTGACTCGGTCGATTTTTCAAATCGACGCGCATTGCTTGACTTCGTCGATTTTTCAAATCGACGCGCATTGCTTGAATTGGTCAATTTTTCAAATCGACGCGCATTGGTTGACTTCGTCGATTTTGCAAATCAACGCGCATTGCTTGATAGTCGATTTTACAAATCAACGCGCATTGCTTGACTTGGTCGATTTTTCAAATCGACGCGCATTGCTCGACTTGGTGGATTTTTCAAATCGACGCGCATTGTTTCACTTCGTCGATTTTTCAAATCGACGCGCATTGCTTGACTTGGTCGATTTTTCAAATCGATGCGCATTGCTTGACGGTCGATTTTACATATCGACGCGCATTGCTTGACTTGGTCGATTTCTCAAATCGACGCGCATCGCTTGACACAGTCGATTTTTCAAACCGACGCGCATCGCTTGACTCGGTCGATTTTTCAAATCGACGCGCATTGCTTGACTTCGTCGATTTTTCAAATCGACGCGCATTGCTTGAATTGGTCAATTTTTCAAATCGACGCGCATTGGTTGACTTCGTCGATTTTGCAAATCAACGCGCATTGCTTGATAGTCGATTTTACAAATCAACGCGCATTGCTTGACTTGGTCGATTTTTCAAATCGACGCGCATTGCTCGACTTGGTGGATTTTTCAAATCGACGCGCATTGTTTCACTTCGTCGATTTTTCAAATCGACGCGCATTGCTTGACTTGGTCGATTTTTCAAATCGATGCGCATTGCTTGACGGTCGATTTTTCAAATCGACGCGCATTTCTTGAATTAGTGGATTTTTCAAATCGACGTGCATTGCTTGACTTAGTCGATTTTACAAATCAATGCGCATCGCTTAGTCGATTTTACATATCGACGCGCATTGCTTGACTTGGTCGATTTTTCAAATCGACGGGCATTGCTTGACTTGGTCGATTTTTCAAATCAACGCGCATCGCTTAGTCGATTTTACATATCGACGCGCATTGCTTGACTTAGTCGATTTTTCAAATCGACGCGCATTTCTTGAATTAGTCGATGTTTCAAATCGACGCGCATTGCTTGACTTAGTCGATTTTACAAATCAACGCGCATCGCTTAGTCGATTTTTCAAATCGACGCGCATCGCTTGGCACAGTCGATTTTTCAAACCAACGCGCATTGCTTGACTCGGTCGATTTTTCAAATCGACGCGCATTGCTTGACTTGGTCGATTTTTCAAATCGACGGGCATTGCTTGACTTGGTCGATTTTTCAAATCAACGCGCATCGCTTAGTCGATTTTACATATCGACGCGCATTGCTCGACTTGGTGGATTTTTCAAATCGACGCGCATTGTTTCACTTCGTCGATTTTTCAAATCGACGCGCATTGCTTGACTTGGTCGATTTTTCAAATCGACGCGCATTGTTTGACAGTCGATTTTTCAAATCGACGCGCATTGCTTGACGGTCGATTTTTCACATCGACGCGCATTTCTTGAATTAGTCGATTTTTCAAATCGACGCGCATTGCTCGACTTGGTGGATTTTTCAAATCGACGCGCATTGTTTCACTTCGTCGATTTTTCAAATCGACGCGCATTGCTTGACTTGGTCGATTTTTCAAATCGACGCGCATTGCTTGACGGTCGATTTTTAACATCGACGCGCATTTCTTGAATTAGTCGATTTTTCAAATCGACGCGCATTGCTTGACGGTCGATTTTTTAAATCGACGCGCATTTCTTGAATTAGTCGATTTTTCAAATCGACGCGCATTGCTTGACTTGGTCGATTTCTCAAATCGACGGGCATTGCTTGACTTGGTCGATTTTTCAAATCGACGCGCATCGCTTGCACAGTCGATTTTTCAAACCGACGCCCATTGCTTGACTCGGTCGATTTTTCAAATCGACGCGCATTGCTTAACTTGGTCGATTTTTCAAATCGACGCGCATTGCTTAACGGTCGATTTTTCAAATCGACGCGCATTTCTTGAATTAGTCGATTTTTCAAATAGACGCGCATTGCTTGACTGAGTCGATTTTACATATCGACGCGCATTGCTTGACGGCCGATTTTTCAATTCGACGCGCATTTCTTGAATTAGTCGATTTTTCAAATCAACGCGCATCGCTTAGTCGATTTTACATATCAACGCGCATTGCTTGACTTTGTCAATTTTTCAAATCGACGCGCATTGCTTGACTTGGTCGATTTTTCAAATCGACGGGCATTGCTTGACGGCCGATTTTTCAATTCGACGCGCATTTCTTGAATTAGTCGATTTTTCTAATCGACGCGCATTGCTTGACTTAGTCGATTTTACAAATCAACGCGCATCGCTTAGTCGATTTTACATATCAACGCGCATTGCTTGACTTTGTCAATTTTTCAAATCGACGCGCATTGCTTGACTTGGTCGATTTTTCAAATCGACGGGCATTGCTTGACTTGGTCGATTTTTCAAATCGACGCGCATCGCTTGACACAGTCGATTTATCAAACCGACGCCCATTGCTTGACTCGGTCGATTTTTCAAATCGACGCGCATTGCTTGACTTGGTCGATTTTTCAAATCGACGCGCATTGCTTAACGGTCGATTTTTCAAATCGACGCGCATTTCTTGAATTAGTCGATTTTTCAAATAGACGCGCATTGCTTGACTGAGTCGATTTTACATATCGACGCGCATTGCTTGACGGCCGATTTTTCAATTCGACGCGCATTTCTTGAATTAGTCGATTTTTCAAATCGACGCGCATTGCTTGACTTAGTCGATTTTACAAATCAACGCGCATCGCTTAGTCGATTTTACATATCAACGCGCATTGCTTGACTTTGTCAATTTTTCAAATCGACGCGCATTGCTTGACTTGGTCGATTTTTCAAATCGACGGGCATTGCTTGACGGCCGATTTTTCAAATCGACGCGCATTGCTTGACTTAGTCGATTTTCCAAATCAACGCGCATCGCTTCGTCGATTTTACATATCGACGCGCATTGCTTGATTTGGTCGATTTTTCAAATCGACGCGCATTGCTTGACTTGGTCGATTTTTCAAATCGACGGGCATTGCTTGACTTGCTCGATTTTTCAAATCGACGCGCATCGCTTGACACAGTCGATTTTTCAAACCAACGCGCATTGCTTGACTCGGTCGATTTTTCAAATCGACGCGCGTTGCTTGACTTGGTCGATTTTTCAAATCGACGCGGATTGCTTGACGGTCGATTTTTCAAATCGACGCGCATTTCTTGAATTAGTCGATTTTTCAAATCGACGCGCAGTGCTTGACTTAGTCGATTTTACAAATCAACGCGCATCGCTTAGTCGATTTTACATATCGACGCGCATTGCTTGACTTTGTCGATTTTTCAAATCGACGCGCATTCGTGGACGTAGTCGATTCTGCAAATCAACGCGCATTGCTTGACAGTCGATTTGACAAATCAGCGCGCAATACTTGACTTGGTCGATTTTTCAAATCGACGCGCATTGCTCGACTTGGTGGATTTTTCAAATCGACGCGCATTGTTTCACTTCGTCGATTTTTCAAATCGACGGGCATTGCTTGACTTGGTCGATTTTTCAAATCGACGCGCATTGTTTGACAGTCGATTTTTCAAATCGACGCGCATTGCTTGACGGTCGATTTTTCAAATCGACGCGCATTTCTTGAATTAGTTGATTTCTCAAATCGACGCGCATTGCTTGACTTAGTCGATTCTGCAAATCAACGCGCATTGCTTGACAGTCGATTTGACAAATCAACGCGCAATACTTGACTTGGTCGATTTTTCAAATCGACGCGCATTGCTCGACTTGGTGGATTTTTCAAATCGACGCGCATTGTTTCACTTCGTCGATTTTTCAAATCGACGGGCATTGCTTGACTTGGTCGATTTTTCAAATCGACGCGCATTGTTTGACAGTCGATTTTTCAAATCGACGCGCATTGCTTGACGGTCGATTTTTCAAATCGACGCGCATTTCTTGAATTAGTTGATTTCTCAAATCGACGCGCATTGCTTGACTTAGTTGATTTTACAAATCAACGCGCATCGCTTTGTCGATTTTACATATCGACGCGCATTGCTTGACTTGGTCGATTTCTCAAATCGACGGGCATTGCTTGACTTGGTCGATTTTTCAAATCGACGCGCAGCGCTTGACACAGTCGATTTTTCAAACCGACGCGCATCGCTTGACTCGGTCGATTTTTCAAATCGACGCGCATTGCTTGACTTGGTCGATTTTTCAAATCGACGCGCATTGCTTGAATTGGTCAATTTTTCAAATCGACGCGCATTGGTTGACTTTGTCGATTTTGCAAATCAACGCGCATTGCTTGATAGTCGATTTTACAAATCAACGCGCATTGCTTGACGGTCGATTTTTCAAATCGACGCGCATTGCTCGACTTGGTGGATTTTTCAAATCGACGCGCATTGTTTTACTTCGTCGATTTTTCAAATCGACGCGCATTGCTTGACTTGGTCGATTTTTCAAATCGATGCGCATTGCTTGACGGTCGATTTTACATATCGACGCGCATTGCTTGACTTGGTCGATTTCTCAAATCGACGCGCATTTCTTGAATTAGTGGATTTTTCAAATCGACGTGCATTGCTTGACTTAGTCGATTTTACAAATCAATGCGCATCGCTTAGTCGATTTTACATATCGACGCGCATTGCTTGACTTGGTCGATTTTTCAAATCGACGGGCATTGCTTGACTTGGTCGATTTTTCAAATCAACGCGCATCGCTTAGTCGATTTTACATATCGACGCGCATTGCTTGACTTCGTCGATTTTTCAAATCGACGCGCATTTCTTGAATTAGTCGATGTTTCAAATCGACGCGCATTGCTTGACTTAGTCGATTTTACAATTCAACGCGCATCGCTTAGTCGATTTTTCAAATCGACGCGCATCGCTTGGCACAGTCGATTTTTCAAACCAACGCGCATTGCTTGACTCGGTCGATTTTTCAAATCGACGCGCATTGCTTGACTTGGTCGATTTTTCAAATCGACGGGCATTGCTTGACTCGGTCGATTTTTCAAATCAACGCGCATCGCTTAGTCGATTTTACATATCGACGCGCATTGCTCGACTTGGTGGATTTTTCAAATCGACGCGCATTGTTTCACTTCGTCGATTTTTCAAATCGACGCGCATTGCTTGACTTGGTCGATTTTTCAAATCGACGCGCATTGTTTGACAGTCGATTTTTCAAATCGACGCGCATTGCTTGACGGTCGATTTTTCACATCGACGCGCATTTCTTGAATTAGTCGATTTTTCAAATCGACGCGCATTGCTCGACTTGGTGGATTTTTCAAATCGACGCGCATTGTTTCACTTCGTCGATTTTTCAAATCGACGCGCATTGCTTGACTTGGTCGATTTTTCAAATCGACACGCATTGCTTGACGGTCGATTTTTAACATCGACGCGCATTTCTTGAATTAGACGATTTTTCAAATCGACGCGCATTGCTTGACGGTCGATTTTTTAAATCGACGCGCATTTCTTGAATTAGTCGATTTTTCAAATCGACGCGCATTGCTTGACTTGGTCGATTTCTCAAATCGACGGGCATTGCTTGACTTGGTCGATTTTTCAAATCGACGCGCATCGCTTGCACAGTCGATTTTTCAAACCGACGCCCATTGCTTGACTCGGTCGATTTTTCAAATCGACGCGCATTGCTTGACTTGGTCGATTTTTCAAATCGACGCGCATTGCTTAACGGTCGATTTTTCAAATCGACGCGCATTTCTTGAATTAGTCGATTTTTCAAATAGACGCGCATTGCTTGACTGAGTCGATTTTACATATCGACGCGCATTGCTTGACGACCGATTTTTCAATTCGACGCGCATTTCTTGAATTAGTCGATTTTTCAAATCAACGCGCATCGCTTAGTCGATTTTACATATCAACGCGCATTGCTTGACTTTGTCAATTTTTCAAATCGACGCGCATTGCTTGACTTGGTCGATTTTTCAAATCGACGGGCATTGCTTGACGGCCGATTTTTCAATTCGACGCGCATTTCTTGAATTAGTCGATTTTTCTAATCGACGCGCATTGCTTGACTTAGTCGATTTTACAAATCAACGCGCATCGCTTAGTCGATTTTACATATCAACGCGCATTGCTTGACTTTGTCAATTTTTCAAATCGACGCGCATTGCTTGACTTGGTCGATTTTTCAAATCGACGGGCATTGCTTGACTTGGTCGATTTTTCAAATCGACGCGCATCGCTTGACACAGTCGATTTATCAAACCGACGCCCATTGCTTGACTCGGTCGATTTTTCAAATCGACGCGCATTGCTTGACTTGGTCGATTTTTCAAATCGACGCGCATTGCTTAACGGTCGATTTTTCAAATCGACGCGCATTTCTTGAATTAGTCGATTTTTCAAATAGACGCGCATTGCTTGACTGAGTCGATTTTACATATCGACGCGCATTGCTTGACGGCCGATTTTTCAATTCGACGCGCATTTCTTGAATTAGTCGATTTTTCAAATCGACGCGCATTGCTTGACTTAGTCGATTTTACAAATCAACGCGCATCGCTTAGTCGATTTTACATATCAACGCGCATTGCTTGACTTTGTCAATTTTTCAAATCGACGCGCATTGCTTGACTTGGTCGATTTTTCAAATCGACGGGCATTGCTTGACGGCCGATTTTTCAAATCGACGCGCATTGCTTGACTTAGTCGATTTTCCAAATCAACGCGCATCGCTTCGTCGATTTTACATATCGACGCGCATTGCTTGATTTGATCGATTTTTCAAATCGACGCGCATTGCTTGACTTGGTCGATTTTTCAAATCGACGGGCATTGCTTGACTTGCTCGATTTTTCAAATCGACGCGCATCGCTTGACACAGTCGATTTTTCAAACCAACGCGCATTGCTTGACTCGGTCGATTTTTCAAATCGACGCGCGTTGCTTGACTTGGTCGATTTTTCAAATCGACGCGCATTGCTTGACGGTCGATTTTTCAAATCGACGCGCATTTCTTGAATTAGTCGATTTTTCAAATCGACGCGCAGTGCTTGACTTAGTCGATTTTACAAATCAACGCGCATCGCTTAGTCGATTTTACATATCGACGCGCATTGCTTGACTTTGTCGATTTTTCAAATCGACGCGCATTCGTGGACTTAGTCGAATCTGCAAATCAACGCGCATTGCTTGACAGTCGATTTGACAAATCAACGCGCAATACTTGACTTGGTCGATTTTTCAAATCGACGCGCATTGCTCGGCTTGGTGGATTTTTCAAATCGACGCGCATTGTTTCACTTCGTCGATTTTTCAAATCGACGGGCATTGCTTGACTTGGTCGATTTTTCAAATCGACGCGCATTGTTTGACAGTCGATTTTTCAAATCGACGCGCATTGCTTGACGGTCGATTTTTCAAATCGACGCGCATTTCTTGAATTAGTTGATTTCTCAAATCGACGCGCATTGCTTGACTTAGTTGATTTTACAAATCAACGCGCATCGCTTCGTCGATTTTACATATCGACGCGCATTGCTTGACTTGGTCGATTTCTCAAATCGACGGGCATTGCTTGACTTGGTCGATTTTTCAAATCGACGCGCAGCGCTTGACACAGTCGATTTTTCAAAACGACGCGCATCGCTTGACTCGGTCGATTTTTCAAATCGACGCGCATTGCTTGACTTGGTCGATTTTTCAAATCGACGCGCATTGCTTGAATTGGTCAATTTTTCAAATCGACGCGCATTGGTTGACTTTGTCGATTTTGCAAATCAACGCGCATTGCTTGATAGTCGATTTTACAAATCAACGCGCATTGCTTGACGGTCGATTTTTCAAATCGACGCGCATTGCTCGACTTGGTGGATTTTTCAAATCGACGCGCATTGTTTTACTTCGTCGATTTTTCAAATCGACGCGCATTGCTTGACTTGGTCGATTTTTCAAATCGATGCGCATTGCTTGACGGTCGATTTTACATATCGACGCGCATTGCTTGACTTGGTCGATTTCTCAAATCGACGCGCATTTCTTGAATTAGTGGATTTTTCAAATCGACGTGCATTGCTTGACTTAGTCGATTTTACAAATCAATGCGCATCGCTTAGTCGATTTTACATATCGACGCGCATTGCTTGACTTGGTCGATTTTTCAAATCGACGGGCATTGCTTGACTTGGTCGATTTTTCAAATCAACGCGCATCGCTTAGTCGATTTTACATATCGACGCGCATTGCTTGACTTAGTCGATTTTTCAAATCGACGCGCATTTCTTGAATTAGTCGATGTTTCAAATCGACGCGCATTGCTTGACTTAGTCGATTTTACAAATCAACGCGCATCGCTTAGTCGATTTTTCAAATCGACGCGCATCGCTTGGCACAGTCGATTTTTCAAACCAACGCGCATTGCTTGACTCGGTCGATTTTTCAAATCGACGCGCATTGCTTGACTTGGTCGATTTTTCAAATCGACGGGCATTGCTTGACTTGGTCGATTTTTCAAATCAACGCGCATCGCTTAGTCGATTTTACATATCGACGCGCATTACTCGACTTGGTGGATTTTTCAAATCGACGCGCATTGTTTCACTTCGTCGATTTTTCAAATCGACGCGCATTGCTTGACTTGGTCGATTTTTCAAATCGACGCGCATTGTTTGACAGTCGATTTTTCAAATCGACGCGCATTGCTTGACGGTCGATTTTTCACATCGACGCGCATTTCTTGAATTAGTCGATTTTTCAAATCGACGCACATTGCTCGACTTGGTGGATTTTTCAAATCGACGCGCATTGTTTCACTTCGTCGATTTTTCAAATCGACGCGCATTGCTTGACTTGGTCGATTTTTCAAATCGACACGCATTGCGTGACGGTCGATTTTTAACATCGACGCGCATTTCTTGAATTAGTCGATTTTTCAAATCGACGCGCATTGCTTGACGGTCGATTTTTTAAATCGACGCGCATTGCTTGACGGTCGATTTTTCAAATCGACGCGCATTGCTTGACTTGGTCGATTTCTCAAATCGACGGGCATTGCTTGACTTGGTCGATTTTTCAAATCGACGCGCATCGCTTGCACAGTCGATTTTTCAAACCGACGCCCATTGCTTGACTCGGTCGATTTGTCAAATCGACGCGCATTGCTTGACTTGGTCGATTTTTCAAATCGACGCGCATTGTTTCACTTCGTCGATTTTTCAAATCGACGCGCATTGCTTGACTTGGTCGATTTTTCAAATCGACGCGCATTGCTTGACTTCGTCGATTTTTCAAATCGACGCGCATTGCTTGACTTGGTCGATTTTTCAAATCGATGCGCATTGCTTGACGGTCGATATTTCAAATCGGAGCGCATTTCTTGAATTAGTGGATCTTTCAAATCGACGTGCATTGCTTGACTTAGTCGATTTTACAAATCAATGCGCATCGCTTAGTCGATTTTACATATCGACGCGCATTGCTTGACTTGGTCGATTTTTCAAATCGACGGGCATTGCTTGACTTGGTCGATTTTTCGAACCGACGCGCATTGCGTGACTCGGTCGATTTTTCAAATCGATGCGCATTGCTTGTCTCGGTCGATTTTTGAAATCGACGCGCATTGCTTGACTAGGTCGATTTTTCAAATCGACGCGCATTGCTTGAATTAGTCGATTTTTGTAATCGACGCGCATTGGTTGACTTCGTCGATTTTTCAAATCGACTCGCATTGTTTGACAGTCGATTTTTCAAATCGACGCGCATTGCTTGACGGTCGATTTTTCAAATCGACGCGCGTTTCTTGAATTAGTCGATTTTTCAACTCGACGCGCATTGCTTGACTTAGTCGATTTTACAAAGCAACGCGCATCGCTTAGTCGATTTTACATATCGACGCGCATTGCTTGACTTGGTCGATTTTTCAAATCGACGCGCATTGCTTGACTTGGTCGATTTTTCAAATCGACGGGCATTGCTTGACTTGGTCGATTTTTCAAATCGACGCGCATCGCTTGACACAGTCGATTTTTCAAACCGACGCGCATTGCTCGACTCGGTCGATGTTTCAAAACGACGCGCATTGCTTGACTTGGTCGATTTTTCAAATCGACGCGCATTGCTTGACTTAGTCGATTTTACAAATCAACGCGCATCGCTTAGTCGATTTTACAGGTCGACGCGCATTGCTTGACTTTGTCGATTTTTCAAATCGACGCGCATTCGTGGACTTAGTCGATTCTGCAAATCAACGCGCATTGCTTGACAGTCGATTTTTCAAATCGACGCGCATTCCTTGAATTAGTCGATTTTTCAAATCGAAGCGCATTGCTTGACTTAGTCGATTTTACAAATCAACGCGCATCGCTTCGTCGATTTTACATATCGACGCGCATTGCTTGACTTGGTCGATTTCTCAAATCGACGGGCATTGCTTGACTTGGTCGATTTTTCAAATCGACGCGCATCGCTTGACACAGTCGATTTTTCAAACCGACGCGCATTGCTTGACTCGGTCGATTTTTCAAATCGACGCGCATTGCTTGACTTGGTCGATTTTTCAAATCGACGCGCATTGCTTGACGGTCGATTTTTCAAATCGACGCGCATTTCTTGAATTAGTCGATTTTTCAAATCGACGCCCATTGCTTGACTTAGTCGATTTTACAAATCGACGCGCATTGCTTGACAGTCGATTTTTCAAATCGACGCGCATTTCTTGAATTAGTCGATTTTTCAAATCGACGCGCATTGCTTGACTTAGTCGATTTTACAAATCAACGCGCATCGCTTAGTCAATTTTACATATCGACGCGCATTGCTTGACTTAGTCAATTTTTCAAATCGAAGTGCATTGCTTGAATTGGTCGATTTTTCAAATCGACGGGCATTGCTTGACTTGGTCGATTTTTCAAATCGACGCGCATCGCTTGACGGTCGATTTTTCAAATCGACGCGCATTGCTTGACTTAGTCGATTTTACAAATCAACGCGCATCGCTTAGTCGATTGTATGTACATATCGACGCGCATTGCTTGACTTAGTCAATTTTTCACATCGACGCGCATTGCTTGACTTGGTCGATTTTTCAAATCGACGGGCATTGCTTGACTTGGTCGATTTTTCAAATCGACGCGCATCGCTTGACGGTCGATTTTTCAAATCGACGCGCATTGCTTGACTTAGTCGATTTTACAAATCAACGCGCATCGCTTAGTCGATTGTATGTACATATCGACGCGCATTGCTTGACTTAGTCAATTTTTCACATCGACGCGCATTGCTTGACTTGGTCGATTTTTCAAATCGACGCGCATCGCTTGACACAGTCGATTTTTCAAACCGACGCGCATTGCTTGACACGGTCGATTTTTCAAATCGACGCGCATTGCTTGACTTGGTCGATTTTTCAAATCGACGCGCATTGCTTGACTTGGTCGATTTTTCAAATCGACGCGAATTGTTTGACAGTCGATTTTTCAAATCGACGCGCATTGCTTGACGGTCGATTTTTCACATCGACGCGCATTTCTTGAATTAGTCGATTTTTCAAATCGACGCGCATTGCTCGACTTGGTGGATTTTTCAAATCGACGCGCATTGTTTCACTTCGTCGATTTTTCAAATCGACGCGCATTGCTTGACTTGGTCGATTTTTCAAATCGACGCGCATTGCTTGACGGTCGATTTTTCAAATCGACGCGCATTTCTTGAATTAGTCGATTTTTCAAATCGACGCGCATTGCTTGACTTGGTCGATTTCTCAAATCGACGGGCATTGCTTGACTTGGTCGATTTTTCAAATCGACGCGCATCGCTTGCACAGTCGATTTTTCAAACCGACGCCCATTGCTTGACTCGGTCGATTTTTCAAATCGACGCGCATTGCTTGACTCGGTCGATTTTTCAAATCGACGCGCATTGCTTAACGGTCGATTTTTCAAATCGACGCGCATTTCTTGAATTATCCGATTTTTCAAATAGACGCGCATTGCTTGACTGAGTCGATTTTACATATCGACGCGCATTGCTTGACGGCCGATTTTTCAATTCGACGCGCATTTCTTGAATTAGTCGATTTTTCAAATCGACGCGCATTGCTTGACTTAGTCGATTTTACAAATCAACGCGCATCGCTTAGTCGATTTTACACATCAACGCGCATTGCTTGACTTAGTCAATTTTTCAAATCGACGCGCATTGCTTGACTTGGTCGATTTTTCAAATCGACGGGCATTGCTTGACTTGGTCGATTGTTCAAATCGACGCGCATCGCTTGACACAGTCGATTTTTCAAACCGACGCGCATTGCTTGACTCGGTCGATTTTTCAAATCGACGCGCATTGCTTGACTTGGTCGATTTTTCAAACCGACGCGCATTGCTTGACGGTCGATTTTTCAAATCGACGCGCATTGCTTGACTTAGTCGATTTTACAAATCAACGCGCATCGCTTCGTCGATTTTACATATCGACGCGCATTGCTTGATTTGGTCGATTTTTCAAATCGACGCGCATTGCTTGACTTGGTCGATTTTTCAAATCGACGGGCATTGCTTGACTTGCTCGATTTTTCAAATCGACGCGCATCCCTTGACACAGTCGATTTTTCAAACCAACGCGCATTGCTTGACTCGGTCGATTTTTCAAATCGACGCGCGTTGCTTGACTTGGTCGATTTTTCAAATCGACGCGCATTGCTTGACGGTCGATTTTTCAAATCGACGCGCATTTCTTGTATTAGTCGATTTTTCAAATCGACGCGCATCGCTTAGTCGATTTTACATATCGACGCGCATTGCTTGACTTTGTCGATTTTTCAAATCGACGCGCATTCGTGGACTTAGTCGATTCTGCAAATCAACGCGCATTGCTTGACAGTCGATTTGACAAATCAACGCGCAATACTTGACTTGGTCGATTTTTCAAATCGACGCGCATTGCTCGACTTGGTGGATTTTTCAAATCGACGCGCATTGTTTCACTTCGTCGATTTTTCAAATCGACGGGCATTGCTTGACTTGGTCGATTTTTCAAATCGACGCGCATTGTTTGACAGTCGAATTTTCAAATCGACGCGCATTGCTTGACGGTCGATTTTTCAAATCGACGCGCATTTCATGAATTAGTTGATTTCTCAAATCGACGCGCATTGCTTGACTTAGTCGATTTTACAAATCAACGCGCATCGCTTCGTCGATTTTACATATCGACGCGCATTGCTTGACTTGGTCGATTTCTCAAATCGACGGGCATTGCTTGACTTGGTCGATTTTTCAAATCGACGCGCATCGCTTGACACAGTCGATTTTTCAAACCGACGCGCATCGCTTGACTCGGTCGATTTTTCAAATCGACGCGCATTGCTTGACTTGGTCGATTTTTCAAATCGACGCGCATTGCTTGAATTGGTCAATTTTTCAAATCGACGCGCATTGCTTGACTTGGTCGAGTTTTCAAATCGACGCGCATTGCTTGACGGTCGATTTTTCAAATCGACGCGCATTGCTTGACTTAGTCGATTTTACAAATCAACGCGCATCGCTTAGTCGATTTTACATATCGACGCGCATTGCTTGACTTTGTCGATTTTTCAAATCGACGCGCATTCGTGGACTTAGTCGATTCTGCAAATCAACGCGCATTGCTTGACAGTCGATTTGACAAATCAACGCGCAATACTTGACTTGGTTGATTTTTCAAATCGACGCGCATTGCTCGACTCGGTGGATTTTTCAAATCGCCGCGCATTGTTTCACTCCGTCGATTTTTCAAATCGGCGCGCATTGCTTGACTTGGTCGATTTTACAAATCGACGCGCATTGCTTGACGGCCGATTTTTCAATTCGACGCGCATTCCTTGAATTAGTCGATTTTTCAAATCGACGCGCATTGCTTGACTTAGTCGATTTTACAAATCAACGCGCATCGCTTCGTCGATTTTACAAATCAACGCGCATCGCTTCATCGATTTTACATATCAACGCGCATTGCTTGACTTAGTCAATTTTTCAAATCGACGCGCATTGCTTGACTTGGTCGATTTTTAAATCGACGCGCATTGCTTGACTTAGTCGATTTTACAAATCAACGCGCATCGCTTCGTCGATTTTACATATCGACGCGCATTGCTTGACTTGGTCGATTTCTCAAATCGACGGGCATTGCTTGACTTGGTCGATTTTTCAAATCGACGCGCATCGCTTGACACAGTCGATTTTTCAAACCAACGCGCATTGCTTGACTCGGTCGATTTTTCAAATCGACGCGCATTGCTTGACTTGGTCGATTTTTCAAATAGACGCGCATTTCTTGAATTAGTCGATTTTTCAAATCGACGCCCATTGCTTGACTTAGTCGATTTTACAAATCGACGCGCATTGCTTGACGGTCGAATTTTCAAATCGACGCGCATTTCTTGAATTAGTCGATTTTTCAAATCGACGCGCATTGCTTGACTTGGTCGATTTCTCAAATCGACGGGCATTGCTTGACTTGGTCGATTTTTCAAATCGACGCGCATCGCTTGCACAGTCGATTTTTCAAACCGACGCCCATTTCTTGACTCGGTCGATTTTTCAAATCGACGCGCATTGCTTGACTTGGTCGATTTTTCAAATCGACGCGCATTGCTTAACGGTCGATTTTTCAAATCGACGCGCATTTCTTGAATTAGTCGATTTTTCAAATAGACGCGCATTGCTTGACTGAGTCGATTTTACATATCGACGCGCATTGCTTGACGGCCGATTTTTCAATTCGACGCGCATTTCTTGAATTAGTCGATTTTTCAAATCGACGCGCATTGCTTGACTTAGTCGATTTTACAAATCAACGCGCATCGCTTAGTCGATTTTACATATCAACGCGCATTGCTTGACTTTGTCAATTTTTCAAATCGACGCGCATTGCTTGACTTGGTCGATTTTTCAAATCGACGGGCATTGCTTGACGGCCGATTTTTCAATTCGACGCGCATTTCTTGAATTAGTCGATTTTTCAAATCGACGCGCATTGCTTGACTTAGTCGATTTTACAAATCAACGCGCATCGCTTAGTCGATTTTACATATCAACGCGCATTGCTTGACTTTGTCAATTTTTCAAGTCGACGCGCATTGCTTGACTTCGTCGATTTTTCAAATCGACGGGCATTGCTTGACTTGGTCGATTTTTCAAATCGACGCGCATCGCTTGACACAGTCGATTTTTCAAACCGACGCGCATTGCTTGACTCGGTCGATTTTTCAAATCGACGCGCATTGCTTGACTTGGTCGATTTTTCAAACCGACGCGCATTGCTTGACGGTCGATTTTTCAAATCGACGCGCATTGCTTGACTTGGTCGATTTTTCAAATCGACGCGCATCGCTTGACGGTCGATTTTTCAAATCGACGCGCATTGCTTGACTTAGTCGATTTTACAAATCAACGCGCATCGCTTAGTCGATTGTATGTACATATCGACGCGCATTGCTTGACTTAGTCAATTTTTCACATCGACGCGCATTGCTTGACTTGGTCGATTTTTCAAATCGACGCGCATCGCTTGACACAGTCGATTTTTCAAACCGACGCGCATTGCTTGACACGGTCGATTTTTCAAATCGACGCGCATTGCTTGACTTGGTCGATTTTTCAAATCGACGCGCATTGCTTGACTTGGTCGATTTTTCAAATCGACGCGAATTGTTTGACAGTCGATTTTTCAAATCGACGCGCATTGCTTGACGGTCGATTTTTCACATCGACGCGCATTTCTTGAATTAGTCGATTTTTCAAATCGACGCGCATTGCTCGACTTGGTGGATTTTTCAAATCGACGCGCATTGTTTCACTTCGTCGATTTTTCAAATCGACGCGCATTGCTTGACTTGGTCGATTTTTCAAATCGACGCGCATTGCTTGACGGTCGATTTTTCAAATCGACGCGCATTTCTTGAATTAGTCGATTTTTCAAATCGACGCGCATTGCTTGACTTGGTCGATTTCTCAAATCGACGGGCATTGCTTGACTTGGTCGATTTTTCAAATCGACGCGCATCGCTTGCACAGTCGATTTTTCAAACCGACGCCCATTGCTTGACTCGGTCGATTTTTCAAATCGACGCGCATTGCTTGACTCGGTCGATTTTTCAAATCGACGCGCATTGCTTAACGGTCGATTTTTCAAATCGACGCGCATTTCTTGAATTATCCGATTTTTCAAATAGACGCGCATTGCTTGACTGAGTCGATTTTACATATCGACGCGCATTGCTTGACGGCCGATTTTTCAATTCGACGCGCATTTCTTGAATTAGTCGATTTTTCAAATCGACGCGCATTGCTTGACTTAGTCGATTTTACAAATCAACGCGCATCGCTTAGTCGATTTTACACATCAACGCGCATTGCTTGACTTAGTCAATTTTTCAAATCGACGCGCATTGCTTGACTTGGTCGATTTTTCAAATCGACGGGCATTGCTTGACTTGGTCGATTGTTCAAATCGACGCGCATCGCTTGACACAGTCGATTTTTCAAACCGACGCGCATTGCTTGACTCGGTCGATTTTTCAAATCGACGCGCATTGCTTGACTTGGTCGATTTTTCAAACCGACGCGCATTGCTTGACGGTCGATTTTTCAAATCGACGCGCATTGCTTGACTTAGTCGATTTTACAAATCAACGCGCATCGCTTCGTCGATTTTACATATCGACGCGCATTGCTTGATTTGGTCGATTTTTCAAATCGACGCGCATTGCTTGACTTGGTCGATTTTTCAAATCGACGGGCATTGCTTGACTTGCTCGATTTTTCAAATCGACGCGCATCCCTTGACACAGTCGATTTTTCAAACCAACGCGCATTGCTTGACTCGGTCGATTTTTCAAATCGACGCGCGTTGCTTGACTTGGTCGATTTTTCAAATCGACGCGCATTGCTTGACGGTCGATTTTTCAAATCGACGCGCATTTCTTGTATTAGTCGATTTTTCAAATCGACGCGCATCGCTTAGTCGATTTTACATATCGACGCGCATTGCTTGACTTTGTCGATTTTTCAAATCGACGCGCATTCGTGGACTTAGTCGATTCTGCAAATCAACGCGCATTGCTTGACAGTCGATTTGACAAATCAACGCGCAATACTTGACTTGGTCGATTTTTCAAATCGACGCGCATTGCTCGACTTGGTGGATTTTTCAAATCGACGCGCATTGTTTCACTTCGTCGATTTTTCAAATCGACGGGCATTGCTTGACTTGGTCGATTTTTCAAATCGACGCGCATTGTTTGACAGTCGAATTTTCAAATCGACGCGCATTGCTTGACGGTCGATTTTTCAAATCGACGCGCATTTCATGAATTAGTTGATTTCTCAAATCGACGCGCATTGCTTGACTTAGTCGATTTTACAAATCAACGCGCATCGCTTCGTCGATTTTACATATCGACGCGCATTGCTTGACTTGGTCGATTTCTCAAATCGACGGGCATTGCTTGACTTGGTCGATTTTTCAAATCGACGCGCATCGCTTGACACAGTCGATTTTTCAAACCGACGCGCATCGCTTGACTCGGTCGATTTTTCAAATCGACGCGCATTGCTTGACTTGGTCGATTTTTCAAATCGACGCGCATTGCTTGAATTGGTCAATTTTTCAAATCGACGCGCATTGCTTGACTTGGTCGAGTTTTCAAATCGACGCGCATTGCTTGACGGTCGATTTTTCAAATCGACGCGCATTGCTTGACTTAGTCGATTTTACAAATCAACGCGCATCGCTTAGTCGATTTTACATATCGACGCGCATTGCTTGACTTTGTCGATTTTTCAAATCGACGCGCATTCGTGGACTTAGTCGATTCTGCAAATCAACGCGCATTGCTTGACAGTCGATTTGACAAATCAACGCGCAATACTTGACTTGGTTGATTTTTCAAATCGACGCGCATTGCTCGACTCGGTGGATTTTTCAAATCGCCGCGCATTGTTTCACTCCGTCGATTTTTCAAATCGGCGCGCATTGCTTGACTTGGTCGATTTTACAAATCGACGCGCATTGCTTGACGGCCGATTTTTCAATTCGACGCGCATTCCTTGAATTAGTCGATTTTTCAAATCGACGCGCATTGCTTGACTTAGTCGATTTTACAAATCAACGCGCATCGCTTCGTCGATTTTACAAATCAACGCGCATCGCTTCATCGATTTTACATATCAACGCGCATTGCTTGACTTAGTCAATTTTTCAAATCGACGCGCATTGCTTGACTTGGTCGATTTTTAAATCGACGCGCATTGCTTGACTTAGTCGATTTTACAAATCAACGCGCATCGCTTCGTCGATTTTACATATCGACGCGCATTGCTTGACTTGGTCGATTTCTCAAATCGACGGGCATTGCTTGACTTGGTCGATTTTTCAAATCGACGCGCATCGCTTGACACAGTCGATTTTTCAAACCAACGCGCATTGCTTGACTCGGTCGATTTTTCAAATCGACGCGCATTGCTTGACTTGGTCGATTTTTCAAATAGACGCGCATTTCTTGAATTAGTCGATTTTTCAAATCGACGCCCATTGCTTGACTTAGTCGATTTTACAAATCGACGCGCATTGCTTGACGGTCGAATTTTCAAATCGACGCGCATTTCTTGAATTAGTCGATTTTTCAAATCGACGCGCATTGCTTGACTTGGTCGATTTCTCAAATCGACGGGCATTGCTTGACTTGGTCGATTTTTCAAATCGACGCGCATCGCTTGCACAGTCGATTTTTCAAACCGACGCCCATTTCTTGACTCGGTCGATTTTTCAAATCGACGCGCATTGCTTGACTTGGTCGATTTTTCAAATCGACGCGCATTGCTTAACGGTCGATTTTTCAAATCGACGCGCATTTCTTGAATTAGTCGATTTTTCAAATAGACGCGCATTGCTTGACTGAGTCGATTTTACATATCGACGCGCATTGCTTGACGGCCGATTTTTCAATTCGACGCGCATTTCTTGAATTAGTCGATTTTTCAAATCGACGCGCATTGCTTGACTTAGTCGATTTTACAAATCAACGCGCATCGCTTAGTCGATTTTACATATCAACGCGCATTGCTTGACTTTGTCAATTTTTCAAATCGACGCGCATTGCTTGACTTGGTCGATTTTTCAAATCGACGGGCATTGCTTGACGGCCGATTTTTCAATTCGACGCGCATTTCTTGAATTAGTCGATTTTTCAAATCGACGCGCATTGCTTGACTTAGTCGATTTTACAAATCAACGCGCATCGCTTAGTCGATTTTACATATCAACGCGCATTGCTTGACTTTGTCAATTTTTCAAGTCGACGCGCATTGCTTGACTTCGTCGATTTTTCAAATCGACGGGCATTGCTTGACTTGGTCGATTTTTCAAATCGACGCGCATCGCTTGACACAGTCGATTTTTCAAACCGACGCGCATTGCTTGACTCGGTCGATTTTTCAAATCGACGCGCATTGCTTGACTTGGTCGATTTTTCAAACCGACGCGCATTGCTTGACGGTCGATTTTTCAAATCGACGCGCATTGCTTGACTTAGTCGATTTTCCAAATCAACGCGCATCGCTTCGTCGATTTTACATATCGACGCGCATTGCTTGATTTGGTCGATTTTTCAAATCGACGCGCATTGCTTGACTTGGTCGATTTTTCAAATCGACGGGCATTGCTTGACTTGCTCGATTTTTCAAATCGACGCGCATCGCTTGACACAGTCGATTTTTCAAACCAACGCGCATTGCTTGACTCGGTCGATTTTTCAAATCGACGCGCGTTGCTTGACTTGGTCGATTTTTCAAATCGACGCGCATTGCTTGACGGTCGATTTTTCAAATCGACGCGCATTTCTTGAATTAGTCGATTTTTCAAATCGACGCGCAGTGCTTGACTTAGTCGATTTTACAAATCAACGCGCATCGCTTAGTCGATTTTACATATCGACGCGCATTGCTTGACTTTGTCGATTTTTCAAATCGACGCGCATTCGTGGACGTAGTCGATTCTGCAAATCAACGCGCATTGCTTGACAGTCGATTTGACAAATCAACGCGCAATACTTGACTTGGTCGATTTTTCAAATCGACGCGGATTGCTCGACTTGGTGGATTTTTCAAATCGACGCGCATTGTTTCACTTCGTCGATTTTTCAAATCGACGGGCATTGCTTGACTTGGTCGATTTTTCAAATCGACGCGCATTGTTTGACAGTCGATTTTTCAAATCGACGCGCATTGCTTGACGGTCGATTTTTCAAATCGACGCGCATTTCTTGAATTAGTTGATTTCTCAAATCGACGCGCATTGCTTGACTTAGTCGATTTTACAAATCAACGCGCATCGCTTCGTCGATTTTACATATCGACGCGCATTGCTTGACTTGGTCGATTTCTCAAATCGACGGGCATTGCTTGACTTGGTCGATTTTTCAAATCGACGCGCATCGCTTGACACAGTCGATTTTTCAAACCGACGCGCATCGCTTGACTCGGTCGATTTTTCAAATCGACGCGCATTGCTTGACTTGGTCGATTTTTCAAATCGACGCGCATTGCTTGAATTGGTCAATTTTTCAAATCGACGCGCATTGGTTGACTTCGTCGATTTTGCAAATCAAGGCGCATTGCTTGATAGTCGATTTTACAAATCAACGCGCATTGCTTGACTTGGTCGATTTTTCAAATCGACGCGCATTGCTCGACTTGGTGGATTTTTCAAATCGACGCGCATTGTTTCACTTCGTCGATTTTTCAAATCGACGCGCATTGCTTGACTTGGTCGATTTTTCAAATCGATGCGCATTGCTTGACGGTCGATTTTACATATCGACGCGCATTGCTTGACTTGGTCGATTTCTCAAATCGACGGGCATTGCTTGACTTGGTCGATTTTTCAAATCGACGCGCATCGCTTGACACAGTCGATTTTACAAACCGACGCGCATCGCTCGACTCGGTCGATTTTTCAAATCGACGCGCATTGCTTGACTTGGTCGATTCTTCAAATCGACGCGCATTGCTTGAATTGGTCAATTTTTCAAATCGACGCGCATTGGTTGACTTCGTCGATTTTGCAAATCAACGCGCATTGCTTGATAGTCGATTTTACAAATCAACGCGCATTGCTTGACTTGGTCGATTTTTCAAATCGACGCGCATTGCTCGACTTGGTGGATTTTTCAAATCGACGCGCATTGTTTCACTTCGTCGATTTTTCAAATCGACGCGCATTGCTTGACTTGGTCGATTTTTCAAATCGATGCGCATTGCTTGACGGTCGATTTTTCAAATCGACGCGCATTTCTTGAATTAGTGGATTTTTCAAATCGACGTGCATTGCTTGACTTAGTCGATTTTACAAATCAATGCGCATCGCTTAGTCGATTTTACATATCGACGCGCATTGCTTGACTTGGTCGATTTTTCAAATCGACGGGCATTGCTTGACTTGGTCGATTTTTCAAATCAACGCGCATCGCTTAGTCGATTTTACATATCGACGCGCATTGCTTGACTTAGTCGATTTTTCAAATCGACGCGCATTTCTTGAAGTAGTCGATGTTTCAAATCGACGCGTATTGCTTGACTTAGTCGATTTTACAAATCAACGCGCATCGCTTAGTCGATTTTTCAAATCGACGCGCATCGCTTGGCACAGTCGATTTTTCAAACCAACGCGCATTGCTTGACTCGGTCGATTTTTCAAATCGACGCGCGTTGCTTGACTTGGTCGATATTTCAAATCGACGCGCATTGCTTGACGGTCGATTTTTCAAATCGACGCGCATTTCTTGAATTAGTCGATTTTTCAAATCGACGCGCAGTGCTTGACTTAGTCGATTTTACAAATCAACGCGCATCGCTTAGTCGATTTTACATATCGACGCGCATTGCTTGACTTTGTCGATTTTTCAAATCGACGCGCATTCGTGGACTTAGTCGATTCTGCAAATCAACGCGCATTACTTGACAGTCGATTTGACAAATCAACGCGCAATACTTGACTTGGTCGATTTTTCAAATCGACGCGCATTGCTCGACTTGGTGGATTTTTCAAATCGACGCGCATTGTTTCACTTCGTCGATTTTTCAAATCGACGGGCATTGCTTGACTTGGTCGATTTTTCAAATCGACGCGCATTGTTTGACAGTCGATTTTTCAAATCGACGCGCATTGCTTGACGGTCGATTTTTCAAATCGACGCGCATTTCTTGAATTAGTTGATTTCTCAAATCGACGCGCATTGCTTGTCTTAGTCGATTTTACAAATCAACGCGCATCGCTTCGTCGATTTTACATATCGACGCACATTGCTTGACTTGGTCGATTTCTCAAATCGACGGGCATTGCTTGACTTGGTCGATTTTTCAAATCGACGCGCATCGCTTGACACAGTCGATTTTTCAAACCGACGCGCATCGCTTGACTCGGTCGATTTTTCAAATCGACGCGCATTGCTTGACTTCGTCGATTTTTCAAATCGACGCGCATTGCTTGAATTGGTCAATTTTTCAAATCGACGCGCATTGGTTGACTTCGTCGATTTTACAAATCAATGCGCATCGCTTAGTCGATTTTACATATCGACGCGCATTGCTTGACTTGGTCGATTTTTCAAATCGTCGCGCATTGCTTGAATTAGTTGATTTTCCAAATCGACGCGCATTCGTTGACTTCGTCGATTTTGCAAATCAACGCGCATTGCTTGATAGTCGATTTTACAAATCAACGCGCATTGCTTGACTTGGTCGATTTTTCAAATCGACGCGCATTGCTCGACTTGGTGGATTTTTCAAATCGACGCGCATTGTTTCACTTCGTCGATTTTTCAAATCGACGCGCATTGCTTGACTTGGTCGATTTTTCAAATCGACGCGCATCGCTTGACGGTCGATTTTTCCAATCGACGCGCATTTCTTGAATTAGTCGATTTTTCAAATCGACGTGCATTGCTTGACTTCGTCGATTTTACAAATCAACGTGTATCGCTTAGTCGATTTTACATATCGACGCGCATTGCTTGACTTAGTCGATTTTTCAAATCGACGCGCATTGCTTGACTTGGTCGATTTTTCAAATCGACGGGCATTGCTTGACTTGGTCGATTTTTCGAACCGACGCGCATTGCTTGACTCGGTCGATTTTTCAAGTCGACGCGCATTGCTTGGCTTCGTCGATTTTTCAAATCGATGCGCATTGCTTGTCTCGGTCGATTTTTGAAATCGACGCGCATTGCTTGACTTGGTCGATTTTTCAAATCGACGCGCATTACTTGAATTAGTCGATTTTTGTAATCGACGCGCATTGGTTGACTTTGTCGATTTTTCAAATCGACTCGCATTGTTTGACAGTCGATTTTTCAAATCGACGCGCATTGCTTGACGGTCGATTTTTCAAATCGACGCGCATTTCTTGAATTAGTCGATTTTTCAACTCGACGCGCATTGCTTGACTTAGTAGATTTTACAAACCAACGCGCATCGCTTAGTCGATTTTACATATCGCCGCGCATCTCTTGACATAGTCAATTTTTCAAATCCACGCGCATTCCTTGACTTGGTCGATTTTTCAAATCGACGGGCATTGCTTGACTTGGTCGATTTTTCAAATCGACGCGCATTGCTTGAATTAGTCGATTTTTGTAATCGACGCGCATTGGTTGACTTCGTCGATTTTTCAAATCGACTCGCATTGTTTGACAGTCAATTTTTCAAATCGACGCGCATTGCTTGACGGTCGATTTTTCAAATCGACGCGCATTTCTTGAATTAGTCGATTTTTCAACTCGACGCGCATTGCTTGACTTAGTAGATTTTACAAATCAACGCGCATCGCTTAATCGATTTTACATATCGCCGCGCATTGCTTGACTTAGTCAATTTTTCAAATCGACGCGCATTCCTTGACTTGGTCGATTTTTCAAATCGACGGGCATTGCTTGACTTGGTCGATTTTTCAAATCGACGCGCATTTCTTGAATTAGTCGCTTTTTCAAATCGACGCGCATTGCGTGATTTAGTCGATTTCACAAAGCAACGCGCATCGCTTAGTCGATTTTACATATCGACGCGCATTGCTTGACTTAGACGATTTTTCAAATCGACGCGCGTTGCTTGACTTGGTCGATTTTTCAAATCGACGCGCAATGCTTGACTTGGTCGATTTTTCAATTCGATGCGCATTGCTTGACGGTCGTTTTTTCAAATCGACGCGCATTTCTTGAATTAGTCGATTTTTCAAATCGACGTGCATTGCTTGACTTAGTCGATTTTACAAATCAATGCGCATCGCTTAGTCGATTTTACATATCGACGCGCATTGCTTGACTTGGTCGATTTTTCAAATCGACGGGCATTGCTTGACTTGGTCGATTTTTCGAACCGACGCGCATTGCTTGACTCGGTCGATTTTTCAAATCGATGCGCATTGCTTGTCTCCGTCGATTTTTGAAATCGACGCGCATTGCTTGACTAGGTCGATTTTTCAAATCGACGCGCATTGCTTGAATTAGTCGATTTTTGTAATCGACGCGCATTGGTTGACTTCGTCCATTTTTCAAATCGACTCGCATTGTTTGACAGTCGATTTTTCAAATCGACGCGCATTGCTTGACGGTCGATTTTTCAAATCGACGCGCATTTCTTGAATTAGTCGATTTTACATATCGACGCGCATTGCTTGACTTAGTCGATTTTTCATATCGACGCGCATTGCTTGACTTGGTCGATTTTTCTAATCGACGGGCATTGCTTGACTTGGTCGATTTTTCAAATCAACGCGCATCGCTTGACACAGTCGATTTTTCAAAACGACGCGCATTGCTTGACTCTGTCGATTTTTCAAATCAACGCGCATTGCTTGACTTGGTCGATTTTTCAAATCGACGCGCATTGCTTGACTTGGTCGATATTTCAAATCGTCGCGCATTGCTTGAATTAGTTGATTTTCCAAATCGACGCGCATTCGTTGACTTCGTCGATTTTGCAAATCAACGCGCATTGCTTGATAGTCGATTTTACAAATCAACGCGCATTGCTTGACTTGGTCGATTTTTCAAATCGACGCGCATTGCTCGACTTGGTGGATTTTTCAAATCGACGCGCATTGTTTCACTTCGTCGATTCTTCAAATCGACGCGCATTGCTTGACTTGGTCGATTTTTCAAATCGACGCGCATCGCTTGACGGTCGATTTTTCAAATCGACGCGCATTTCTTGAATTAGTCGATTTTTCAAATCGACGTGCATTGCTTGACTTCGTCGATTTTACAAATCAACGCGTATCGCTTAGTCGATTTTACATATCGACGCGCATTGCTTGACTTAGTCGATTTTTCAAATCGACGCGCATTGCTTGACTTGGTCGATTTTTCAAATCGACGGGCATTGCTTGACTTGGTCGATTTTTCGAACCGACGCGCATTGCTTGACTCGGTCGATTTTTCAAGTCGACGCGCATTGCTTGGCTTCGTCGATTTTTCAAATCGATGCGCATTGCTTGTCTCGGTCGATTTTTGAAATCGACGCGCATTGCTTGACTTGGTCGATTTTTCAAATCGACGCGCATTACTTGAATTAGTCGATTTTTGTAATCGACGCGCATTGGTTGACTTTGTCGATTTTTCAAATCGACTCGCATTGTTTGACAGTCGATTTTTCAAATCGACGCGCATTGCTTGACGGTCGATTTTTCAAATCGACGCGCATTTCTTGAATTAGTCGATTTTTCAACTCGACGCGCATTGCTTGACTTAGTAGATTTTACAAACCAACGCGCATCGCTTAGTCGATTTTACATATCGCCGCGCATCTCTTGACTTAGTCAATTTTTCAAATCCACGCGCATTCCTTCACTTGGTCGATTTTTCAAATCGACGGGCATTGCTTGACTTGGTCGATTTTTCAAATCGACGCGCATTGCTTGAATTAGTAGATTTTTGTAATCGACGCGCATTGGTTGACTTCGTCGATTTTTCAAATCGACTCGCATTGTTTGACAGTCGATTTTTCAAATCGACGCGCATTGCTTGACGGTCGATTTTTCAAATCGACGCGCATTTCTTGAATTAGTCGATTTTTCAACTCGACGCGCATTGCTTGACTTAGTAGATTTTACAAATCAACGCGCATCGCTTAATCGATTTTACATATCGCCGCGCATTGCTTGACTTAGTCAATTTTTCAAATCGACGCGCATTCCTTGACTTGGTCGATTTTTCAAATCGACGGGCATTGCTTGACTTGGTCGATTTTTCAAATCGACGCGCATTTCTTGAATTAGTCGCTTTTTCAAATCGACGCGCATTGCGTGATTTAGTCGATTTCACAAAGCAACGCGCATCGCTTAGTCGATTTTACATATCGACGCGCATTGCTTGACTTAGACGATTTTTCAAATCGACGCGCATTGCTTGACTTGGTCGATTTTTCAAATCGACGCGCATTGCTCGACTTGGTGGATTTTTCAAATCGACGCGCATTGTTTCACTTCGTCGATTCTTCAAATCGACGCGCATTGCTTGACTTGGTCGATTTTTCAAATCGACGCGCATCGCTTGACGGTCGATTTTTCAAATCGACGCGCATTTCTTGAATTAGTCGATTTTTCAAATCGACGTGCATTGCTTGACTTCGTCGATTTTACAAATCAACGCGTATCGCTTAGTCGATTTTACATATCGACGCGCATTGCTTGAGTTAGTCGATTTTTCAAATCGACGCGCATTGCTTGACTTGGTCGATTTTTCAAATCGACGGGCATTGCTTGACTTGGTCGATTTTTCGAACCGACGCGCATTGCTTGACTCGGTCGATTTTTCAAGTCGACGCGCATTGCTTGGCTTCGTCGATTTTTCAAATCGATGCGCATTGCTTGTCTCGGTCGATTTTTGAAATCGACGCGCATTGCTTGACTTGGTCGATTTTTCAAATCGACGCGCATTACTTGAATTAGTCGATTTTTGTAATCGACGCGCATTGGTTGACTTTGTCGATTTTTCAAATCGACTCGCATTGTTTGACAGTCGATTTTTCAAATCGACGCGCATTGCTTGACGGTCGATTTTTCAAATCGACGCGCATTTCTTGAATTAGTCGATTTTTCAACTCGACGCGCATTGCTTGACTTAGTAGATTTTACAAACCAACGCGCATCGCTTAGTCGATTTTACATATCGCCGCGCATCTCTTGACTTAGTCAATTTTTCAAATCCACGCGCATTCCTTCACTTGGTCGATTTTTCAAATCGACGGGCATTGCTTGACTTGGTCGATTTTTCAAATCGACGCGCTTTGCTTGAATTAGTAGATTTTTGTAATCGACGCGCATTGGTTGACTTCGTCGATTTTTCAAATCGACTCGCATTGTTTGACAGTCGATTTTTCAAATCGACGCGCATTGCTTGACGGTCGATTTTTCAAATCGACGCGCATTTCTTGAATTAGTCGATTTTTCAACTCGACGCGCATTGCTTGACTTAGTAGATTTTACAAATCAACGCGCATCGCTTAATCGATTTTACATATCGCCGCGCATTGCTTGACTTAGTCAATTTTTCAAATCGACGCGCATTCCTTGACTTGGTCGATTTTTCAAATCGACGGGCATTGCTTGACTTGGTCGATTTTTCAAATCGACGCGCATTTCTTGAATTAGTCGCTTTTTCAAATCGACGCGCATTGCGTGATTTAGTCGATTTCACAAAGCAACGCGCATCGCTTAGTCGATTTTACATATCGACGCGCATTGCTTGACTTAGACGATTTTTCAAATCGACGCGCATTGCTTGACTTGGTCGATTTTTCAAATCGACGCGCAATGCTTGACTTGGTCGATTTTTCAATTCGATGCGCATTGCTTGACGGTCGTTTTTTCAAATCGACGCGCATTTCTTGAATTAGTCGATTTTTCAAATCGACGTGCATTGCTTGACTTAGTCGATTTTACAAATCAATGCGCATCGCTTAGTCGATTTTACATATCGACGCGCATTGCTTGACTTGGTCGATTTTTCACATCGACGGGCATTGCTTGACTTGGTCGATTTTTCGAACCGACGCGCATTGCTTGACTCGGTCGATTTTTCAAATCGATGCGCATTGCTTGTCTCCGTCGATTTTTGAAATCGACGCGCATTGCTTGACTAGGTCGATTTTTCAAATCGACGCGCATTGCTTGAATTAGTCGATTTTTGTAATCGACGCGCATTGGTTGACTTCGTCCATTTTTCAAATCGACTCGCATTGTTTGACAGTCGATTTTTCAAATCGACGCGCATTGCTTGACGGTCGATTTTTCAAATCGACGCGCATTTCTTGAATTAGTCGATTTTACATATCGACGCGCATTGCTTGACTTAGTCGATTTTTCATATCGACGCGCATTGCTTGACTTGGTCGATTTTTCTAATCGACGGGCATTGCTTGACTTGGTCGATTTTTCAAATCAACGCGCATCGCTTGACACAGTCGATTTTTCAAAACGACGCGCATTGCTTGACTCTGTCGATTTTTCAAATCAACGCGCACTGCTTGACTTGGTCGATTTTTCAAATCGACGCGCATTGCTTGACTTGGTCGATATTTCAAATCGTCGCGCATTGCTTGAATTAGTTGATTTTCCAAATCGACGCGCATTCGTTGACTTCGTCGATTTTGCAAATCAACGCGCATTGCTTGATAGTCGATTTTACAAATCAACGCGCATTGCTTGACTTGGTCGATTTTTCAAATCGACGCGCATTGCTCGACTTGGTGGATTTTTCAAATCGACGCGCATTGTTTCACTTCGTCGATTCTTCAAATCGACGCGCATTGCTTGACTTGGTCGATTTTTCAAATCGACGCGCATCGCTTGACGGTCGATTTTTCAAATCGACGCGCATTTCTTGAATTAGTCGATTTTTCAAATCGACGTGCATTGCTTGACTTCGTCGATTTTACAAATCAACGCGTATCGCTTAGTCGATTTTACATATCGACGCGCATTGCTTGACTTAGTCGATTTTTCAAATCGACGCGCATTGCTTGACTTGGTCGATTTTTCAAATCGACGGGCATTGCTTGACTTGGTCGATTTTTCGAACCGACGCGCATTGCTTGACTCGGTCGATTTTTCAAGTCGACGCGCATTGCTTGGCTTCGTCGATTTTTCAAATCGATGCGCATTGCTTGTCTCGGTCGATTTTTGAAATCGACGCGCATTGCTTGACTTGGTCGATTTTTCAAATCGACGCGCATTACTTGAATTAGTCGATTTTTGTAATCGACGCGCATTGGTTGACTTTGTCGATTTTTCAAATCGACTCGCATTGTTTGACAGTCGATTTTTCAAATCGACGCGCATTGCTTGACGGTCGATTTTTCAAATCGACGCGCATTTCTTGAATTAGTCGATTTTTCAACTCGACGCGCATTGCTTGACTTAGTAGATTTTACAAACCAACGCGCATCGCTTAGTCGATTTTACATATCGCCGCGCATCTCTTGACTTAGTCAATTTTTCAAATCCACGCGCATTCCTTGACTTGGTCGATTTTTCAAATCGACGGGCATTGCTTGACTTGGTCGATTTTTCAAATCGACGCGCATTGCTTGAATTAGTCGATTTTTGTAATCGACGCGCATTGGTTGACTTCGTCGATTTTTCAAATCGACTCGCATTGTTTGACAGTCGATTTTTCAAATCGACGCGCATTGCTTGACGGTCGATTTTTCAAATCGACGCGCATTTCTTGAATTAGTCGATTTTTCAACTCGACGCGCATTGCTTGACTTAGTAGATTTTACAAATCAACGCGCATCGCTTAATCGATTTTACATATCGCCGCGCATTGCTTGACTTAGTCAATTTTTCAAATCGACGCGCATTCCTTGACTTGGTCGATTTTTCAAATCGACGGGCATTGCTTGACTTGGTCGATTTTTCAAATCGACGCGCATTTCTTGAATTAGTCGCTTTTTCAAATCGACGCGCATTGCGTGACTTAGTCGATTTCACAAAGCAACGCGCATCGCTTAGTCGATTTTACATATCGACGCGCATTGCTTGACTTAGACGATTTTTCAAATCGACGCGCATTGCTTGACTTGGTCGATTTTTCAAATCAACGCGCATCGATTGACACAGTCGATTTTTCAAAACGACGCGCATTGCTTGACTCGGTCGATTTTTCAAATCAACGCGCGTTGCTTGACTTGGTCGATTTTTCAAATCGATGCGCATTGCTTGACTCGGTCGATTTTTTAAATCGACGCGCATTTCTTGACCTGGTCGATTTTTCAAATCGACGCGCATTTGTCACGTCGGGAGGCACATTGAACTCCGAGGTGACCAAGGTCTCCCACGGTTCCCTTCGAACTCACGTGCACCAAAATAAGCACGATAAGAATATTCTCATTCCTCGACATATTTCCAAAGGCACTCTATAGTTAAGATACCGCTCATTAATAGAACCTGAGCGTCGCGCACTCTCTCCATGCGGCCTCCCCTTTTCTGTCTATTCGACGGCCGTGTCGGACACTGGGCGCGACTTCTCAGAAAAGCCATAAAACAAAAACACGTCACGCGCCTTTAGGGCAACTTCAGTCAGGCCCGGGAAGGTTTCCATCAATCCGATCGTAAAATTAAGAAGTACCAAAAAGGGATATGCATATGGAAGGATCACGTAGCGCCTTACCGCTACGCTTTCCCCGATAGAAATCCGGTCACAAAAATGGACTCGCATGACCTCTGCATAAGAACCCATGAATGCGTCCCCACGTTCTCTCTAATTGCATACAACCAACATACAAATGAATCTCAGTAAGGCCCCGGAAAACTCCCAGCGGCCCAATCGTAAAATTAAGCAGAACAGGAAAAGAATTCGTATGCGGAGAATGCAGATGCGCCCTCCTCCACAAAAACCTTCCACCACATACAGGTTCATGCGTTCTTTACGTATGATCCTTCTATTTCCAAATTAAAAGAGGTCAATGCTCTATCTCTCCCACTCTATGAATTCGGGAGACCAAGAAATCACATATAAAGGGAGCAACCCAGCAGTTTTTTAGTTAGAGAGTGGTAGTCGCGACAGTAGTTGAAGCTAGTTGTAGTTAGTTGTACTTAGAGTTCGAGTTCGAATTAAAGTATTCCTCAAGCACTTCAGACACATCACAGCAGTTCGTTCATTCCAAGAGTCTACCGCGCAGTCTATCGTTGTCATTTATCAAAGACAAAATATCTCGTACCAGTATAATATCCAAACATCAATTGTTTTTGACTATCCCCAATCCTTGAAAATTGTATGTGGAATAGAGTCAGTGTACTCGAAAATTGTACGCGTGCCACCGATACCATCTGCGACCGCCGCCGGCCCGCTAGCGAAGGCCCTAAATTTTACGACCGACACCCGCTAACTGAACGATAGGATCGACACCGAACGAAACCATCAATGTAAGGGAACCACATTTTTACACTCTTTGTACTTGAGCGTTAATAGAATTAGCCAAACTGGCTGATTTCAATAAATCAACTATTAATTAGAAACAAGTCACTTCCAAACAATCGGATTATTTCCATAAATTTCTTAAAAATCCTTCCTTCCTCCAGCACATCCTCTTTTTACCCTCATCCCGTGCTATTGCGCTAGGCGTAGGCAAGAAAGAGGGAACCACACTTTATATGCCGACGTCCCCTCCGGACGTGACACATTGCTTGACTTGGTCGATTTTTCAAATCGATGCGCATTGCTTGACTCGGTCGATTTTTGAAACCGACGCGCATTGCTTGACTTGGTCGATTTTTCAAATCGACGCGCATTGCTTGAATTCGTCGATTTTTCAAATCGACGCGCATTGTTTGACAGTCGATTTTTCAAATCGACGCGCATTGCTTGACTCGGTCGATTTTTTAAATCGACGCGCATTGTTTGACTTGGTCGATTTTTCAAATCGACGCGCATTGCTTGAATTAGTCGATTTTTCAAATCGACGCGCATTGGTTGACTTCGTCGATTTTGCAAATCGACGCCCATTGCGTGACTCGGTCGATTTTTCAAATCGACGCGCTTTGCTTCACTTGGTCGATTTTTCAAATCGACGCGCATTGCTTGAATTAGTCGATTTTTCAAATCGACGCGGATTGGTTGACTTCGTCGATTTTGCAAATCAACGCGCATTGCTTGACAGTCGATTTTTCATATCAACGCGCATTGCTTGACTTGGTCCATTTTTCAAATCGACGCGCATTGCTTGACTTCGTCGATTTTTCAAATCGACGCGCATTGTTTGACAGTCGATTTTTCAAATCGACGCGCATTGCTTAACTTGGTCGATTTTTCAAATCGACGCGCATTGCTTGACTGGGTCGATTTTTCAAATCGACGCCCATTGCTTGAATTAGTCGATTTTTCAAATCGACGCGCATTGGTTGACTTCGTCGATTTTGCAAATCAACGTGCATTGCTTGACAGTCGATTTTACAAATCAACGGGCATTACTTGACTTGGCCGATTTTTCAAATCGACGCGCATTGCTCGACTTGGTGGATTTTTCAAATCGACGCGCATTGTTTCACTTCGTCGATTTTTCAAATCGGCGCGCATTGCTTGACTTGGTCGATTTTTCAAATCGACGCGCATTGTTTGACAGTCGATTTTTCAAATCGACGCGCATTGCTTGACGGTCGATTTTTCAAATCGACGCGCATTGCTTGACGGTCGATTTTTCAAATCGACGCGCATTTCTTGAATTAGTCGATTTTTCAAATCGAAGCGCATTGCTTGACTTAGTCGATTTTACAAATCAACGCGCATCGCTTCGTCGATTTTACATATCGACGCGCATTGCTTGACTTGGTCGATTTCTCAAATCGACGGGCATTGCTTGACTTGGTCGATTTTTCAAATCGACGCGCATCGCTTGACACAGTCGATTTTTCAAACCGACGCGCATTGCTTGACTCGGTCGATTTTTCAAATCGACGCGCATTGCTTGACTTGGTCGATTTTTCAAATCGACGCGCATTGCTTGACGGTCGATTTTTCAAATCGACGCGCATTTCTTGAATTGGTCGATTTTTCAAATCGACGCGCATTGCTTGACTTAGTCGATTTTACAAATCGACGCGCATTGCTTGACTTAGTCAATTTTTCAAATCGACGCGCATTGCTTGACTTGGTCGATTTTTCAAATCGACGGGCATTGCTTGACTTGGTCGATTTTTCAAATCGACGCGCATCGCTTGACACAGTCGATTTTTCAAACCGACGCGCATTGCTTGACTCGGTCGATGTTTCAAATCGACGCGCATTGCTTGACTTGGTTGATTTTTCAAATCGACGCGCATTGCTTGACGGTCGATTTTTCAAATCGACGCGCATTGCTTGACTTAGGCGATTTTACAAATCAACGCGCATCGCTTAGTCGATTTTACATATCGACGCGCAATGCTCGACTTAGTCAATTTTTCAAATCGACGCGACGCTGAGCCCCTCGCGAACGGTCACCCCAACCCCAAACAGTCCCCAAATATTTTCTATTCTTTTGTGGGGCCTCCTGAATAATTTAAGGAACATATTATTGTTTTAGCTGGGAATCAGACATCCCTTACGGAATAATTATTCAGTTGGCGGAATAGAGTAAAGAATAGAAGACTCGACAACTCTTAAATTTTCTTGGCATTAAGGGAAATTGTTGGACAATATTGCGTTGTCAGAGTCCGAGAAATAATACTCCTCGGGAACTTAGAGTCAGTTTATCAAAATAAACCGAAATAACGTTACAGTCCCCGGGAGTAGAGCCAACAAACGAATCGTCGAGTAAGACTTTTCATTGTTTGTTTATAGCGGTATTTTTTCTTTTAAAGATTGAGTTATTGAAGCCATTGGGTTATACTTAATTTTTTTTGGGTTTTGGTTTTGACCAAAAATTGATATTCCGTTTTAACCGTGCCGCGGAGTAATCGCGAGCGGTTACCCCCTCCCCAACCCCCTAATTTTTTCGTTTATTGCGTTTAGCTCACCCGCAAAATGGCAGATACCCCGGTGACGACGAGTACAGTCACGACCCCCACCCGTACGTCCCCCGTTATGACCACTTCCCCAATAGATCACCCCCGAGGACCGACATCGCCGCTCTCAGTGGATGTAGCCAATCTCTCGCTGAAGGCTACGGAAGAGAGGATAGCAAGACAAAAAGTTGAGCGGTTGACGACGATGCGGGACATCCTAGCAGCCTGTGACCGAGCGGGTCTCAACACGGACGGGACACAAAACGAAGTACAGGATCGCCTCATCCGGAACGCAATAAGGACACGGATTCCAGGAGCCTCAATCCGTTGGGATGTCTCGAAGGATGAGCGGGGGGACGCCCCCCCATTCACGCTATCGGCTGCCTTGGCCGATCCACTGACGGCAACGTTATTCGGATCATCGACCGCTGACCGCCACCAAGCGCCGACATACGAGGAGTATCGGCCAATACAGAGGCGGATGATGACGTCGTCACCACCCTGGTCCCAAGGAGAGGCAGCGGGTCCGGACGACCCCGATAGAACGCCGACGCCATCGCCCAGGAGACTGGCGGTCCAGAGGGATCGGAGGTCAGCAACAGGAAGAGTCAGTCCGACACCCGCGCCCCGAGGAAACGTCACCGCAGCCCCCGACCGTACCGCGGTCACCTTTGCCCTTCCCCCTTCCCAGTCACCCCACCAACCATCCCATGCCTTTCCGACATCCAGCCCAACTGCCACAGGATTGTTAAGGATAAGCGGTAGCCAGGAGTGGCCACCGCATGACATGTATACCCTGTCGGCACCCACCCCCCGGAACAGTACCCGAATAGGACCCCTCCCAAAGGCTCGATCGCGACATGCAGACCCTCCCCCTCCCCGACCCCGATCCCAACAGGACTCGACACAGTATTACGACTCGCAAGGGCCACGGCATGCGAGAGGAATCGACCATTGGCAGAGATACGGGCCCCGATTCACGGAGAATCTGGACGAAGATGCCGAGGAATTTCTGTGGAGGATGCACGAATACTGTACCTCCAGGAAGCTCATGGAGGAAGATCTGATGGACGCCCTTCCCGAAGCTTTCACCGGTGACGCGCGCCTTTGGTTGAGAGTAAAACGAGAGGAATGGAGCTCGTACGAAGAATTCGTCTTTTACTTTCGGGAACGATTCGGCCATGGAGACTTACAGGAACGTCTCCGAAAGTCGCCAACGGGGCAGTAGTTCCAACGGGTCGCCAACGGGGCAGTAGTTCCGGTAGACGGGGCAGTCACCCTGACCTTCGATCTCGCGGGAAAAGTCCAATCCCTCCAGGTACGCGTAGCCGCGTTAGGCTATGAATTTGTTATGGGGATTGACTTTTTAAGATTGTTCGGAATGCGAGTGGATTACAAAACGGATACGTGGTCCCTTCACGGTGGTCCCGAGCGTAGCTTCGCGACACCGGGTGGGCCACGTTGGAGCATCCCCGCATTCCCCGAGGCTGCAGGCTTGGAACCTGCCTCGGTCTCGGCAAATAGACGCCTGGAATCTCTTCTGGACGAGTTAGTACCCCCCTCACAAGACGGACAGTTAGGACGAACGAACCTGACGCAACATTACATCGACGTGCAAGGGCACCCCCCTATCCGACAGAAGCCCCGTACAATTTCCCCCGTACCTCCTCCGAATAGCCCAAGCCGAAGTCGATAAAATGGTCCAAGAGGGAGTGATCGAGAGGACGAAGAGCTCTTGGCTGAGTAACCCGGTGATCGTCCCGAAGCCAGGCGGAAAGCATCGTTTCGCATTGACTATCGCGACGTGAACCGGGTAACGATGAAGGACCTACCCTCTTCCCAATATGGATCGGATCTTGGATGGCCTTCGGCTAGCCCGGTTCATCTCGAAGTTAGATCTGAGCCAAGCTTATTTCCAGATCCCTGTAGACCCCCAAAGTCGTCCTGTAACCGCCTTCGCCCTTCCTGGCCGAGGACTTTTCCAGTTCAGGAGAATGCCGTTCGGGCTGACGAACGCACCAGCGACGTTTCAGCGGCTGATGGATCAGCTCATCGATCCGGCATGGGAGCCCCATGTCTTTGCGTATCTCGATGACGTGATCATCGCCACCGACACCGAAGCCGAGCACGTCGAGTATTTGAGGATCGTCCTGGAAGTCTTCCGAGCCGCGGGGCTCACTATCAACCGGGAGAAAAGCGAATTTTTCGGCCCGGAAGTAACGTATCTAGGATTCGCCATCGGCCGGGACGGATTGAAGGCAGACCCGGAAAAAGTTGCCCCCATCCTAGCATACCCTCCACCCAGGACCCTTCGGCAATTACGCCGTTTCCTGGGGATGGTAGGGTGGTATGCCCGATTTTTACTCACCCTTTCGCGGGATAAAATTCCCCTGACCGAGCTCCTGAAAAAGGACGTTCCCTGGAACTGGGGGACCGAACAGCAGGAAGCCTTCGAGTCTCTCCGCGAAGCCCTAAGTCAGACCCCAATCCTAGCCCGCCCCGATTTCACCCGCCCTTTCGTCCTCCAGACAGACGCCAGCGACTCGGCCGTGGGAGCCGTTCTGACGCAGGAATTCGACGGTGAAGAACATCCGATTGCGTTTGCCAGCAGGGTGCTGAGTAACGCCGAACGTAAATACACCGTCACGGAGAAGGAGTGCTTGGCGGTAATTTGGGCAGTGAGGAAGTTTCGACCGTACAACGAAGGCACTCACGTTACCGTCATCACCGACCATAGCAGTCTCCAATGGCTACGGAATCTGAAGGACCCTTCTGGACGATTAGCCCGGTGGGCACTCTCGATGCAGGCATGGGACCTGACGATCGTCCATAGGAAAGGAACCCTTCATTTTGTCCCTGATGCCCTTTCCCGCCTGTACGAGGACACCGACGCGGCCTTAGCCGCACTCGGAGAAAGTACCGACCCCTGGTACCTGGACAAGGTACAAAACGTCCGTGAATTCCCCTGGAAATACCCAAGGTGGAAACTCGAGGACAACAAGCTGTACTATCGTCGGCCGCATTCAATCATCGATCCGACGATTGTGGATTTGGACGCCTGGAAGCTTGTCTTGCCGGCCGAGACTAGGCCGCGAGCAATGGAGGATGCCCATCAAGGACCCCAGGCTGGCCACCTGGGTACTGATAAAACGTATCAACGGGTCATCCAGGATTTCTTCTGGCCAGGCATATTCCAAGATGTAGCACGATACGTGGCGCGTTGCCCCGTATGTCAGCTCCACAAGGTTTCGCAGCTACCCCCGTCCGGCCTGATGAGAGCGCACCACGGAAGGTCCCTGGTGCGTAGTTGCTGCCGACGTGATGGGTCCGTTTCCCCCCAGCAAAGCCAAGAACCGTTACGTCGTTGTCTTCCAGGATGTCTTCACGAAGTTCGTGGAGGCTAAGGCGCTCGGTAGTGTTACCGGCGCCACAATAATGAAGGCGTTCGAGACTTTGGTGGTCAACCGATACGGTTGCCCACAGTATTTCCTGACCGACAACGGAACGGAATTCGTGAATACGCACGTAACGCGGTATTTGGACGAGCTTGGAATTCACCAGACAACGGTGCCGCCCTAACACGCGCAGGCGAATCCGGTTGAGCGAGTCAACCGGACTCTGAAGACAATGATAACATCGTACGTGGGAATGGATAACCGAGACTGGGACGCCCACTTGTCGGAGTTATGCATTGCGATGAACACGGCCGTGCAGTCCTCAACCCAGATGACCCCCGCATTTTGGAATTTTGGCCGTAACCCTCGCCCAGTCAAAAGCCTCCGAGACCAAGTCCCTGAACCCCCCAAATTAACCCCCGGAGACCCGGAAGTTTGGTCCAATCGGATGCAGCGGTTACCTCTGCTGCACGACTGGGTTCGGAAGAACCTAGAGGCCGCCGCGAAAAGGCAGGCCAAATACTACAATAAGAACCGAAAAGATACGAGGTATCAGGGGGGAGATGTAGTTCTGCGGAAGAACCGAGTTCTGTCGTCAGGAGCGCAGAACTTCGCCGCCAAACTGGCGCCGCGGTATAGCGGCCCCTTTCGTATCCTGGCGGTGCACTCCCCTGTAGTATATGAACTCGAGGATCCGACGAGTCGTCGCAACCCTCGAGTTCACATTAAGGATCTGAAGCCCTTCCGGGACCCGCAAGGAGTTCCAACCCAAGAAGAAGAGGCCGCCCCAGACCCAGCGATTGCCGGCCCGAGCAGGCCGCGATCACCAACTCTAGCGGCCCCTGACCCGGCGATTGCCGGCCCGAGCAGGCCGCGATCACCAGCTACAGAAGCCCCAAACCCAAAACGGCGTCGCCGTAGCGGGCTACGTTCCCAACGTTCAAAGCAGGTAGAGCTCTCCGACGCCCACCTTTTTGACCTGATCTCCCGTTTGGAACGACAAGGACAGTAGGATCAAGGACAGACTCGCGCTTAGTAATGTTTGCTTTGCTTTAAGTGCTAACTTGGGGTTTTGCGAGATGCATACCCCGATGTCCCACACCCAAATCCCATTCCGATGTCCAAATCCTGACGCCCCAAATCCTACCCCCACCTATTGTTGCCCCAAACACGATATCCTACATCCCAAGGCCTGGCTCTGGAACAGCTTCACGAACGGCCAAGGAAGCCCCGACGAAGAAGAATCCAGCGACTAGCGAGTCAACGTAGTCATCTAGAGATTAGATACGGTGAAAGGCCAAGGAAGCCTCGCCGGAGGTCCCATCGAGCATCGAGATACTCACCCGATGGTGAAGCTACATAACGACTGACGACAGTACCAGAGTATGCGACGAACGACTACCAGTAGGGCAAAGTCATCGCAAAGACTTAATGAATCAAGGTAACCAGTCTGTGATTTAATTATAAGGAACTTATCACTTCAGTATTACGGGGAATTCCAGCCAACGGATATCATGAGTAAATGCCGCCAGTCTAGTACTCAAGTAAACCTTTCCTTAAAATACCCCTTCCGCCCTTCTCCCCTGAAGTAACGAAGGTAAAACTGAATAACCGCTCTTGCAGGAAAAGAGGGGAGTACTCCAGTTTAAGGAGGGGGGAGTTGTGACGTTGCGTCACAAAGGAGATAGTGGAAAAGCCCGCGTGACCACGCTCTCCGCCACGCACCTTTGATAGGAAAAATTAGAATGTTAATATTAAGATAGTATAAGTTATTTTTATTGTATAGAAGCCGCGACACTATCCCTCCCGTCCTTCCCGCACCCCTTTTCGCGATCGCGGCACGACCGGGCGGACTGTCGACTGGAGCCACGTCGGCCCGGCCGTCGACTCCAAGAACCAGCAGCGCCATCTCCCAACGACGAGGACGGTGGACTGGCCGTCCGAGGGCACCTCGCTGCCATCTCCCGAGTCTCTGGCCTACCGCACGCGTCAAGAGAGACGCAGCCCTCGCGCGGTATTGCTGGCGAGCGCCGTACCGATCGGGGCGCTCCGCGACTCGGGAGGGGCAAGAGTCACGAGAGAAGATCGAGCGACAGAGCGAGCCACGTGGATCGCGATCTAAATCAATAGGAGGTCCGTCATCTATAACGGGATTGGGCGAGAGGAGGAAGCCGTCCGGCGTGGACCGTCACTGAGTCGTGGAGCGTGGTCCTGCGAGGAGCAAAAGCGATAGCGACAAAGCCCGAGAGAAAACCGAGAGAAAATCGAGCGATAGAGCGAATAGAGCCGAGGAAAGGAGAGAATAATATCCGATTTGAGGGATAGAGACTTCCCAGCGATACTGTAAGTGTTCTTTCTCTTTTTGTCTTTCGCAAGAGCGGCACCGAAAGCCGCTAAAAATTAGCTCGGAAAATTGTGTCGCACGGGCGACTGTTGAATTCGTTCCCGTCGTCCCTCCCCCGTCATTCCTAATCGTCGTCCCAACTCCGTGCGCGTCGCAATAAAGGCAGTGTAAACTAGATTAAGGTCATTAAACTCAGTGTGTGCGATTAGAGTCATTAGTAGGAAAATACAGTGTGAAAAGGTGCTCGTGGCGGATCCCCGGTGTCCCTCGCGAAAGTCTCCCTCGCGCGCGCGAAGCCGCGGCCACCTCGTGTAGCACGACCGCCGGCCGACTTGGGTGACGCTGCCGCGAGAGTACCTCGCGGCGCGATAAACTCGCGCAATTGGTATTTCGAGATTTATAGTTTTTTTAAGTGTATTAATTCGCGAGTTACAAAATAAAATTTGAAATAGACGTGGTCCAACTTAAGAGGCCATCATTTTAGAGAACCCCGTCTGTCCCCGATACCCTGAGACGTCCCCATTTCCATTTGTATAGAGTCTCTCGCTTGCCGGCTGAAGGCCGCGTTTGTTTTTTTTTGTTTGATTGGTTAGAAATTGAGTGTGCGTTAAGCGCGTTGTCCGAGAAAGGCTGGCGCCCAAAATAAATTCACAGAATTTATAAATTGAGAGAAAATATTACACGGGTCGAGAAATAGCGTTTGGGACTTCGCGTGTCCGGTAACCCCTTAAATAATTCGAGTCAAAGTCATTATCATTGCGAAACATTTTTATTATATCGAGTCTTCCGTTATTGATTTTTATAATTTATCCCTTAACTTCTTTTTTTTGTATCGAGATTTCCTTTCTTAATTGGTGTAAAATAAATTATATTTGAATTTTATGTTGACCCATCAGTGATTTTCCCGTTCCCCCTCCCACCGCCTACGTTAACACGCGATACCTGTCATAATATATATATATATATGCAGACACGCGGCGCGTGGTGAGAGAGAGGGTGTGTGTGTGTATGTATGTATGTATATATATACCGCACTCCCAGGGCATAGACACTGTGACACATCTTAACCATGTTGCCTTAACGCTGTTATATACATATAAGTACGCCCTCTCTTTCCTACTATATAGACGACTCTCTCTCTCTCACCGTACGTATCTGCATTGCGTGGCCATAAAGTATAGGTGTACTTCCTCCCCGCTCATGTATGCAGCATTATGTATAGAGAGAGAGAGAGAGTCCTTTCGCGCTAAACACAGCGCGGTCTTTCTCTCTCTCTCTCTCTCTCTCTCTCTCTCTCTCTCTCTCTCTCTCTCTCTCTCTCCCTCTCTCTCTCTTTGATATTTAAAAATTATGTTTTTCAAATTTATTTACAGGCGTCGCGGCCTCGTCGGAGCGGGAGCCAGCGGAAGCATTTTTGTTCGTGGCGGCAAAATTTTGTCGCCCACGCCGTCGGGGTGAGGAGACGGCGCTTCAAGCTACGGGCAGCCATCGACATCCTCTGGGCCGACGATGCCAACTCGCGGGAGATGATGGAGTGGGGCTGGGAACCAGCCGATATTTTGGGGCTGTGTCGTTTATTTTACGACGACGTAGCCCCTGAAGAGGGCTGGTGGCTCAGCCGTGTACGGCTGTGGTGGCTACCGGTCCTCTTCCCCAGCGCAAATACTGCAGCGCCTTGGCTCTAAATTAATGGCTAGCATGTTTTGTTTTTGAAAATAAAAATTCCATCATGTTGTCAGATTTTTTTTTCACTTCGAAATGTCCATAGCCCCTATGCCAAGGCGGTTGCTGACTCCGCAGAAAAGGCGACACACGCACGTAAGTATAGCTCCCTCATTCCTCTTCTCAATCGTAGCGGGCCACTATGGCGAGCCACCATAATTTCCCTCGATTCTACGCCCACCTCGGCTACCCCCACCACGGGCCGAGGAGTGGGGATAGCAGTGGGGGTCGCCATAGTGGCCCCCTTACTACTGACCCGCATTGCTTGACTTTGTCGATTTTTCAAATTGACGCGCATTGCTTGACTTGGTCGACTTTTCAAATCGACGCGCATTGCTTGACTTGTTCGATTTTTCAAATCGACGCGCATTTTGCTTGACTTAGTCGATTTTACAAATCAACGCGCATTGCTTGACACATCCGATTTTTCAAACCGCCGCGCATTGCTTGACTTGGTCGATTTTTAAAATTGACGCGCATTGCTTGACGTGGTCGATTTTCAAATCGACGCGCATTGCTTGACTTCGTCAATTTTTTTCGACGCGTTATGCCCGAAGGCGCGCCACTGCGGTCTCGTCTAACCGACAAGACGAATCCCCAAGCCAAGGGCTGAGTCTCAACAGATCGCAGCGTGGTAACTGCTCTACCGAGTACAACACGCCGCCAGGTACCTAAGTCGTCTACAGACGATTCCGAGTCTCAACATCGAACTTAAAAAACCCATGATCGACCTTTAGAAGCTAAGCCGACGGACGGTAAGATCCCGTAGTCGGCGTGACACTCCGTAAGGCAAACGGGGCTCGTGCGATGACACGTTCGTAAATGTGCCACCTAGTAGAATCGCATTGTTTTGAGCCTTTCCACTTACGAGACTCCTAGTGATATCGTTGCCTCCTTTGACTAGAAAGACTAGACTTAGGACACCAGCGTTATTCTTTGACAGATGTACCGCCCCAGTTAAACTCCCCGCCTGGCAGTGTCTTCGAATCAGATCACGCGGGAATATGATCGGCGATCGGCCGAAGCCTCTCACCACTCTTACACGCTTGGCTCTAGAACACCGTGACAGCCAGGGACAAAGTCCGAGGCGCACGCGCTCCGCCTAACCGAGTAAGTAAAGAAATGATGAAAGTAGTGGTATTTCACCGGCGATGTTGCCATCTCCCACTTATGCTACACCTCTCATGTCTCCTTACAGTGCCAGACTAGAGTCAAGCTCAACAGGATCTTCTTTCCCCGCTAATTTTTCCAAGCCCGTTCCCTTGGCAGTAGTTTCGCTAGAAAGTAGATAGGGACATTTTTAATCACCTGTTCTATTTTACGTGCCGTCACCGCCTCTCGGCATACGACACGGCACCCAAGTGCGTGGGGTCGGGATCACGCCCGAAAAACGCACCGCCCCGTCTCGCCAGCTCGCACCTGAGCGCCGAGCCCGAGACGGGGCGGCTACGAATCCCCGCCCGGGAGTTAGCCCGGACAGGCCCCTTGGCAAGGGAGGGGGGGGGAGTACTTTCCAACTTCCCTACGACCTAATAAGGGCTGCTCCCGAGTTGAGATTAAAGGCAACTCACACGCCGCCACCACTGCCCCCACGAATCCGACTCCATGGCCGGGCGGCGGCGGCCGAAGCCGCCACCGCGCACCCCGGCCCCCGTGGAGTAGATAGGGACATTTAATCACCTGTTTTATTTTACGTGCCGTCTCCGCCTCTCGGCATACGACACGGCACCCAAGTGCGTGAGGTCGGGATCACGCCCGACCAACGCACCGCCCCGTCTCGCCAGCTCGCGCCTGAGCGGCAAGCCCGAGACGGGGCGGCTACCAATCCCCGCCCGGGAGTTAGCCCGGACAGGCAAGGGGGGAGTACCTTCCAACCTCTCTACAACCTAAGAAAAGCCGCTCCCGAGTTGAGATGACGGGCAACTCACACGCCGCCACCACTGCCCCCAGGAATCCGACTCCATGGCCGGGCGGCGGCGGCCGAAGCCGCCACCGGGCACCCCGGCCCCCGTGGTACCAGTATTCGCCACTGGTCGGACGCTCGTGGGCCGATTTGGCCCACTACGGAATAGGCTCTAACCAGCCATGGCACCGGTCCGCCAGCTCAGGTCCGCGGGTGCGCCAAACCCGAAAGGGCCGGGGCCTTACGACCTCCTGCGCCCTTCCCTGCGGAAAAACCCCCTCAACTACCTACTCCACTCCCGAGATCTGGCTCCTCAGCTCGAAGGCCCAGCCCGCAAAGCTCCTGAGAGCCCGGAAGTTCTCGGTGTAGTCGACAACCCCTTAAAGCTCCCAGGCCCCGTTCATGCCCCGCCGGACGCCCATGCCGGCCAAGTCACGACGCTCTGCGTAACGCGGACAGTCCAGCAGGACATGAGGAGAAGTCTCCTCCGCCCCCCCCCCGCACAGACACCCCGGGGCCACCGAGAGAGTCCTCCGATGGAGGAACTCATTCAACGACCCGTGCCCCGTCAGCAAGTATCCCGTGCAGAGCCCGAAGCAGCTCCCCCTCAGGAGCGCCGCGGGCACGGCGGGATCGGGGACGAACAGGCGGGTAGTGGCGCTCTTAGGGCAGACCCGCCACCTCGCCCTCCACTCGTCCCGCACGACCCCACGCGCCCGGGCCCTACCCACGGTCACCTCCTCGCCCCGAACCGCGGGAAGCCCCCACGGGACATTAAATCACCTTTTGTATTTTACGTGCCGTCTCCGCCTCTCGGCATACGACACGGCACCCAAGTGCGTGGGGTCGGGATCACGCCCGACCAACGCACTGCCCCGTCTCGCCAGCTCGCGCCTGAGCACCGAGGCCGAGACGGGGCGGCTACCAATCCCCGCCCGGGGGTTAGCCCGGACAGGCCCCTTGGTAAGGGGGGGAGTACTTTCCAACCTCCCTACGGCCTAAGATAGGGCCGCTCCCGAGTTGAATTATCGCGCAACTCACACGCCGCCACTACTGCCCCCACGAATCCGACTCCATGGCCGGGCGACGGCGGCCGAAGCCGCCACCGGGCACCCCGGCCCCCGTGGTACCAGTATTCGCCACTGGTCGGACGTTCGTGGGCCGATTTGGCTCACTCCGGGATAGGCTCTAACCAGCCATGGCACCGGTCCGCCAGCTCAGGTCCGCGGGTGCGCCAGACCCGAAAGGGCCAGGGCCTTACGACCTCCTGCACCCTTCCCTGCGGAAAAACCCACTCGGCCACCTACTCCACTCCCGCGGTCTGGCTCCTCATCTCGAAGGCCCAGCCCGCAAAGCTCCTAAGAGCCCGGAAGTTCTCGGGGGAGTCGACAACCCATTGAAGCTCCCAGGCCCCGTTCATGCCCCGCCGGACACCCATGCCAGCCAAGTCACGACGCTCCGCGTAGCGCGGACAGTCCAGCAGGACATGAGGAGAAGTCTCCTCCGCCCCCCCGCACAGGCACCCCGGGGCCGCCGAGAGAGTCCTCCGATGGAGGAACTCATTCAACGACCCGTGCCCCGTCAGCAGGTACCCCGTGCAGAGGCCGAAGCAGCTCCCCCTCAGGAGCGCCGCGGGCACGGCGTGGTCGGGGACGAACAGGCGGGTAGTGGCGCCCTTAGGGCAGACCCACCACCTCACCATCCACTCATCCCACACGACCCCACGCGCCCGGGCCCTACCCACGGTCACCTCCTCGCCCCGAACCGCGGGAAGCCCCCACGGGACAGGCAGCCCCTTCCGAAGGAAGTAGGCCGCCTCGAGGTACTTCGCCTCCAAGTCCCATGGCAGCTCCCCCATGAGCACCGTCATCGCCTCCGTAGAGACGGTGCGGCACACGTGCAGAGAGGCAAGGAGGACCGAGCGCTGCGCTCTGTTGAGCTGCACCGCTGCCGTCGCTCTCGCCCTCACGTAGCCCCCCCAGACGGAGGCGCTGTACATCGCAGCCGGGACAAAGAGGCCCCGGTACCAGGACCCTACGGCCCGGCGCCGGAGCCCCCAGTCCCGCCTCATCACCCGCCGCAGCTGACAAACCAGGGAGGCGGTCTTCTCCCGGACCCCCCGCAAGTGGGGCTCAAAATTGAGCCGCTCACCCACGAGGATGCCCAGGTATCGGACCTCCCCCCTGTACGGCACCGCACCCCCGTCCAGGAGGACCCTGGGGTTCCTGGTGGCCGCGAACCTTCCCCGGAGCATCATGCACACCGTCTTCTCCGGGGAAATCGCCACCCCCGACTCGACACCCCACTCCCTCACCATCTCGAGGGATTCCGCAGCTCGAGTCTCAAGACTCAAGCGGGAATCCCCCGAGGAGATCAGGAGCGTGTCATCGGCGTATGCGACAGCCTCGATGTTCGCGTCCCGGAGCCGCCGCAGCAAGGGGTCCAGGGCCAGATTCCAGAGAATCGGACCCGACATCGACCCCTGCGGGCAGCCCCGCTCCACGCTCAGCTCAACCCGGTCGTACCGGGAAGCCATAAACGCCCGACGATCGCTGAAGAAGCTCCGCCGGACGCCCAATTCAGGGCATCCGGCGGCCTCCAGAATCCCGAGGATCGTGGCCCAGCTCAGGTGGTCGAAGGCCCCCTTAAAATCCACGAACCTGCCGAGCACGTATCGGTGGGGGGACTTCTCGACCACCCTCATCGCCGTGTGCCACGCGTCCTCGGTCCCTCTGCCGGCCCTAAAGCCGAACTGCCGGTCGGCAAGGTCGTGGACATCCCTGCCCTCCAGCCTTGCCACCAGCACCTTCTCCAACAGCTTCCCAAGGGCCGACAGCAGGCTGATCGGTCTGTAAGACCCAGCCTCGTCGGGCGGCTTCCCAGGGCCCTTCAGGATGGCCACGACACGGGCGATTTTCCACTGGGGCGGGAACACCTCAGCTTCCAAGCACCCGTTGTACATGGCCAGAGCCAGGTCCGGCGCGACCGTCACGAGCGCCCGCACCATGGGGACGGTAATCCCGTCTGGCCCAGGCGCACTGGCGACCTTCATCCGTCTCAAGGCGCGCCACAATTCGGCGATCGACACCGGGGCGGGGGGGTCGGGCGCCAGAGGGGCCATCCCCCCCGCAGCTTCCCCATCGGGGAGCCGCGGGAAGAAACGCCCCAGGAGCGCCCGGGCACTCGCCTCCCAAGAGGTGGCAAGCACCCCCCCCCCCCCCCCGCCCTAACGCCACCGATATCAACGGGGCCCCGCCGGCCCCTGAGGATCCGATAAACGTCTCCCCAAGGATCGGCGTTGCCCACCTCACCGACAAAGGAGCGCCAGTCCTGTTCCTTCTTCCCGAGGAGCAGACGGTGATAGCCCCGGTACTGCTCACGGTAAGCAACCCGGAGCGCCGTCCGCTCCTCCTGAGGAGCCTCCCGCCGCCTCGCCCGCTGCAGGGCCGCTCTGGCCCGCCTCGCGAGTCGCCTCGCCGAGTCGAGCTCCCGGCACCACCAGCGGGACCTCCTTCGCGGCCGCGCACCCGCCGGGACGTCACGGCCCCGGCGAAGGCAACGGGCCTACTTCCGGTCAACGCCTCGCGGTCCAAGGCCGCTGCCACCCCTCCCAGGGCCGCGCCGTACTCTGCCCAGTTCACGTCGACAGCCCGCCACCTGCGAACAGGCAGCGGGAGGTCGGCAACTCCGTCTATCCGGGCAAGGGTTACGCCGATGGCGTTGTGGTCCGAGTGTACCAGATCGGGCAGGACCTCCCACCCGACCCGGTACACTCCCTCCACACCCCTACCCAGAGAGACGTTGATGTCCGACCGGCCCACAGGGCCGTCGAACGTGAACTCCCGAGACGGCTCGTTCAAGACCTCCAGGTCGCAAGCGACGATAAAGGTCTCGAACTCACAGCCCCTGACCTCGTTCTCATGGCCCCGGAGGCGGTTCTTGGAGTGCCACAGGCGGGACACGGCGGTCGCGTCCATGCCCGCCAACACGGGCGCCCCCCGCAGCTGAGTAAACACCCACTTCAAATATTGAAGGTAGCTGCGTAGGGGCTCACCGTGCCGTCAGTACATGGCGCAAAGGTACAAAGTACCAAAAACGCCGTGCACCCACACCGTAGCACCCCCTTCGCCACCAGGGACGACGACAACCGCGGCATCCAGCGAGGCATCGGCCAGCACAACGGCGGATTTGCCGTCAACGCACTGGAAAACCCGCATCCACGCCGGGATCCCCGCCACAACGCCACCCGCCCTCAGGTAGGGTTCCTGCAGGAGGCCAGCACCGTAGCGGCCCTTGTGGAACTCACACATCCTTCCACGACATCCACACGACGCGCAACATAAAGGCACATCGTGCCTTGCCCACCGGAGACCAATCAGCGCGGCTCCCTAGTCGCGTCGCCACCAGTTCTGTGTAGCGCGCCCATCAAGAAACAAAAAGCCCGCGCGTTACTAGGATACGAAATTATTATTATCCTTCCAACAATCTTCATTCCCTTTTCTGTTTGCCTAGAATAAAGACATATATTTTAATTACTATCCGCGTCGAACAGTTATTCTCCCTCAACGGACTTTCGAACCGCCACAGTAATTTTTGGTGACCCCGACGTGATCTGAAAAGACACGATAAAAGGCTCGGCGAGCCTGCGCTTTTTCGTCGCCCCGCGTCCTAGCGATACCGCACTATCAGTCGCGATTCTCTACCATCGCGATACCGCGCCATCCGCGATTTCGCGTCATCCGCGTCTCCCGCGAAACGCGCGTTCACGAGCTCGCTCCGCCGCCGTGAATGTCCGAGCCAGATACATCTCAGCGTGGTCTCTATTTCGAACCGGAAATAACCGACGACGAAAGCAACGACGAATCGTCTTTCACCGACAGGGCCACCTTCGAAGCCGAACGGAGCGACGAAGAAACCATGGCCACCGGACAGGTATCTCGCATAGCGAAATTGCCGCCGTTCTGGAAGGACGATCCTACCGTGTGGTTCTTTCAAGTCGAAGCCTCGTTCGCAATAGCCGGAGTGACGGTCGACGAGACCAAGTTTCAGTACATCCTCGCGAACCTGGACCCCAGCATACTGCCCTTCGTTTCCGACCTGATTCAACAACCGCCGGCACAAGAGAAGTATAAGGCTATAAAGGAGCGCATTCTTGCATCATTCTCCGAGTCAAAGGAAAGCAAACTTCGGCGAATGCTGAAAGGGCAACTGCTCGGAGACCGCAAACCGAGTCACTTCCTCCAACACCTCCGCAGCTTATCGTCGAACCAGTGCGACGACATAATCCTCAAATCTCTCTTCCTCGAACAGCTGCCGCAGCAGGTTAGTGCCATTCTCGCGGCTAGCTCGGAGGCAGATTTGGGAAAACTCGCTACGATGGCGGACCAGATCATGGACCTCCAGCGACCGGCACAGGCATACGCAATTCAACACTCCGGACCCTCGCCGGCACAGCCTCAAGCTCAAGCACTCCTCACGGAGGTGACTACAGCCGACCTTCTCCGCCAAATCAACGCGTTGACCGCGAGGTTCGACAAAGCTTTCAGCGATCGACAAGGTGAGAGGGCCCGATCTCGCAATAGATCGAACAGCGGCTACAGCCAAAGCCGAGCGAGCACACCCGGAGGGTGCGAGAACTGTCGTTCGAAATCGCCGGGACCCAGCGAAGATTCCGAGAAGACGTGTTACTACCATCGCAGATTCGGAAATAAAGCTCGAAACTGCCAGAAGCCGTGCTCGTGGAAGTCTTCGCCTCCTTCGTCGGAAAACTAGCCTCGCCGTTGCACATCCAGGCGGTTGACGACGGCGATTACACGCAATACCGCCTGATCATCCTCGACAGAGTCTCCGGGATATCATTCCTCGTCGACACCGGAGCAGACATCTCGATAATATCACATAGCTCGATGGGGGACGCTCGCACAGAGCCATCGTCATACAAACTATACGCGGCAAACGGTACGTTAATCGACACCTTCGGAGAAAAGTTGCTACATCTCAACCTCGGGCTTCGGCGACAACAGAGTTGGATCTTCACCATCGCCGCGGTATCAAGGGCCATCCTCGGAGCCGATTTCCTCGCTCACCACGGTCTTCTGGTCGATCTGAAAAACAAAAGACTCATCGACTCGGAAACGCGCCTATTCTCGATCGGTATCGTCGCTTGCGAAGCTTATTCGTCGGTCTCAACGGTCTCGAGCGAATTGCCATTCCGAGAGCTCCTCAGCGAGTTCGTGGCTATCACTCGACCGATACAATTCACGGGATCGTGTAAGCACGGTGTACAACACCACATCGTAACCAACGGACCTCCGATCGCCGAACGCGCGCGTCGACTGATCACTGAGAAGTTCAACGCAGCTAAGCAAGACTTCGAATTCATGGTAGCCCAAGGAATCTGTCGACCGTCGGACAGTCAGTGGGCTAGCCCACTTCACCTCGTGAAAAAGGCTTCGGGAGACTGGCGTTCCTGTGGAGACTACCGGCGTTTGAACCATGCAACGGTCCCGGACAAATACCCAGTTCCTCATCTGCACGATTTCTCTCATCGACTGCGAGGCTGCAACGTTTTCTCGACCCTCGACTTAACGAGAGCTTATTACCAGATACCCGTCGCACCGGAGGACCGGCCGAAGACCGCCGTTATCACACCGTTCGGACTCTTCGAGTTTAACGTGATGACGTTCGGGCTTTGTAATGCGGCGCAAACCTTTCAACGATTCATGGATACCGCCCTCCGAGGATTGGACTTTTGTTTCTGTTATATAGACGACATTCTCGTCGCTTCGGAGAGCTTCGCGGAACACACTCAACATCTGAGGACCGTGTTCGAACGTCTACAGGAGTACGGGATATCACTGAACGTCTCCAAATGCAATCTCGGCGCAGAAAGCGTTCAGTACCTCGGTTACGCGATCGACAAAAACGGTACGCGTCCGCTCCCGGATCGCGTCGCAGCGATACTCGACTACGAGAAGCCGACGAACGTCTCGGAGCTCCGTAGATTCTTAGGAGTTATCAATTTCTACAGACGTTTCGTTCCCACAGCCGCTCGAGCGCAAGTACACCTCAACGCCTACCTGTCCGGTGCGAAGAAAAAAGATAAACGACCGATAGATTGGTCTTCAGAAGCCGAAGCGGAATTTCTCGCATCCAAGACGCTGCTGGGAAATGCAACGCTTTTGGCACACCCGCTCGAGAACGCCCCGCTCGCCCTCCACACGGACGCGTCCGACACCGCGATGGGAGCCGTTTTGGAACAATACGCGGACGGTAAATGGGAGCCCCTCGGGTTCTACTCAAAAAAACTCTCTCCAACTCAGCAAAGATACAGCACGTATGACCGCGAGCTGCTCGGAATCTACTCCGGCTTGAAGTTCTTCCGTTTTTTAGTTGATGGGCAAAATCTCATGATCAAAACGGACCATAAGCCATTAACCTTCGCATTCGATCAAAAAAGCGACAAGACTTCTCCGAGGCAGCAGCACCAGCTAGATTTCATCGGCCAGTTCACAACGAAAATCCTGCACGTAAGCGGAGAGAGCAACATAATCGCAGACGCCTTTTCGAGAGTGAACACGATCGACATGCCGGTGATTACCTCTACGCAAGACATCGCACGAGCTCAAGAAATTGACGAGGATCTCCGAGAACTCCTTCGGAATAAAACATCATCGTCTTTAAAAAAACTACGCGTCGACAACTCGGATATGACAATATACTGCGACGTCTCGACAGAAGCAATCCGACCGTACATCCCGAAGCCTCTGCGAAAAAGCCTCTTCGACACGGTCCACGGATTGTCTCACCCGAGCGGCAGAGTTACGAGAAAGCTCGTCCAACAAAAATTTTACTGGCCGTCGATGAATCGAGATATCACTTCGTGGGCTCGTTCGTGTTTGCCGTGCCAGAGAAGCAAAATCTCGCGCTACAACAAGAACATTCCGGAGCATATTCCGATACCCGACACGAGGTTCAGCCACGTCCACATCGATATCGTCGGACCACTTCCACCATCCAAGGGTTACCGGTACGTTCTCACGATGATTGACCGGTTCACACGCTGGCCGGAAGCCACGCCAATCGTCGATATCACGGCCGACACCGTCATCAACGCTTTTACCGCAACGTGGATCGCGCGTTTCGGCGCTCCCGTGACGATAACGACGGACCGAGGTTCCCAATTCGAATCCGCACTCTTTCAGGCCTTATTGGACTTCATCGGTTGCGAGAGAATCCGGACCACGGCGTATCACCCGGCATCGAACGGCATGGTGGAGCGTTGGCACCGTTCTTTGAAATCGGCGATAATGTGCCACGAGAATGCTGACTGGACTGACACACTCCCCATCGCCATGCTCGGGTTAAGGACGAGCATCAAAGAAGACATAAATACTTCGGCCGCAGAGCTCGTGTTCGGAACGACGCTTCGAATCCCAGGAGAATTCGTGATCGACTCAGATAGCACCGATAGTCAGCAAATTTACATCGAAAAACTTCGTCGGCATATGCGCCAAATTCGCCCCGTCCCTACAGCACATCACTGCAAACGAAGGCCGTTTACGCATAAGGAACTGTACTCGTCCACTCACGTGCTCCTAAAAATCATCGGGGGAAAAAAAGCGCTCGACCAGCCTTTAGAGGGCCCATACGAAGTACTAGAGAGGATTTCGGACACAGTCTTCAAAATCAAGGTCAACGACGAGCCGATGACAGTTTCGACGGAACGCTTAAAACCAGCATACTACGAGGGCGTTCCTCAGCGACCCACAAACGCAACGCCGAGCCCAAGCGGCCCTCCGGGACAACCAGGACCTTCGCCTGCACCTCCGCCCCGGGATCCAGCAACGTCGCCGCTTCAAGCATCGACGAATTTGTCGCCTCGAAACCTTGCACCATCGCCGACACCTCAAGCTCCAAGTACGTCACCATCTCGAGCGCTCGCGCCGTCTCCGTCGTCACAAGCTCCGACTGCAACATCAGCGAAAGTTCCTCTGACGTCAACGACAAAGGTCCTGAAAGCATCATCGACGCCGTCGCCACAAGTTCCTCCGAGAAAGCCGCCGCTCTTAGTGCCGCTCGCGCCACCAACTCTCACACCTCGTCCAGACGCTCCTCCTCGAACGTACGGCGGTCCGAGGAACAAAACTAAAGCAGTAAAATTCGCAATCTAACTAAGTTGCTGGGGGAGGGTACTGTGGAACTCACACATCCTTCCACGACATCCACACGACGCGCAACATAAAGGCACATCGTGCCTTGCCCACCGGAGACCAATTAGCGCGGCTCCCTAGTCGCGTCGCCACCAGTTCTGTGTAGCGCGCCCATCAAGAAACAAAAAGCCCGCGCGTTACTAGGATACGAAATTATTATTATCCTTCCAACATTCTTCATTCCCTTTTCTGTTTGCCTATAATAAAGACATATATTTTAATTACTATCCGCGTCGAACAGTTTTTCTCCCTCAACGGACTTTCGAACCGCCACACCCTCGACGAGCACCCGACCGAGATCCGTCATCACGGCCCGCAAACGCCGGCAATTGAGCTGGAGGACGCGGAGCCCAACGGGCCCCGCACCCCCCAGCCCACCGGCGACCCGCCGCTTGGGGGACCGGCTAGCCATTACCGGCTTCAGCGGCCAGGCGGGCCCGCCCCTCCGCGGCGTCGGCCCTGGCACGCGCGATCTCCGCCTGGAAGAGCGGGCACGCACCGTCCATCGCACGGTGGTTGGCCGCCACCGGCGCACCAGCCGCTGGCCACCTCCTTCTTCCGGCAGAAGGCGGCACATAGTCCCAGACCACGCACGAGTGCCACCCGAGGAAGACGCGACCCCTTGCCACAAGGGCGGCCGCCACCCCGGGCGCGGCCTCCAGGATCCAGTGAGACCCCTGGCCACCCGCCCACTTACCGCCGCCCCGGAACCTACGCGCGACCTTGACGGCCGCGCGGAAGTCCTCATCCCCAGTACTGGGGAGGCACTGGACGCGCAGGGCGGCGAGGACCGCCTCCACCATCAGGTCCTCGGGCACTGACAACACGCCCACCCTACTCCGGGGGGGCTCCGCCGCCGTCACGGTCAGCCCACCACCGCGGATCGCCTCGCTCCCCCGGAAGCATTCGAGGTCCTTCTCGGTCCTCGTCTCAACCAGGACACCGCCCTGGACGGTCCTCACCGCCGTGACGCAAACGGCCGCCTCCCCAGGGTTCACCAACCACTTGAGTTTTTCCGTCACGGCGGTCGGGGTCATCGTCCCCTCCGCCGCTTTCACAAAGACCGCATGTTGGGCAACACGCGGTTTCCTAGCCCTAGGGCGCCGTGCTGGCGCCACCGCCGCCTGGACCGGTCGAACGGACGTCCCGCTCTCCCCGGAGGAGGCAACGGGCTCGTAGGGAGCCCTGACGCCACCGCCCCGGCGAACGTCGTCGGCCGTTTCGGCTCGACGGGGGCGGCTGTCGGGGGGCGCAAAGCGCCACGACCCGCAAGTACCCCCTCCCTCTGGAGCACGTGGATCAGGGCCTCGTTCGCGGAGCGCAGGCCTTCACATTCACCCTGAAGGGCTGACACCGAGGCGGACGAGTCCGCCACCGACGACCCGCCGGCCGAGTTACCACCCGAGCCATGCTTGGGCCTCTTCTTCGGCGTGGCGGGCGGGGGCATCTCGCCCTCCGCCCCCTCCTCTGCACGACCGTCACCGGGAGCGGCAGAGCCGCCACCGGCTCCGGTCACCACCCCCATTCCGCGAGTGGGTTGGGCCGCGGGAAGCCCAGTGTCCTTTGGCACCTTTAACGATTTATTGACTTCGGACATTAATCATAAACCTTGGGACTTTTGACCGAGAGTCCCTAACTCGAACAGTTTGATGTCAGTGATTTAACGTGCCGTACATGGCTAGAAGCCTTAACCAACACGACCCCCACGGGTTCGGGATCAGGAAAACGCCCAATCAACGCGGCCCCGCAAAGCGGTACCTACCGGTTCACTCCCAGGATGCGGGTCCTGGGTGCAACTACCGGTCGAGCCGAGTGACTTTCCAACACTCTAACAGCTGAGCAGGCTGCTTCCCGAGCTGATGGTACGCAGCTCACCCGCCGGGACCCCTAACGGTCCCTGACCAGCATACGGCCTAACCACTGCCACCACGAGTCCAACCTCAAACGGCTGGGCCCGGCTACGCGCCGGTGGCCCCCCAGCCCCCATGGTACCAGTTTAGATCACTGGTGGGATCTTCGCGGCGCATAATCGCGCCGCTACACTTTGCGGGCCCCGCCCCGACGGCCGTGGTAGGCCAGCTGGAACAGCGGTGTCGCCACTCACCGAGGCGCCCACAGTCCTCATCCCGTAGGATCAGCCCATGGGCGCCCTCCTGCCACATCCACACACGCACACACGCACTCATTCCGGCTGACGCACCCCCAGTCACTCCCTCATACGCTCTATACTACCCCACCCCGCCTACTCAGTCTCGCTCATTCATTCTCACCCCCATTCACCCTCCTTCTCGCAAACACACACTTCGCATACTCACACAAACGCCCGTACTTCTCCTCACATCCCAGCACTCTGCTCAGATCCACTCTTCCATCCGGCCCCACATTCACCCCCCAGGCATCCAGATCCCGCACATCCTCATACTCCGGACACTCCACAAGCACATGTACCCAGTCCTCACATTCATCCCCACACATACACTCCTCACTCAGCGCCAGCCTTCTCCGATACAGGAACCCATTCATGCTGCCGTGACCAGTGAGCAGGTAACCCATACTCATGCTGAAATCAAACATCCTATTCACCCCCGCAAATCTCACATCCCTTATCCATGCATACGTCACACGCCCTTTCACGCTCACGTCCCATCTCCTCTGCCACTCGTCAGTCACTCTCCCTTCCACCACACTTGCACACTCCGTCACATTCAGCCCTCGCACCTCATTCTCATTCACCAGACCCCATCCATACCAGTCCCTATCATTCTTATATCCGAAGCACATATCCCGTTTCATACACTCAAGGTCCCACGGCAAGTCCCCCATCAGCACTTGCATCGCTTCCGTCGAGACCGTCCTACATACATTCAAACATGCATACAGGCCTACTCTCTGACACCTTATCACCGCCATCCTTCCATACCCGAACCGCAGCACGCCGCTCCACACACTCGCACCATACAACACACACGCCGCAAACAGGCCCCTCTGCAACACTCGCACCACTCTTCGTTTCAAACCCCATTCTCGCCTCAGGACCCGCCTCATTTTCCCAACGACACCCACCATTTTCTCCCTCATGTACTCCAGGTGCAGCCTGAAGCCCATTCGCTCACTCATCCACACTCCAAGGTATCTCACACGTTCCACGTATCTCACTCGCTCCCCATTCACACGCACACTTGGCCGCCTGTTCACACTCAGGGTACCTTTCATCAACATCATCACCGTTTTCTCCCAATTCAGTCTCACCCCCACGCTCTCCCCCCATTCATACACCGTTTGCATCCATTCCCGTGCCTTGCGCTCAAGCACACCCCGTCCCTGCCCATTCACACACAACACCAGGTCATCCGCATACGCCACAGCCATACACTCCTGTTCCCGCAGCCTCCACAACAGGGAGTCCATCATCATGTTCCAGATAAATGGACCACAGATGGACCCCTGCGGGCAGCCACGGCGAACTTCCTTCCATACCGTCTCATTCACGCCAGTCACACACGCCTTTCTCTCACAGAAGTAATCCCTCCACAATTGCTCCTCCTCACATCCCCATTCGCGCAGCCTCTCATTCACCCGCGTCCATTCCAAATTGTCAAACGCGCCCTTGAAGTCCACAAACACTCCCAACACATACTTGCTCTGACACTCCCTCACATACCCCTTTAGCCTTTCCCATGCATGCTCGGTCGACCTCCCCTTCCTGAAGCCGTACTGGGAATCACACATCCTACCAACCACTCTGCGCTCCATTCTCTCCACCATCATACGCTCCAGCATCTTGGCCAATACCGAGAGGAGGCAGATGGGTCTATACGACCCAGCCTCCGTCCTCACCTTGTCGGGCGACTTCAGGAGCACCACCACGCGCGCACTCTTCCACTCCTTGGGGAAACGGCCCGTCTCCAGACACAGGTCATACACTCTCTTCAGCCACTCCGGAATCGCTCTGTGGATCATTCGCAACATTTCCGTGCATACCCCATCCAGCCCAGGTGCCTTACGCCGTTTCATTCTTCGCACCGCATCGCTTATCTCCCTCCATCCAAATCCCTCCTCATTCGCATCCCCCCGGTCCCGCGCCGCCGAGGGCAGCTCGGGCTCGGGGGCATCCATACCAGCGGCCGGGAAGAATCTGCTCAGCAGCACATCGACGGTCTCCCGCCAGGTGGTCGTATATCCACCCGCCACACGCACACTACTCAAGCTCTCCCGGCCACGCTTACCCATGCAAATCTTGTACACACTGCTCCATGGATCCTGGTTCCCAATCGCACTGACGAAACGTCTCCAGTCATCCTCTTTCACACGACACACCTCCCTCTTGTACTCCGCAACCATTCTCCGATATTCCCCCCTTTTCCATTCATATCTCCTATCGTGCCTTCTGGCCCGCTGGCAGGCCCGCCTGGCCCTGCCAACGGCCCTCCTCATTCGCTCCAGCTCCTCCGTCCACCACTTCGCTCGCCCCATTCTCCCACACACGCGCTCCCGCAAATGTCGCTCGTTCGCACCCAGGACCCATGTCATCACACCTTCAAGCACCCTGTCCACATTCCTTTCATCCATCAGTCTCGCACCCTCACTCCTTGCACTCTCCCTCAAGTCATCCACATACGCCTCCCAGTCCGCACCAGACAGCACCCACCCCTTCCCGGCCGGGTCCACATTCGCACCTCCCGCCCCATACACCACCCGGATCAGGATCACGTTGTGATCACTGATCCCCCAGTCATTCCTCACACTCCACTCATACCGGCACCCCCCATCCATCCCTTTCATCAGGCTCACATCGATGTCACTCTTGCCATTCGGACCAACAAACGTGAACCATTCACTCGGTTCATTCAGCACGCTCACATCATTCACCAGGACCCACTCCTCCAGACACTCCCCACGTGCTCGCGAGGCCGTTCCCCCAATGCCGCCCTTGCTATGCCACAGGGGCGACACCGCGTTCGCATCCATACCCACGATGAGCCTCCTGCCCCTCGCAGCCACAAGCACCCTGTCCGTGTACGCCAGGTAGGGTTCCATATCGGCCCCCCACCGGCAGTACACGGACGCGACAAACAGCTCCCCGAAGCCGCCCCTTAGCCAGACACACACACCCCACTCATCCGTGCATTCCCTTACACACACCGATTCGATCGTCCTGTCGTTCACCACAATCGCTGCCTTCACTGTCTCACCATTGTTCACATACACACTCGTGGCCCCAGGCAGACCCACCACGCTCCCGTTCCTCACGTACGGCTCCTGAAGGAGGGCCACGCTCACACCCCGCACACACAGACTCACACCCAAATCACACATAACCGCATACGACCGCTGACAGTTACACTGCAGCACATTCAACACGCATTCATCCATCCCAGATTCTCGCTCTCTCTCTCTCAGCAGCACGCACATACTCCGGGCATCCATCCGAGAGGACCGAGTGGCCACTCTCGTTTCCTCTCACCCTGCAATTCCTGCATGCACTCGCGCTCTTGCAGTCCTTGGCCAAGTGTCCACTCATACCACACCTCAGGCACAGTCGCTCCTTCTCGCTGCATTCACGCATCATATGCCCGAACGCGTAGCATTTGTGGCACCGCAACACGTTGGCAAACTCCTTTGCCCGGAGCGCACTCCACCCCACGAACACCCTTTCCTCCTCGCACACGATCCTCTTCGCCTCGGCATTCACCTCAATCACGACGTTGCCGCAGGCTGCACCCTTCTTCGCGCTGCGGTTCATCACTCTTGCACTATCCCTGAATTCACTCTCACCCATTCGCCCCTTTAGATTCCTCTCGTACAATTCATTCAGCAACCATTCATCCGTCATCTCATTCTCCACGTCGAAGACCAGGAGCTTCGGCCCTATTTTCTTGGGAAGATCCACCCTCAGCCCCGCGGCCGAAAACTCCGGGCATTCACGCAGGATTCGTACCTCATTCTCGCTGACGGTCTCGATCGCGACAGCACCACTCCGGGTCTTCCTCACGGCTCTCACCCTGACCTTCACACTCGCACTTAATTTCTTCATTATTCGTTCCTTCACCTGCTCACTGGTCATCGCCTCCTCGCCTTCCTTGGGCCTGACGACCACCGCACATGCGCTACCCCTGGCCGGCCTTGCGATCTCCGACCTCGCGCCGGCCTCCCCCCGACCGCTTCCACCCGCACACGGGGCACCGCCAGCCACCCCCGGCCCGCCACACTCGCGTAGGTTCTCATTCCTACCGGCGTCGGGCGCTCCACCACACTCGCGCCTGCGCCCGCCGCCTCTCTCCTGCTCCTCCCTCTCTCGCACTCCTCCAGCGTCCCCAGGAGCCTCTCGTTCCGCGCGATCAGCGCCATCATCCTCTGGTCGTACTCGGCCACGCAGCCCAGTATCGCCTCAGCAGCCCCCTTCGACACCTTGTTCGTGTCCCTGAGCAGGATGGAACGCAGCTCGTTTCCTATCCGCCTCATCGCCGCCAGCTCCCCGGAGCACTCCCCCTCCTCCGTCACCGCCGGTCTCGCTCCATCCCCGTCTTCCCCAGCCCCGCTCTCCCTTTTCTCCCCCACCTCGGTCGCCGCCGTTCTCGCTGCGTCCACATCCTCCCTAGGGCCCCTCTTTCTCCTCTTCCCCGCCACACTCACCACACTCCCCACACTCCCCGTGCTCGCGCACGAGTCTCGCCGTTGCCGCTGCTGCTGCCCCTGCTGCTCCCCCTCGCCCTCCACCTCCATCTCGAACTCCAGCGGTTGCCGGGGTGTGGCCGGGACCAGGTAGGTCCCCTCCCCGCTGCCCGCAGACGCCGTCACCGCCGCCCGCAACGCCGCCGCCACCACCCCCGTAGGCCCCCCGCGCGATCCCCTCCGCGCCCTCGGGCGCCTGCGCGAGCCCGAGCGCGAGCGCGAACCCGAACGCGACCTGTCCTGCCTGTACGCACACTCGCCCGCTGGCGCGCTCGCCGGTTCACTCGCCGGTTCACTCGCCGTCTCGCTCGCTGGCGCGCTCGCCTTTTCGCCCGCTGGCACGCTCGCCCGATCGCCCGCTGGCGCGCTCGCCTGGTCACTCGCCGACCCATCCGCTCGCACGCCCGCCGCAACCTGCGCCAATCCGACCGCCGCCTCGCTCGCTCGCACGCTCGCTCGCACGCTCGCAGCACCACCGCCGCCGCCGCCATCTCGCACGCCCACACCTGGCGCGACTTCGCTCCCTCCCTCCGTCGTCTCCCCCACTCCACGAGTGGGTTGGGCCGCGGGAAGCCCAATGTCCGTTGACACCTTTACTAATTTATCATTCTCGGACATGAATCATAAAGTTGGGACTTTTACCCGAGAGTCCCCAACTCGATCACCTAACTCGAGCAACATACATGCCCTTACCCCCCCACCCCTTGGCGGGGGCCACAGCCGGCGCCCGCTGGCCCCGCCCTGAGAAGGGCTGGCCCCGCCCTGGGAAGGGCTCCCCGCTCCAAACATCCCACCCAGGGACCAACCCCCCGCCCCCAACCCCCCCACACCGATGGTTCCCCCCCCGGGCACCGGCTTGCTGCGCTTGGCCTCGGCGGGTGCAGCACCTAGCGCCCGGCAGGTCCGCATCCTAGTGCTACCAGGCCCTGCCGGGCAGTACACAGGCATTTTTCACGCGTTGCTACGAGGCAGCCTACTCGGGGGAGCTACTCCCGAGCCGGGCCCCGGTACTACCGCGCGGCCCCCGGGCGTGTCTGACCCCTCATCCGAAGGAGCCTCCCGGGTTTTCCGCTGTACCTTTTTCCGCATTCGCCAGTGCACAGGGAGGGGACGGCGCGGGGGAGCCGGGGGCGGCGCGAGGGCCCCCCACCGGCAGTACACGGACGCGACAAACAGCTCCCCGAAGCCGCCCCTTAGCCAGACACACACACCCCACTCATCCGTGCATTCCCTTACACACACCGATTCGATCGTCCTGTCGTACACCACAATCGCTGCCTTCACTGTCTCACCATTGTTCACATACACACTCATGGCCCCAGGCAGACCCACCACGCTCCCGTTCCTCACGTACGGCTCCTGAAGGAGGGCCACGCTCACACCCCGCGCACACAGACTCACACCCAAATCACACATAACCGCATACGACCGCTGACAGTTACACTGCAGCACATTCAACACACATTCAACCATCCCAGATTCTCGCTCTCTCTCTCTCAGCAGCACGCACATACTCCGGGCATCCATCCGAGAGGACCGAGTGGCCACTCTCGTTTCCTCTCACCCTGCAATTCCTGCATGCACTCGCGCTCTTACATTCCTTGGCCAAGTGTCCACTCATACCACACCTCAGGCACAGTCGCTCGTTCTCGCTGCATTCACGCATCATATGCCCGAACGCGTAGCACTTGTGGCACCGTAACACGTTGGCAAACTCCTTTGCCCGGAGCGCACTCCACCCCACGAACACCCTTCCCTCCTCGCACACGATCCTCTTCGCCTCGGCATTCACCTCAATCACGACGTTGCCGCAGGCTGCACTCTTCTTCGCGCTGCGGTTCATCACTCTTGCGCTATCCCTGAATTCACTCTCACTCATTCGCCCCTTTAAATTCCTCTCGTACAATTCATTCAGCAACCTTTCATCCGTCATCTCATTCTCCACGTCAAAGACCAGGAGCTTCGGCCCTATCTTCTTGGGAAGATCCACCCTCAGCCCCGCGGCCGAAAACTCCGGGCATTCACGCAGGATTCGCACCTCATTCTCGCTGACGGTCTCGATCGCGACAGCACCACTCCGGGTCTTCCTCACTGCTCTCACCCTGACCTTCACACTCGCACTCACTTTCTTCATTATTCGCTCCTTCACCTGCTCACTGGTCATCGCCTCCTCGCCTTCCTTGGGCCTGACGACCACCGCACATGCGCTACCCCTGGCCGGCCTTGCGATCTCTGACCTCGCGCCAGCCTCCCCCCGACCGCTTCCACCCGCACACGGGGCACCGCCAGCCACCCCCGGCCCCGCCACACTCGCGTAGGTTCTCATTCCTACCGGCGTCGGGCGCTCCACCACACTCGCGCCTGCGCCCGCCGCCTCTCTCCTGCTCCTCCCTCTTTCGCACTCCTCCAGCCTCCCCAGGAGCCTCTCGTTCCGCGCGATCAGCGCCATCATCCTCTGGTCGTACTCGGCCACGCAGCCCAGTATCGCCTCAGCAGCCCCCTTCGACACCGTGTTCGTGTCCCTGAGCAGGATGGAACGCAGCTCGTTTCCTATCCGCCTCATGGCCGCCAGCTCCCCGGAGCACTCCCCCTCCTCCGTCACCGCCGGTCTCGCTCCATCCCCGTCTTCCCCAGCCCCGCTCTCCCTTATCTCCCCCTCCTCGGTCGCCGCCGTTCTCGCTGCGTCCACATCCTCCCCAGGGCCCCTCTTTCTCCTCTTCCCCGCCACACTCCCCACACTCCCCACACTCCCCGTGCTCGCGCACGAGCCTCGCCGTTGCCGCTGCTGCTCTCCCTCTCCCTCCACCACCATCTCGAACTCCAGCGGTTGCCGGGGTGTGGCCGGGACCAAGTAGGTCCCCTCCCCGCTGCCCGCAGACGCCGTCACCGCCGCCCGCAACGCCGCCGCCACCACGCCGCCCGTAGGCCCCGCACGCGATCCCCTCCGCGCCCTCGGGCGCCCGCGCGAGCCCGAGCGCGAGCGCGAACCCGAACGCGACCTGTCCTGCCTGTTCGCACACTCGCCCGCTGGCGCGCTCGCCGGTTCGCACACTCGCCCGCTGGCTCGCTCCGTCATCTCCCCCACTCCACGAGTGGGTTGGGCCGCGGGAAGCCCAATGTCCGTTGACACCTTTGCTACTTTATTATTCTCGGACATGAATCATAAAAGTTGGGACTTTTACCCGAGAGTCCCCAACTCGATCGCCTAACTCGAGCAACATACTTGCCCTTACCCCCCCACCCCTTGGCGGGGGCCACAGCCGGCGCCCGCCGGCCCCGCCGGCGGGGCCGGGCCGGGCTCCCCGCTCCAAACATCCCACCCAGGGACCAACCCCCCGCCCCCAACCCCCCCACACCGATGGTTCCCCCCCACCGGGCACCGGCTTGCTGCGCTTGGCCTCGGCGGGTGCAGCACCTGGCGCCCGGCAGGTCCGCATCCTGGTGCTACCAGGCCCTGCCGGGCAGTACACAGGCATTTTTCACGCGTTGCTACGAGGCAGCCCACTCGGGGGAGCTACTCCCGAGCCGGGCCCCAGTACTACCGCGCGGCCCCCGGGCGTGTCTGACCCCTCATCCGAAGGGGCCTCCCGGGTTTTCCGCTGTACCTTTTTCCGCATTCGCCAGAGCACAGGGAGGGGACGGCGCGGGGGAGCCGGGGGCGGCGCGAGGGCCCCCGGGCTGTGCGAACTTGGTCTGGCCGCTCACCGTGGGACTGCGCCGACCATACCGGTCGGCGCGGCCCCGCGGATCACCGCGGCTCGCAAGCCCCCCCGCCACGACAAGGCGTCGCACATGGGGGGGCAATCCGTAGGACATTTATTGTGAAGGCAGAACCATCGCAATGGTCCAACCTGTGCTACCTCGCCTCTAGGGCATACGCTACGGGCTTCTATCTATCTTTGCAGACCGAGAACCACGTCCAAGGGTCGGGCAATGGAAAAATCCTTTGACTTTCGCTGGATCGACTAGCGAAGAGAGCAGTTTGGCCACGCGGCGTCAGTCCCGACAGCTCTACCAGGGCGTAAGCCCCAGCGGAGACACCGGTGACAACCCCGCGTGCTCACGGGGAACCTCGGGAAGGCCTGCTCCCGTGTCCCGCCCGGACACAGCCCAGAAGACAAGGATCTGGGATAGGTAAGGGTAGATGGATTGTGAACCTAGTGTGGGCGTGCTGTCGTGGGCACAGCTGGGAGTGCTGTGGGCCCGCAGATTGTGTTGCGTGTTGTTCCGTGTGTGTAGTGTGCTTGTTTATGTTTGTTAGTGTATTCGGCGGCTACCTATTTCCCTCTCTTTCTAGAGACCGTGCTCCCACGGCCATGGCGGATCGGATGATTCGCGAGGATTACGAGTCCGTCCGCCGTTCGCCGGGGCTTCCGACAAAGGTCTCGGCTAGGCCGCGGGACACCCGATCTCCTACCTACCCCCCACGGGCCTTGACAGAACCCGTGTACTCTAACCTGTTCGGGATTGTGTCATCATCCCACTAGTCTAGCTATCAACCCCGACCCATCGACTTTTCCCCCCTATGTCCACCCCCCCCAGACCTTATACTCAGTCCCCTACTCAGGTTCTACCGCCCCCTTTAGCCAAAGGGCCTCCCGGCAGAAGTCGGCGAAAACAGAGAAGGCTTCCGCGGTGGCCACCAATTGGCGCGCCGCCGCTGGCCATACTCTCTCGCCGATGAAGTTCCGCAGAGCGACTCTCTGCGGTTCGAAGTTTGGGCACTCGAGAAGGAAGTGCCGGGCCGTGTCCTGCCCTCCACACTCACAGTCCTCCTCCTCGGCAAGCCCGAGTGACGCGAGACGCGCCCCGAAGTTGCCGTGGCCGGAGAGAACCTGCGTAGTGTAGTGGTTCGGCCGGAACCAACCCGCCGCCAATCTCTCCCGGATGTTCCCGAAGAAGGCAAATGTGGTACGGCCTTTGTTGGAAGACTGCCAGGCGGCCTGCCACATGTTGATTGCCTCATCCTTGACCCTATCTACGGCGTTATTCGCCCCCGCTGGGATTACCACCCCGTTTATCTCGGCGTCGTGTCCCTTTCTAAGCTGGTATCTGGCCCCGGCTTGCTTCAGTAGGATGTCCACTGGAGCAGCTCCTGCAATAACGCACACAGAATCGTATGAGACGGTTCTGTATGCCCCAGTGACCGCGATCAACGCTAGTCTCTGGGCGCTTCTAAGGACTCGACTGTCAGCCTCTCTACAGAGGTCTGACCATCCCGCGGCGGCATATGTCACCGTCGGGACAAAAACCCCCCGATATATAGCCCTGACTACATCGAATCTAAGTCCCCACCCAGCTCTCGCGATTTTCCCCAAACGCTCGAAGAGGGATGCGCTCTTCTTCCTAAGGTAGGAGCAATGGGAGCCGATTCCCATCTCCTTGTCAAAGTGGACGCCGAGATACCTAACGCTACCCTTAAAAGCTATCTTAGCTGCAGCATCCCCTATCCGGATGGTTGGGTATCTATTGGCCATATCGGGCCTCCTAGCAGCGCGGCGCACGCGGTCGGGTCGGTCTCCTCCTCTCCTGCCAACTGGCGCTCTACGTCGCCATTCACTCTTAAGGAGTATGGCTTCTGTCTTTCTTTGGGACAATTGCAGCTTGGCGCTCTGGCACCAGGCTACAATTCTATCTACTATCGACTGTGCCCTAACCTCTATTTCCCGCCGCGAGTTGCCTTCCACCATGACCATGAGGTCATCGGCGTAGGCAACGAACCTGTTCGGGGCGATTTCCTCGAGGATTCTTGGGAGCCCGTCGAACAGCAGGTTGGGCCGAGTACGGAGCCCTGCGGGCACCCCCTCGTGGCCTGCTTGGAAACCTCGCTGTTACCCCACGAAATTCCTACTCTCCTATCGCTAAAATAATTGCGGATACCGTCGAAGACGTTCCGCCGGCATTCCCTAGCTTTTGGGCTGTCCAGAACCAGGGGCCACCACACGGTATCGAAGGCACCCGAGATGTCGAAGAGGAGTGCGACGGCGTACGTGTCTACAGACTCGGCCACCATCCTGCGCATCTCCACAATCGCGTCCTCCGTCGACTTGCCCGGAACGAAGCCGAACTGCCGCTCGGAGGTTTTGCCCGGGCCCATCGCAGACCGCGCAATGCGCCCCTTGAGGGCTTTTTCGAAGAACTTACCTACCACGGAGAGGAGGCATATGGGCCTATACGATTTTGGGTCCTTTTCGTCCTTGTCCTCGCCCTTCAGAAGGACTCGGAGGGAGCCCCTCTTCCAGGCAGAGGGAAAGACGCCCAAACACAAACACGCGTTGAAGAGACGAACCAGCGCGTCGGGAATGACCGCGAAGGCCCTTTTCAGCACGACGACCTCAATGAGGTCGGGTCCCGGGGCCTTCCCGCTCTTGAGGGTTTTAAGGTGGGCAGCAAGCTCCGCTTGCGTGAAGAGCGGGTCGTCGGGAGTAGCGGGTGCATCGAAGGCACCCTCCCTGACTTCCCGCTGTTGGGGGGTGTCTTCCTCTTCCCGATCCTCAGGGACGTGGGCCTCCAGGAGTAAGCTGGCGGTTTCCTCCAAGTCCATTGTGGAGCCATCGGCTCGCCGGAGTGTGCTAAGCACCCTCTCAACTTGAAGCTTGTCCGACTGGAGCTTATAGACGAAGCCCCAGGGCTTCTCGTTGCCGTGCGACGAGACGAAGCTCCTCCAGCTTTCGAGCTTGACCCTCTTCACCTCCCGGCTATATTCCCGCAAAGACGTGCGGTACTCGAGCCGGATTTCGAGGCGGCGAGCATCATCCCGTTCCCCCTGAAGAGCCCTACGTTGCCGGTGTACCTCCTTCTTGAGGTTGGTCAGGTGAGCAGTCTACCACGGGTTGGACTTCCTGAAGAACTTTTTCCTTGGCATCGCTCCCTCACAAGCCTCCGTGAGGACGCTCGCGAGGGCGCCAGCCATCTCCTCGACCTCTACGGGGGACGTCAGCGGGAGCGCCTCCAGCCTTTGCGCCGACAAATCAGCGAGGGTCTGGTCGAACCGCTCCCAGTCAGCTCGCCTTACGTTGAACCGACTGACAGCGGGGCGCCCGTCATTTCCCTCGGCTTTCGGCACCCTCAAACCGACGTCCAGAGCGTTATGATCGCTCGTTGTCCATTCCTGCCGCACTGTCCACTCGCCGACGAAGCGGCTCATGGAAGGCGACCCCAAGGTTACGTCGATGTATGACGAACCTGTGACCGCCCAGAAAGTAGGCGGCTGGTTGACATCATTGTGAACGGTGTATCCATACTGACGGATAAGCCGCTCCAGTTGGGCACCGCGCCTGTCCGTGTCCTGAGGTCCCCAAAGGGAGGACCGGGCATTGGCGTCTAGTCCGACGAGAACTCTCTGCCCCCTCAGCGAACGAAACACCACTTCGAGGTGCCTGAGGTGCACCTCAATCTCATCGCTCCACTGGAAGTAGTGGGATACGACGTAGAAGGAGAAGCCGGATGCCTGCACCATCGCACAAACGCAGTGCGTGGTGCTCAGCTGCGAGACGAAGATCATCTGGAAGGAGGGGTTGCACACCGCCACCGCCGCCCAGGGGCGCTCTGAGCGGACAGCAGCGACCCTCATTCCAGTCCCTAGTCCATAGAAGGTGTGGCTCGTGCCTTGGCGCCGGACGTATGGTTCCTGCAAGAGTAGGACGTCCAGACGCTTTCCGGCAACGAGTGAACGCACCTCAGCCGAAACGACAGCCGAACGTCTGGCGTTCAGCTGCAACACCCTAATTTTGTCGAAGGCTCGGCCGCCTGGTGCGGCCACATTTACCGCGGTTTCTACAGGGGGGTGGGTTGGGAGGGCTTCGACGGTGACGCAGCTAGCTACCTGAACGCGCGCAGCCACGGTTGGTACGGTTGGCTGGTTTACCTGCCTAGCTTGGTTCCCCTCTAGTCTAACGAGAACTACTCTAACGGCGCGAAGGCCAAACTCCTCGATCCGGGCCCGGTCAGTTACCTGTCCGGCACCCCGGGGGCGGCGCCGGCTGCCACCGGCGCCAGTCGCCATCCTCCCCCCGCGAGTGGTTTGGGCCGCGGGCAGCCCAGTGTCCTTTGGCACCTTTGCAAATTTTCTGTACCCGGACATAGTTCATGAAAATTGGGACTTTTACCGAGAGTCCCCAACTCGATCGCCTACAAACAACTACAACTACCCCTCCCCCCCAACCCTCAGTGGAGGCCCCAGCTGGTGAAGCCGAGCAGGGTTCCCCACCCCAAAAACCCCACCCAGAGATCCCACCCCCCACCCAGGGACCAACGCCCCGCCCCCAACCCCCCCCCCCCCGCACCGGTAATCCCCCCCCCCCCAGGAGACCGGCTTGCTGCGCTGGGCCTCGGCGGGTGCAGCACCTGGCGTCCAGCAGGTCCGCATCCTGGTGCTACCAGGCCCTGCCGGACAGTACACAGGCATTTTACACGCGTTGCTACGGGGCAGCCTACTCGGGGGAGCTAGGCCCGAGCCGGGCCCCGGTACTACCGCGCGGCCCCCGGGCGTGCCCGGCCCCCCATCCGAAGGGGCCTCCCGGGTTTTCCGCTGTACCGTTGTCCGCATTCGCCAGAGACCCAGGGGGTGGAACGGCGCGGCAGGGCCGGGGGCGGCGCGAGGGCCCCCGGGCCGTGCGGACTCAGTCCGACCACTCACCGCGGGACCATGCCGGCACGGCCCCACGGGTCACAGCGGCACACAAACCCCTCGCCCCGTCCCTAGCAACCTGAAAAGAAAAGGGAAGGCCGCTGTAATTATACAAAAAAAAATAAAATAAAGGTAAATAAGGTTCCTAATTAGTACGTTGGGGGCACCTGGTTCCGTGCCATCACCGCGACTGAGGTCACGGCGAGACCGGGCCCAGGATACCCCACCTGAAAAGAAAACGGGGAAAGGGGAAACGGGGAAACCCGGGTACCGAAGCACCCGGAACAACAACAGCGACCAACAAACACAACAACCTGAAAAGAGGAATGAAAGCCAAGTAACAATGTACCTGGAATGAACAACAACAGCAGAAGAACGTAACAACCTGGAAAGATAAGGGAGAGCCAGGGTTCCGCAGGTACCTGAAGTGTCAACAACAACAAGCAAGTGCCAACAACAACAAGAAGCAATGTCAACAACAAAAGCAAACATAACAACAACAAGCAAACATAACAACCTGGAAAGAGAAGGAGACCAGGATACCGAGGGTAGCAGGATACCGGGGGTATCTGGGGGTACCTGGAGTAACAACCTGAAAAGGAAAAAGGGGGGAAAAGCCAGGGCACAGATGATACCCGGGGCAACACCAACAACAAGAGACACCGCAACAACCTGGAAAGAGAAGGGAACAGGGTACCCGAGGTACCCGAAGTAGCAACAGCAACATAACAGCCAGAGTACCTAGGGTACCTGAAGTAACAACAGCAACATAACAACCTGAAAAGAGAGGGGACCCCAGAGCACCAAGGGCACCCGGGCGACCACAACAACACCACAACAACAACAACAACAGCACAACAACAACAACAACAACAACAACAACACAACAACCTGGAAGAAGGGGAAAACCAGAGTACCAGGGTACCTGGCGCAACAACAACAACAACAGCAACAAACCCAACAGCAACAGAAACACAGCAAACACAACAACAACAGTCAACAACAACAGTCAACAACAACAGTCAACAGACAAACACAACAACCTGAAAAGAAAAGCCAGAGTACTGAGGGAACCTGGGTTAACAATACCAAACCGATAACAACAACAAACAGACGGGGGGATGGGAGTCCCTCGGGGGCCCGGGGGGGTTCCCCCCGGTGTCTTAGAGGATTCCTGGGAGTCTCTGGGGATCCCTGGGGATAAATGGGGGCAAATGAGGGTCCCTAGGGATCACTGGGGATCACTGGGGATCACTGGGGATCACTGGGGATCACTGGGGGGTATTGGGGGATCCCTGGGGGGCATAGGGAGTCCCTGGGTGGGAAACAGGGGTACCTGGGAGGTCTGGGACAAGGAAGGAGGCAGGAGGGCAGGTGCAGGGGTCGCCGGGAGTCGCGGCTCGTTCCCCAGAGGGATAGAGCCGCGGACAACAACCTGAAATAACAGACAAGTAAATAAATAAATAACAACAACAACCTGCAAAGAAAGAAAAGATTATTAGACGGGGGGGGGCTGCCCGCGGCCCCAGCGGTGCGTGAACCCACGCCCACATGGTCCCGCGGGATTTCCGGCGTTCCTTGTCGTCATCCCCTCCCCCCGAGGGAGGGTGGGATGCCGACGGAGGGTGGTCGCCGGGGGGGGCCTGGGATACGGGAGAAGGTTGGGGGGTAGGTGTAGGGATCGAAGGGAGCCATAGCTCCGTTCCCCAGGGGTCCGGGCGGGGCCATCCCGCGCATACACATGGGGGGAGAGGCGCCCGGCACGGGCGGGGGAGGCCAGCAGGACCTGTCTGAGCCGTTCGCGTCATTTGCACCCCCCAGGCAATGAGTGCCTGCACAAAGGGGTGCATCCAATTTGGCATTCCGCAGCATGTATCAGATGCGCGACCCATCACCCAGCCCAGCACCCACCGCCGAGGCGAGCGGGAGGGGCCCTTCACGACGCCGCACCCCCTTAAGGGGAACAATGGAAACCCCTATTCACCCCGCCCCGGATTGACTCCGGAGCGGAAGCGACGGGGGCCCCGAATAGCCTGCGCAATTAGCCGCCGCTGCCAAAGCAGCACCGTTGACGGGCTCCACCACGGGGAGGTTTGCGCTAGGCACTTGTTCCCAAGAAGGGAGAATCGAAGTCTCCCCCTTAAGAACTTGGAGCCCAATCCGTAGGACAGTCAAAACTCCGCTCCGCAGACGATCGCCGCTTGCACATTTTTCCCCCCTCCCTCGTCGGCAATTATCGTCGTGCGGGCTCCGAGGCCTCGCACCCTGCCGCGAGTGACGTAGGGTTCCGGCGCAAGCACAACGTCCGTCCCCCGCTGGCGAGGAGTGCAGCGACGTCGTTCGCAACGGTCGAGGATCGCTGCATATTCAGCTGGAGAAGCTTGAGCGTTTGTCTATCCATAATTTATTCTAGCTACGCGGCATTCGACGCTTGCCTTGTAGAAGGGGCATTCTTTGCTATTCGAGCCATGTCTGACGTCTCCCCTGTGCGAGCGTATACAATTCACGCCTTTTGGGGGTTCCTCGTTCGCCGGACACTGCTCGTAAGTATGCCCCTCCTTGGCGCAGTACGAGCATGCCTCCCTTTCGACACAGAATCTCGACATGTGCCTGTGTTTTTGGCACTTGAAGCAGCGGAAGGATTTGATGTAGTCATCGACGGGACACGAGTTCCAGCCGATGAATACTCTTCCTCTACTAAGGAGCTGCCTTCGCGATTCCGCGTCGACCTCAACCACCCAGTTGACGCCGTCGCCGTCTCGCTTGCCAGCTAGATAGCAGGCACTCACCGTCGCTTTTTCGTTGTTTAACAGATTCTGTTCGAGAAGGCACTCTCGAAACTCTTCCTGCGAGGTCTCTTTAGGGACCCTCCGCACGATCATCCGAGGGTTATTTCTACAGTCAAGCGAGGCTTTCAACCCCACTTTCTTGAGTTCCTCGCTCTTTGCGAAAACTTCAAGATCGCGTGCCGTCGCTGTTTCTACAATTAGTCCATTTTCTCGAGTTTTTCTAACCGACAAAACGCCTATTTTATTCACCCTCGGATTGATCGATTGGAGGAGTGTCTTCCGAGCCTCTTCATGCGTCGTGATGGCAGACCCTTCACCCGGTAAAATTTTAATCTCATGCACTTCTCTTTTTTGACTTACCAAATTCTCGATCCTTCTCGTGCCGGCGGTGAGTTTCCCCTGGTGAATGACGCTGCGTACGTTCCCATCGGCGCGCCAATCAGCGCCCGAGTTTATCCGGCCGCGTGTGCTCCAACCGGCGCAGCAATCAGCGCACGCGATGCAGCCTGCGCGTACGAGTTCGCCGCCATCTTGGATTTTCGCGCTGCTGGTACGCCGCGAGTTGAGGCATCCGTTTTTCGCAGCTTGAATGGGATTCGACCAGCGCCTACGTGGCCGCTATCCGCTCGACGCAGCAGTAAGCGCCCGAGTCAGGCGACCCGGCCGACGCGCCCAAGTTTCTCACAAGCGGCGCGATATGCGAGGATCTATTTATAGCGGTGACGCGGCTCACTCATCAGCTGAACTCTTCGGACCAGATGCGTTCTAGATCACTGCCTTACAAGCAGGTCCATGCACGAGAGCAGACGCCCACCTTTGCCTAGCGGCGATAAAGCTATCTCGAGGAGCACTCGCTTGCCTACCCGCTCCGGACCACCTACTGCCGTGGAAGCCTACCCCCCTACTGGGGCCACGAGCTCCACTGACGCGGCCACCGGCCTGCCTGCTGGGACCTCTGGACCCTCGCTAAAGACGCTGGACATCACCACGCTGAACCATCGTGCCCACACCGCACTCACCGTTGCCTGCCACGCCACCACTCGGCACCAGCGTAGCCTCGACCACCCTCTATACTCTACGACAACAAGAAACTGCTCATCAGTTCGATGCTAGGAAGGTTCACCGCCCTGGCAAAAATGAAAGGGGAGACGGCAGCCGAAATTCACCGGATCTTCAATGTCATCATTTCCACCATCGACGGGTTAGCCGGCATCGAACGCCCGGTGGGAACGACAGAAGACTTATTCATTTTTCTCGCAATGCAGCTCTTCGACCCACAAACGAGACGCGAATGGGAAGGAGCGGTCAGCACCTCAGCCGAGCCACCTAACTGTGCGGCGCTGAGGAGCTTCCTTGAGCAGCGGATGCAAATCTTGGAAGCTTTACCACCTCATCAACCTCCAAGGAAGACGGACGATCGCCCCCGCCCGAACTCGCTAGTCGCACGAAAAAGGGAAACCGCGCATGGCAGCTGCGGCCTATGCAACCAGCAGCATTTCCTCATGTTTTGCGACAAATACAAGGAGCAAACCCCGGAGCAACGCTGGCACACAGTTCAACGCTTGAAACGCTGCACGAACTGCCTAGGCAGGCATCAGCTGACCGAATGCAAGTCAGTCAAGGTGTGCACAACTTGTACCGAAAAACACCACTCGACCTTGCATTCTGCCACCGGGCTAGCGAGCGTTAGCAGCCACCTCACGAGAGGCAAAGAAATCTCCGTTCTGTTGGCAACAGCTAGAGTGCTACTCTACGATGAACATGGCAACACACATCCGGCCCGCGCACTCATTGACCAAGGGTCGGAAGTTAGCTTAATCTCTGAGAGACTAGCACAACGGATGAAACTCCAACGGTCCAGGACCTCTCTGAACGTTTGCGGAGTAGGAGGAGTCCAGACGACCAGAGCAAAGGGAAGGGTCGTAGTGAGCCTGAAGGCTGAGCAAACGGCAGCTAAACTTAGGACCACAGCCTTGATCCTCCCTAAGCTAACGATTTACTCACCGCTCCAGGCCCGTAGGAGACCAGAGTGGAAGCACATCAAGGGATTGCAACTTGCGGATCCTACATTCTACAATGGCGACCAAATCGACATCCTTCTAGGCGCCGACGCATACGCTACTATAGTGCAACCGGGCCTACGGAAAGGACGATCCCACCAACCGATCGCGCAACGGACATCGTTTGGTTGGATACTGGTGGGAGCAACGGGTCACGGGTCACCCAACGAGCTTCGAACAGTCCAACAATGCGTGGTGGTGGATGATATGGCTACTACCGTCAAGCGTTTTTGGGAGCAAGAGGAAGGGCCAAGTCCTCCGGTTCCTCCCTCCATGGAGGACCAACAATGTGAAGTGATTTTCTCCTCTAGCTACACAAGACAGAACGGGCGCTACTCAGTCCGACTGCCATTAAGTGGAGAGCTACCTGATCTCTCCAAAACATTCAACGGAGCCTCTCGGGCCCTAACTCATCTCGAGGGAAGGTTCAGCAAGAACCACGCGCTTCAAGAGTTATACAGCGAGTTTCTCCGAACTTACGAGCAACTTGGCCACATGGAGGAAATCACGAGCGGACCCGTACCGCAACGAGTGTGCTACCTCCCGCATCACGGAGTACTACGAAACTCCAATACATCGACTCCCCTCAGAGTCGTGTTTAACGGGTCTTGGCACGCCTCTGGGGAACAATCCCTGAACGAGTCACTTCTGACGGGGCCTAACCTGCTGCCAGCCCTGCCGGACATCTTACTCAAATGGCGAACGCACCGCTATGCCGTAGCAGCGGACATCGAGAAGATGTACAGGCAGATACAAATCCACCCAGACGATCAAGACCTCCAGCGAATCCTCTGGAGGCAACACAAGACGGAGGAGGTGAAGCAGTATCACCTCAAAACCGTGACCTACGGTTTATCCTCCGCCCCCTTCCTGGGTATACGGGCGCTTCGGCAGCTAGCTTCAGACGATGGGAACCAATTCCCGCGCGGGGCAAAGGCCCTCCGGGAAGACACTTACATGGACGACATCCTTACTGGCGCCCAAACACTGGATGAGCTGACAGCGACACAGAAGGAACTTCAACAGCTCTGCATGGCGGGCGCATTCCCGCTAAAAAAGTGGGCCTCCAACTCCGCAAGGCTCTTGCAACCGCTTCCCAAGGAGCAAACTATCCAGGACGCTGCACGCTCCTGGACAGCTGACACAGAAAGTCAGCAGACGCTGAGTCTCCTGTAGGACCATTCAAACGATGTCTTTCACTACCGCGTGGAAGTATCAACCAAAGATACCGTAACCAAGCGAAGCGTGTTAAGCGAAGCGGCCCAACTCTTCGACCCGCTGGGATGGCCGGCTCCCATCAGCGTAAAGGCAAAAATTAACATACAGAATTGCTGGTTGACAGGGCTGGGCTGGGACGATCCACTGCCGCCCGAGCTAGCTAAAGGCTGGAAGGCATTTCGTGACCAGTGGAAACTATTGCGTGACGTCCGGATCCCTCGCTGGATCGAAACATCCGATCCCTTCGAACTCCACGGGTTTGCAAACGCCTCGGAGCGAGCATTCGGAGCCGTACTCTACGCCCGGACCAAGACAGCTGGTCAAGGCTACCGGGTGACGCTCATCGCCGCATGCACCAAGGTAGCTCCACTGAAGTCCGTCACGCTCCCTCGGCTGGAGCTATGCGCGGCGCATCTGCTCAGCGGCCTAGTAAATCACAGTCGGCGCATCATACCCCAGGAGCCAACAAGCATAAGGCTCTGGACAGACTCGACGGTGACGCTCGGGTGGATCCTACAACATCCCTCCAAGTGGAAAACATTCGTCGCCAACCGAGTCGCGTCAATCCAGCAACTAGTACCAGATGGACGCTGGCAACACATACCAGGAGAACAAAATCCAGCGGATTGCGCTTCCAGGGGATTGTCTCCACAAGAGCTCCTGACACATCCGCTCTGGTGGCAAGGGCCGCCATGTCTCCATACCGCTTTGGGGAGCGAAATTAGCACCACCGTTCCGACGGCGACGGAGTTGCCCGAGGCAAGGGTAACCACACACGCAGTGATTGTTCATCCCAAGCCGCCTCCAAATACTACGCTTAGCCGCTTTTCTTCGTATAATCGCCTGCTACGCATCACAGCCTGGTGCAAAAGATGGCGGCGCGGCCTCCAACAAAGCGTAGCAATCTTAGAAGCCGACGAGCTAAGGGAAGCGGAACTTACGTGGATACGGGTGGTTCAGAACGACTACTACTAAGAGGTCATACGGCGCCTACAGCAGAAGATCCCTCTGCACGGGAAAGGACCTCTAGGAGCACTAGCTCCGTTTCTGGATGAGCACCGGGTACTGAGAGTCGGAGGCAGACTAAAGAACTCCCAGCTACGATGGAGCGAAAAACACCCGTTTCTGCTACCAGCGAAATCTCACCTATCCGAACTATTGGTGAGACAGCTCCATGCGGTCACTCTGCACGGGGGAACACAACTGACCCTCTACCGTCTCCGACAACGGTGCTGGATCCCAAATGGACGCCGCCTGGTTAAAACCATAATTGCGGGCTGCGTAACGTGCCGCCGATGGCGGGCGGAAGCTACGAGGCAGCAGATGGCAAATCTTCCCGCCGTCCGTATCACGCCAAGTCTACCCTTCGACCACACCGGAGTCGACTATGCCGGCCCTATCCTCCTAAGGACTACGCCTGGAAGAGGACATAAGACCACAAAGGCATTCTTGGTCATTTTTGTGTGCCTGGTAACCAAGGCCGTACACCTCGATGTCGCCTCCGACTACTCAGCCAGAGGGTTCATCGCTGCACTCCAACGGTTCGTGGCACGACGCGGGGTATGTTCCACCCTCTATAGCGACCAAGGCACCACCTTCGTAGGGGCTGACAACGAGCTACGGCGCCTCTTCACCGCCAGCTCCAAAGAATTTGGGAGAATTAGAGGGGCAACTGCCGACCAAGGCATATCCTGGCGATTCAATCCTCCAGGCGCACCGCACTTCGGTGGTTTGTGGGAGGCCGCAGTCAAGTCCACTAAATACCACCTCAAGCGAATCATCAGAGAAGCTACCCTCACCTACGAGGAAATGGCCACCCTCATGGCTCAAATCGAAGCGTGCCTTAATTCAAGGCCGCTCTGCGCTCTAAGCGACCACCCGGAGGACATCACGGTGTTAACTCCGGGACACTTCCTTGTAGGAACAACTCTTACTGCCATCCCCGAACCGTCGCTGCTGGAACATCACCCACATCACTTGACCCGCTGGCAGCATCTAAATCAGATGAGAGACCATTTCTGGGCCCGCTGGTCCACGGAATACATCCACAACTTGAGCCCGCGGACTAGATGGCGAGAACCGGTAGACGAATACTACAACGGGCGGCTATGCCTAATCAGGAACGAAGCAACTTCACCTGCTAAATGGCCTCTAGCACGCATCATCAACGTGTTACCTGGTCCTGACGATCTCATCCGGGTCGTCCAGCTCCGCACCGCCACGACCACACTCACGAGACCTGTTACCAAGATCGTACTACTCCTGGTAGCAAGTCAAACGGAACCGTCATCTTGAGCTCAAGATGAGGCGGGCGGAATGAATGGGATTCGACCAGCGCCTACGTGGCCGCTACCCGCTCGACGCAGCAGTAAGCGCCCGAGACAGGCGACCCGGCCGACGCGCCCAAGTTTCTCACAAGCGGCGCGATACGCGAGGATCTATTTATAGCGCTGACGCGGCTCACTCGTCAGCTGAACTCTTCGGACCAGATTCGCTCTAGATCACTGCCTTACAAGCAGGTCCATGCACGAGAGCAGACGCTCACCTTTGCCTAGCGGCGATAAAGCTATCTCGGGGAGCACTCGCTTGCCTACCCGCTCCGGACCACCTACTGCCGTGGAAGCCTACCCCCCTACTGGGGCCACGAGCTCCACTGACGTGGCCACTGGCCTGCCTGCTGGGACCTCTGGACCCTCGCCAAAGACGCTGGACATCGCCACGCTGGACCATCGTGCCCACGCCGCACTCACCGTTGCCTGCCACGCCACCACTTAGCACCAGCGTAGCCTCGACCACCCAAGGCACTCAGACCAGACTATCGGGTGGAACCAGCAGAGCCTGCCAGACCAGCGACCAGTCGAGCAGCGAATAGGAACCCACCGGGCCAGTCGTTAGCCGCTCGCTAACGGCCTCAGCCTGCCAGACCAGCGACCAGTCGGGCAGCGAGTGGGAGCCATCCGAGCCAGTCGTTAGCTGCTCGCTAACGGCCACAGCCAGCCAGGCTGTCCAGCAGCTTACAGCTCCACTCGAGGTGCCAACGCCACCGATAACGCCGGAGAGAGCGTTTACTACCACAAACTCGGGCCGCTCCTTCACACCACCTCTGCCTAGCCCATGGCAACGGACGTCAACGAAACTCAGCCTAGTCTGGCGTCCTGAAATAAACCTGAACTGCGTATTGTAAAATAGTCAATTACATGTAAGGAAAAGAGAAGATTAAACGAAAATAACGAAACTCGTCTCCACCATCATTTAAGCGGAATCGACCTAGGGAACGACGGCCCAACCCTCAGCCACGAAACTCTCCACGAGCGCAATTCGGAACACAGCTCATGTAAAAGATGTAAGGAATTTTTCAATTCCTTGACCCTTCCGACGAGTTCGACGTTTAGAGCTGCAAGATCATATTCCAGCTGCCTGGAATTCTTCGAGTTGGGCTTCGATGGCTGCCGTGGCGCGTTTGGCTACTTTCTTTTTCCGGCACGTTTCACGTATGGCTTTGAACCCGGAAAGAGCCTTCCTAGAGAGGGCTTTCATAGGGTCCTCGTCCGTGTTTTCCTCGCGTCGTTCAGGTTTCTCGGGCGGCGTATTCAGGGAGGCCTCGTCTGGTTTTTCCGTCCTTCTCGGGGCTGCGACCGGCGTTCCAGAGGAAGAGGAATGCGTTGTTGGCGCTTTCTGGATTCTCAGCCTCTTGGCACCATCCTTCTCTCTATCCTCTCCAGTGGGGCTATCGCAGGAGTCGTCCGACTCCGCGGTTCCAGAGAGGGGACGCTTGGTCTTTGCGCGTCTCTTGCGTTTTTCGACGAGTTGAAATCCAACTTCGGGCTCGCTCGTATCGGGGTCGGATCCCTCAGCGGAAGAGGCTCTATACGAGGAGAATCTCCCTTCCTCCATGCTCGTCTCGTCGTTCCTTTTAGCGGATCCTTTTGGCCCCTTTCCCATGTTTGTGTCGTCCACGGGGTCCTCCCCGGGGCGATACGGGCTGGCTCGGGTTGGCACGGGGTGGCACGGGGTGATGACGCGCTTGCTGGTGTACGTGACGCGCTCCCCAGCGCGCGTGAGCGTGTACTGAGCGAGGGGGGGGGGGGGGGTGCGCGCGCACCTGCGCCTGCGTACTAGGGGCGCGGCGGGGGAGGTGACGCGGCAGGCGTGCGCGAGCGGGCACGCTAGCGTGGCTTCGGACGCGTTATTTATAACTTTTCAACTTATTATTTTACACAGAAATTGTCAATATTTTTGCACAAAATTTCACACACAGACTCACTACGTATAACTAAAGGGACCGGCGCGAAAAAATCCGGGAAAATTCGGGTTCTACCCGCTCTTGCTAGGTGAGCTGTGAATCGCCCTCGGAGGAACTCCGGAGAGAGGTCCGTATGCGTCGGCAGCTCGCGCAAGACTAGTAGTAGATAGGGACACTAAATCACCTTTTGTATTTTACGTGCCGTCTCCGCCTCTCGGCATACGACACGGCACGCAAGTGCGCGGGGTCGGGGTCACGCCCGACCACCGCACCACTCCGTCCTGTTAGCCCGCGCACTAAGCGCCGAGCCCGGACGGGGCGGCTACCAATCCACCCCCCCCCCCCGGAGGTTAGTTCGGCCGGGCCCCTTGGCAAGGGGGGGAGTACTTTCCAACCTCCCTACGGCCTAATAAAGGACCGCTCCCGAGTTGAATTATCGCGCAACTCACACGCCGCCACTACTACCCCCACGAATCCGACTCCATGGCCGGGCGGTGGCGGCTTCGGCCGCCACCGGGCGCCCCGGCCCCTGTGGTACCAGTATTCGCCATTGGTCAGACGCTCATGGGTCGACTTGGCCCACTCCGGAATAGGCTCTAACCAGCCATGGCACCGGTCCGCCAGCTCGGGTAGGCGGGTGCGCTAGCCCGAGGGTCCTCGACCTCCTGCACCCGCCCCTGCGTAACTCAACCAACCACCGTCTACCTCGTACCTCGGGCTCGGACATTCTCGGGGGAGTCGGCTACCCCTCGAAGCTCTCGAGCCCCGTCAACACCACCGGACACCCCCACCGACCAAATACCTGACCACTCCACGTGCCAAACCTCACCATCTCTCCACCAACTAGCACTTGCCAAATCCACCAGCTAGCACTTGCCAATTCTCTCCGCCATCCACCAGTTATCTCTCCACCAACTAGCATCCTCCAACTCCACATGCCAACCACAGGCCTCCGCGGAACCGCCGGTTGGGCCTACCCCCCAACCAAGGGACCCCTCAGCTGCCGCACAGCCGGGGGTTGGGGATTTTTGTAGAGGTTGTACTCCTCGCAGCGCCGGCGGTTAAGCCGGGGCCCCCGGTCCTGGGAACAGCTGGAATCCGTGCCGGCACGCAGTGCCGCAGGGGGGCGATACGGACACTGCCACCCGGCTCCGTCCGCCGGTCGACCAGGGTTCCGGTATAATTTGGCTCGGGTACCCCGGACCGCCACTGCCCGTACGGCCGACCCACAGAGTGGGTGGCCGCCCCTGGGGGGAGTAGATAGGGACATTTTTCAATGTCGGTGATTTTACGTGCTGTACCTGGCTGGAAGCCTTAACCAACACGACCCCCACAGGTGCGGGATCAGGAAAACGCCCAACCAACGCGGCCCCGCGAAGCGGTACCTATCGGTTCACTCCCAGGCTGCGGGTCCTGGGTGCAACTATTGGTCGAGCCGAGTGAATTTCCAACGCTCTAACAGCTGAGCAGGCTACTTCCCGAGCTGATGGTACGCAGCTCACCCGCCGGGACCCCTAACGGTCCCTGACCAGCATACGGCCTAACCACTGCCACCACGAGTCCAACCTCAAACGTCTGGGCCCGGCTACGCGCCGGTGGCCCCCCAGCCCCCATGGTACCAGTTTAGATCACTGGTGGGATCTGCGCGGCGCCACTACACTTTGCGGGTCCCGCCCCGACGGCCGTGGTAGGCCAGCTGGAACAGCGGTGTCGCCACTCACCGTGGCGCCCACAGTCCTCATCCCGTGGGAATCAGCCCATGGGCGCCCTCCTGCCGCATCCACACACGCACACACTCACTCATTCCGGCTGAGGCACCCCCAGTCACTCCCTCATGCGCTCCATACTACCCCACCCCATCTTCTCAGTCTCGCTCACTCATTCTCACCCCTATTCACCCTCCTTGTCGCAAACACACACTTCGCATACTCACACAACCGCCCGTACTTCTCCTCACATCCCAGCACTCTGCTCAGATTCACCCTTCCATCCGGCCCCACATTCACCCCCCAGGCATCGAGATCCCGCACATCCTCGTACTCCGGACACTCCACAAGCTTATGTACCCAGTCCTCACATTCATGCCCACACATACACTCCTCACTCAGCGCCAGCCTTCTCCGATACAGGAACTCATTCATGCTGCCGTGACCAGTGAGCAGGTAACCCATGCTCATGCTGAAATCAAACATCCTATTCACCCCCGCAAATCTCACATCCCTTATCCACGCATACGTCACACGCCCTTTCACGCTCACATCCCATCTCCTCTGCCACTCGTCAGTCACTCTCCCTTCCACCACACTTGCACACTCCGTCACATTCAGCCCTCGCACCTCATTCTCATTCACCAGACCCCATCCATTCCAGCCCTTGTCGTTCTTATATCCGAAGCACATATCCTGTTTCATTCAAGGTCCCACGGCAAGTCCCCCATCAACACTTGCATCGCTTCCGTCGAGACCGTCCTACATACATTCAAGCATGCATACACGCCTACTCTCTGGCACCTGATCACCGCCATCTTTCCATACCCGAACCGCAGCACGCCACTCCACACACTCGCACCATACAGCACACATGCAGTAAACAGCCCCCTCTGCAGCACCCGCACCGCTCTTTGTTTCAGTCCCCATTCTCGCCTCAGGACCCGCCTCATTTTGCCAACGACACCCACCATTTTCTCCCTCATGTACTCCAGGTGCAGCCTGAAGCCCATTCGCTCACTCATCCACACTCCAAGGTACCTCACGCGTTCCACGTATCTCACTCGCTCCCCATTCACACGCACACTTCGCCGCCTATTCACACTCAGGGTACCTTTCATCAACATCATCACCGTTTTCTCCCAGTTCCACAGCATCAGGTCATCCGCATACGCCACAGCCATACACTCCTGTTCCCGCAGCCTCCACAACAGGGAGTTCATCATCATCTTCCAGATAAATGGACCACAGATGGACCCCTGCGGGCAGCCACGGCGAACTTCCTTCCATACCGTCTCATTCACGCCAGTCACGCACGCCTTTCTCTCACAGAAGTAGTCCCTCCACAGTTGCTCCTCCTGACACCCCCATTCGTGCAACCTCTCATTCACCCGCATCCATTCCAGATTATCAAACGCGCCCTTGAAGTCCACAATCACTCCCAACACATACTTGCTCTGACAATCCCTCACATACCCCTTCAGCCTTTCCCATGCATGCTCGGTCGACCTCCCCTTCCTGAAGCTGTACTGGGAGTCACACATCCTACCATCCACTCTGCGCTCCATTCTCTCCACCATCATACGCTCCAGCACCTTGGCTAATACGGAGAGGAGGCAGATGGGTCTATACGACCCCGCCTCCGTCCTCACCTTCTCAGGCGACTTCAGGAGCACAACCACGCGCGTACACTTGCACTCCTTGGGGAAACGGCCTGTCTCCAGACACAGGTCATACACTCTGTTCAGCCACTCCGGAATCGCTCTGTGGATCATTCGCAACATTTCCGTGCATACCCCATCCAGCCCAGGTGCCTTACGCCGTTTCATTCTTCCCACCGCATCGCTTATCTCCCTCCATCCAAATCCCTCCTCATTCGCATCCCCCCGGTCCCGCGCCACCGGGGGCAGCTCGGGCTCGGGGGCATCCATACCAGCGGCCGGGAAGAATCTGCTCAGCAGCACATCGACTGTCTCCCGCCAGGTGGTCGTATAACCACCCGCCACACGCACACTGCTCAAGCTCTCACGACCACGCTTACCCATGCAAATCTCGTACACACTGCTCCATGGATCCTGGTTCCCAATCGCACTGACGAAACGTCTCCAGTCATCCTCTTTCATACGACACACCTCCCTCTTGTACTCCGCCACCATTCTCCGATACTCTCCCCTTTTCCATTCATATCTCCTATCGTGCCTTCTGGCCCGCTGGCAGGCCCGCCTGGCCCTGCCAACGGCCCTCCTCATTCGCTCCAGCTCCTCCGTCCACCACTTCGCTCGCCACATTCTCCCACACACGCGCTCCCGCAGGTGTCGCTCATTCGCACCCAGGACCCATGTCATCACTCCTTCAAGCACCCTGTCCACATTCCGTTCATTCATCAGTCTCGCACTCTCACTCCTCGCACTCTCCCTCAAGTCATCCACATACGCCTCCCAGTCCGCGCCAGACAGCACCCACCCCTTTCCGGCCGGATCCACATTCATATCTCCAGCCCCATGCACCACCCAGATGAGGATCACGTTGTGATCACTGATCCCCCAATCATTCCTCACATGCCACTCATACCGGCACCCCCCATCCGTCCCTTTCATCAGGCTCACATCGATGTCACTCTTGCCATTCGGACCATCAAACGTGAACCATTCACTCGGTTCATTCAGCACGCTCACATCATTCACCAGGACCCACTCCTCCAGACACTCCCCACGTGCTCGCGAGGCCGTTCCCCCAATGTCGCCCTTGCTATGCCACAGGGGCGACACCGCGTTCGCATCTATATCTACGATGAGCCTCCTGCCCCTCGCAGCCACAAGAACCCTGTCCATATACGCCAGGTAGGGTTCCATATCGGCCCCCCACCGGCAGTACACGGACCCAAAAAACACCTCCCCGAAGCCGCCCCTTAGCCAGGCACTCACACCCCACTCATCCGTGCATTCCCTTACACACACCGATTCGATCGTCCTGTCGTTCACCACAATCGCTGCCTTCTCTGTCTCACCATCGTTCACATACACACTCATGGCCCCAGGCAGACCCACCACCCTCCCGTTCCTCACGTACGGCTCCTGGAGGAGGGCCACGCTCACATTCCGCGCACACAGACTCACACCCAAGTCACACATAACCGCATACGACCGCTGACAGTTGCACTGCAGCACATTCAGCACGCATTCATCCATCCCGGATTCTCGCTCTCTCTCTCTCTCTCTCTCTCTCTCTCTCTCTCTCTCTCTCTCTCTCTCTCTCTCTCTCTCTCTCTCTCTCTCTCTCTCTCTCTCTCTCTCTCTCTCTCTCTCTCTCTCTCTATTGCTGCGCCGTGGCGTTCGGAACGGCAGAGGAACACAATGCAATTCTGAAGGTTGTTCTAAACTCCTGTGTGCGTTTCATCTATAACTTACCTTGGTTCGAGCACACTACCCCTTTTTGGGTAAAACTAGCGTGGATGCGACTTGAAGCGCGACGAAAATACTTTATGCTGCGAATCGCTCACGAAGTACTATGCACGGGTAGGCCTGCGTATTTGCGATCATTGCTAATAATCAACAAAACCAGAGAAGGCATTGCACTCCGGGCTCGGCCAGAACCCTTGGCAATCCCGCACTTCCGTACGGAATTTCAGAGACACGCTTTCTCGGTTGCCGCTGCCTATGTTTGCAACGCTCTGCCTCCTAACAGCTTGTGCCTTCGTAGTGAGGCCTTCGCAAAATTAATTGTGAATTTGTTATTATCAGACACCATCTAGGTAATCGTGCTCTCCATTGTCGTGGTGTATGTGAGGGAGAGTACCCGTGAGTGCACGTCGTCAAAAGTAGAGAGTCCGAAATTATTTTGTATTTTATATTTTATATTATTTTATGTTTTGTATTATTTTATATTTTGTATCATTTTTATATTTTGTATTATTTTATATTATATTATTTCATGCCAGAGGACAATTAGTCCTAGTGCATTAATAAATCAATCAATCAATCAATCAGCAGCACGCATATACTCCGGGCATCCAACCGAGAGTACCGAGTGGCCACTCTCATTTCCTCTCACTCTACAATTCCTGCATGCACTCGCGCTCTTGCAGTCCTTGGCCAAGTGTCCACTCACACCGCACCTCAGGCACAGCCGCTCCTTCTCGCTGCATTCACGCATCATATACCCGAACGCGTAGCATTTGTGGCACCGCAGCACGTTAGCAATCTCCTTCGCGCGAAGCGAACTCCACCCCACGAAGACCCTTCCCTCCTCGCACACGATCCTCTTCGCCTCGGCATTCACTTCAATCACGACGTTGCCGCAGGCTGCACCCTTCTTCGCGCTACGGTTCATCACTCTTGCACTCTCCCTGAATTTATTCTCACTCATTCGCCCCTTGAGATTCCTCTCGAACAGCTCATCCAGCAACCTTTCATCCGTCATCTCGTTCTCCACGTCGAAGCCCAGGAGCTTCGGCCATATTCTCTTTGGGAGATCCACCCTCAGCCCCGCCGCCGAAAACTCCGGGCATTCACGCAAGATTCGCACCTCATTCTCGCTGACGGTCTCGATCGTGACAGCACCACTTCGGATCTTCCTCACGGCTCTCACCCTGACGTTCACACTCGCACTCACCTTCTTCAATATGCATTCCTTCACCTGCTCACTGGTCATCGTCTCCCCACCTTCCTTGGGCCTGACGACCACCGCGCATGCGTTACCCCTGACCAGCCTTGCGATCTCCGACCTCGCAGCGCCCTCCCCTTGACCGCTTCCACTCGCACACGGGGCACCGCCAGCCACCCCCGGCCCCACCACACTCGCGTAGGATCTTGTTCCTACCGGCGTCGGGCGCTCCACCACACTCGCGCCCGCGCCCACCGCCGCTCTTCTGCTCCTCCCTCTCTCACACTCCTCCAGCCTCCCCAGGAGCCTCTCGTTTCGCGCGATCAGCGCCATCATGCGCTGGTCGTACTCGGCCACGCACCCTAGGATCGCCTCAGCAGCCGCCTTGGACACTTTATTCGTGTCCCTGAGCAGGATGGAACGCAATTCGTTCCCGATTCGTCTTATCGCCGCCAGCTCCCCGTAGCACTCCCTCTCCTCCGTCACCGCCGATCTCGCTCCATCCCCGTCTTCCCCAGCACCGCTCTTCCTTTTCTCCCTCTCCTCCGTCACCGCCGATCTCACCGCGTCCACATCCTCCCCAGGACCCCTCTTTCTTCTCTTCCCCGCCGCACTCCCCTCACTCCCCGTGTTCGCGCACGAGTCCCGCCGATGCCGCTGCAGCTGCTGCCCCTGCTGCTCCCCTTCTCCCTCCGCCGCCATGTCAAATTCAAGCGGTTGCCGGGATGAGGCCGGGACCAGATAGGTCCCCTCCCCGCCCCCCGCAGACGCCGTCACCGCCGCCCGCAACGCCGCCGCCACCACCCCCGCAGGCCCCACGCGCGATCCCCTCCGCGCCCTCGGGCGCCCGCGCGAGCCCGAGCGCGAACCCGAGCGCGAGCCCAAGCCCGAGCACGACCTATCCTGCATATGCGCACTCTCGCCCGCTGGCGCGCTCGCCGGTTCGCCCGCTGTTTCGCTCGCTGGCGCGCTCGCCTGTTCGCCCGCTGGCACGCTCGCCCGGTCGCCCGCTGGCGCGTTCGCCTGGTCACTCGCTGACGTATCCGCGCGCGCGCCCGCAACAACCTGCGGGAGCGGCGGGAGCCGCAGCCGGCACCCACCGACACCACCCCAAGAACGGCCGGGCCGGGCTCCCCGCTCCAAACATCCCACCTAGGGAACCAACCCCCCGCCCCCAACCCCATCACACCGATGTTTCCCCCCCACCGGAAACCGGCTTGCTGCGCTTGGCCTCGGCGGGTGCAGCACCTGGCGCCCAGCAGTTCCGCATCCTGGTGCTACCAGGCCCTGCTGGGCAGTACACAGGCATTTTACACGCGTTGCTACGGGGCAGCCCACTCGGGGGACCTACTTCCGAGCCAGGCCCCGGTACTACCGCGCGGCCCCCGGGCATGCCTGACCCCCCATCCGAAGGGGCCTCCCGGGTTTTCCGCTGTACCTTTTTCCGCATTCGCCAGAACACGGGGAGGACGGCGCGGGGGAGCCGGGGGCGGCGCGTGGGCCCCCGGGCTGTGCGAACTTGGTCCGGCCGCTCACCGCGGGACTGCACCGACCATACCGGTCGGCACGGCCCCGCGGATCACCGCGGCTCGCAAGCTCCCCCGCCACGACAAGGCGCCGCACATGGGGGGGAGTAGATAGGGACATTTATTGTATAGGCAGAACCATCGCAATGGTCCAACCTGTGCTTCCTCGCCACTAGGGCATACGCTACGGGCTTCTATCTATCTTTGCAGACCGAGAACCACGTCCAAGGGTCGGGCGATGGAAAAATCCTTTGACATTCGCTGGATCGACTAGCGAAGAGAGCAGTTTGGCCACGCGGCGTTAGTCCCGACAGCTCTACCAGGGCGTGAGCCCCGGCGGAGACACCGGTCTCGACCCCGCGTGCTCACGGGGAACCTCGGGAAGGCCTGCTCCCGTGTCCCGCCCGGACACAGCCCAGAAGACAAGGATCTAGGATAGGTAAGGGTAGATGGATTATGAGCCTAGTGTGGGTGTGCTGTCGGGGCACAGCTGGGGGTGCTGTGGGCCCGCAGATTGTGTTGCGTGTTGTTCTGTGTGTGTTTTGTGTATTTGTTCATGTCTGTTAGTGTGTTCGATGACTACCTATTTCCCTATCTTTCTAGAGACCGTGCTCCCACAGCCGGGGCGGATCGGATGATTCGCGAGGATTACGAGTCTATCCACCGTTCACCGAGGCTTCCGACAAAGGCCTCGGCTAGGCCGCGGGACACCCGGTCTCCTACCTACACCCCACGGGTCCTGACAAGACCCGTGTGCTTTGACCTGCTCGGGATGATGATTCCATCCCACTAGTCTAGCTATCATCCCCTGCCCATCAACTTTCCCCCTGTGTCCACCCCCCCAGACCTTGTACTCGGTCTCCTATTCGCGTTCTACCGCCCCCTTTAGCCAAAGGGCCTCCCGACAGAAGTCGGCGAAGACAGAGAAGGCTTCCGCAGTGGCCACCAATTGGCGTGCCGCCGCTGGCCATACCCTCTCGCCGATGAAGTCCCGCAGAGCGACTCTCTGCGGTTCGAAGTTTGGGCACTCGAGGAGAAAGTGCCGGGCCGTATCCAGCCCTCCACACTCACAGTCCTCCTCCTCGACAAGCCCGAGTGACGCGAGGCGCGCCCCGAAGTTGCCGTGGCCGGAGAGAACCTGCGTGGTGTAGTGGTTCGGCCGGAACCAACCCGCCGCCAATCTCTCCCGGATGTTCCCGAAGAAGGCAAATGTGGTACGGCCTTTGTTGGAAGACTGCCAGGCGGCTTGCCACATGTTGATTGCCTCATCCTTGACCCTATCTACTGCGTTATTTGCCCCCGATGGAATTACCGTCCCATTTACCTCGGCGTCGTGTCCCTTTCTATGCTGGTATCTGGCCCCGGCTTGCTTCAGTAGAATGCCCACTGGGGCAGCTCCTGCAATAACGCACACAGAATCGTATGAGACGGTTCTGTATGCCCCAGTGACCGCGATCAACGCTAGTCTCTGGGCGCTTCTAAGGGCTCGAATGTCAGCCTCTCTACAGAGGTCTGACCATCCCGCGGCGGCATATGTCACCGTCGGGACAAAAACCCCCCGATATATAGCCGTAACTACATCGAATCTAAGTCCCCACCCAGCCCTCGCGATTTTTCCCAGACGCTCGAAGAGGGATGCACTCTTCTTCCTAAGGTAGGAGCAATGGGAGCCGATTCCCATCTCCTTATCAAAGTCGACGCCGAGATATCTAACGCTATCCTTGAATGCTATCCTAGCTGCAGCATCCTCTATCCGAATGGTTGGGTATCTATTGGCCATATCGGGCCTCCTAGCAGCGCGGCGCACGCGGTCGGGTCGATCTCCTCCTCTCCTTCCAACTGGCGCTCTGCGCCGCCATTCGCTCTTAAGTAGTATGGCTTCTGTCTTTCTTTGGGACAATTGCAGCTTGGCGCTCTGGTACCAGGCTACTGTCACGTCCTGAGGGGACATGAGCATATATGTTCTTGTTTTCCTCTTTTGAGCCTACGCCTGGCGCAATAGCTCGGGACGAGGATCAAGGGGAAGTGCTATGGAGACCCCAGAGATAAAGATTTTGGACAAAACTAGGATAAGGGACAAATTCGGTAAACTCGTTTTAACTGTATTCTGATTTTATTGTAATTAAGAGATCGAACCAAGAAGTCCGTCGGAACGATGGGAATAATAAAGAGTAAAACACGTATCGCTTACATTAGGTGACGGTGCGTGGTACTTGTGCTCGCTCGCTCGCTGTTTATGTTTGTCGCCGCTCGTGAATTCGAGGCCCTAGCTGCAGCCTCGTGTTGGTGTGATTGTTCGTGTACGAGACGGTTGAAAGTACATGTGTGTTCTTACAACTACGCGATAACGGGATACGATGTCTAAAGCATATGATCGCGATACACAGTTAAAGGTGAAGAATAACTCGGATATATTTCTGAATATTTCGATATTAATATTTATAAGTTCGCAAAAGGAATAGGTGTGATACGCGTAAGTTGTTCGCGAATAGGTAGTTCATTATTCTTTTCTGAAGGAAGGTTGCCGGAAGATTAAGTTCTGAATTTAATGAAGATTGTCGAGAGACTTGGATTGACACTTTATAAAAGAACTTGAGCCGATGGTAGTTGACGGGAGACTACATTGGAGGAGGAATCTTTTGAGAAGTGCAATTTTAGGAGGGGATGACTTATGGGAGAAAACACCTTAAGGAGGGGATGATTCGATTGATGCATTTCTTTCTGGATTGGTCAGTGAAGTATGGCGTAATTCGCGATTGGTTGCTAGGCGGTGCATTTTCGCATACATATATTAATTCGTAGAATCGGTCTTATATGCATCTTATGTGATAGACGTTGCATCGCAAGGTAGTAGACCTTTGTTCCGCAATTCGGCGAAATGGCATATGATGCGTAGAGGTTGATAGATATGCCAGAGCTGGGTCTGGTAACGTTATGCCTTTGACACTCTTTGTCTCGGATAATTTTATCGAGCGTTCAAGAAGACCTGATGTTGAGTCGTCTTGGTCGCATGTTGTTACGCCGCTAAATGATTAGCAGCACGGATTTATTTATGCAAGATATAGGTTCACATGTCACCCTAGTGGTGCTTCAACTTCCTTTTGCGTGTTTGGCTTTTGGAAAGATACGGAGTTAAGATATCGAGGCTTAAAAAGAGATAGAAGTTATATGTTAAAATTATTGCGGCTGTGACACCTCCCCCCTTTAGGATTGGGCGTCCCGCTCAATCAGTTTAATCAGAGTGGGGATGAAAAATTTCTTTGGTGGGACAATGCCTATTTAAGAAGGGTCATCAATAGTCCGTGCTTATTACTCAGCCAAATTTTAACACGAGCGCACCGAAAGAAAGAGAAGAAAAAAAATATAAGAAAGATGCCGAGGAAAAACGCGATCAACCCTGTACTGGTAAGTATTCAATTTGCGATATGTTTTTAATGTCCTAATATATATATATATATATATATATATATATATACATATATATATAATTTTTCCTTTATCTATTAAAATGTGTGTTCGTTTCATGTTTCAGCGGTCGTACTTCCACCAGGCGGAAATCATACGCTGAAAGAGGGAGTCCGCGCGGCAGGCGCAAGCCGAGATGTTCGACGCGGATGGCTTTGATGCGTTCGGCATCCGATGGATGATGGAGGGCCGTTGGGGGGACCCCCACCCCCTCGATGACTGGTTTCACCCAGCGTGGGACCATCCCGATGGCATAATGTCAATATATAATGAATGACGGTATTGTCATTATATAATACCCTTGATGGGTTAATAATAATAAAAAAAATAATGACATTGTTATAATTTGTCTTGTGGGTATTAATTTTTCTATTTCGGTTATTCTTCGTCTCGTCTATTGCCTCATCGTTGTTCTTCTCGTCGTTGGTTTTCGTTGTCATTTGGTTCGTTGTTGTTTTTTTCATTGTTGGTCTTCGTTGTCTTTCTCATCGTTGGTCTTCGTTGTCTTATTCGCTATTTACTTTTTTTTTCCTCCGCTCGTTAACACATACTTATAGCATATCCTCTATACTCTAACTTATCTTCTATGTCCTCTTTACATTCTTTCTCGTCTCCCTTTCTATCTTCTCTTGGTACCTTTTTCTCTTTTATTCCCCCTTTTTTATATATAATAAAAGCAAAAATATGATTTGTATATATCAAGATTATTATTGTTAATTTACTCTAATTTTTATTTTATTATTTATTATTATTATTTTACTTTTCTCTGAAAAGGCTAAGAGAAAAATTAATCATGCAGCCTTTGGAAAATAGAACAAAAAAAATGAATTATAATTATTGATACTTTATGTACTCGTGTGCCACTTAGGGAAAGGTACGAGGATTGTGGAATTCTTTGGATATATTCGGGTACAATACGGTTTCGGTGTTCATAGTTGATGACACTTGAGATTTTTCAGTGTTGTGTCATGGATCAGCTGTTTCATTCGTAGCGGGTTTATTATTCTCTTGCGGGGCCTCCTCGTCTGTCGGCGGGATGTTCTTAGGATGCTTGGCCAGATGTATGAGTGGATGAGTCACTGAATCCCAGATTGCACCGATGAGGTACACTGACCAGCCATACACAGTGTGTATGCTGTATGCATGTATTAAGGTGTCCACGAAGAGTTTTATGGCTCGGATGACGATGAAAATTCCGATGAGACCAGCGCTTGCTGTTCCGAATTGGATGAATCTCCCCCATGTGCGACTCCAGACGGATTCGGCGAGATTTCCAAGACTGTTATTGTCTACCATGTTCAACACATGTATCCCCTGGTCGACAGTAGGTTGACCGATCATTCCGCGTGCCACATGGTTGAGTACAGCGGGTTCTTCTATGGGGAACATAATACGTTCCCGGAGATTGTCAATGTCCTCCTTTGAATAGATACCACTTGATGCTAAGGATGTTGGATTGGTATATTTTCATGTTGGTTTTGTCATAGTCTCCATACTCGCGGGTGGCACAGTTTCGTCCGGAGCTGGCGCGAACTTGTACCATGTATTGGCGAATAGGTAGTAAGGAGGGAGTAAGGAATTACAAGTCGTTTGGGTTCCCTTTTTCAAAAGGATATGAGTTTTGGGTGTGAGGAAATATGATTCGTTTCCACGAGTTACTGGTAACTAGTTATAGCATTCTTTTAGCATTGTCAAGTTTACTTCTATTGGTATGCATTGGATTATGTGAACTACTTCTCCGGCTACTACAGCCATATATCCTGGTCCCTTCATGATGTTATATGCGAATTCGTCGGGAGCTTGGGTCGCCAAGGACAAACTATTTTGATGCATTTGCTGTTCTTTGTTACATTGTTGGTCTAGCATATTATGATACAAAGTTTTCATTTGTTGTCGGATATGTCTTTCTACATAGATAAATTTAGAATTGACGTACGCGAATATGTCGAGATTAGCCACGGGGAATTTTCCATGTTTTGCGAACGAAGCGCTTCGCGTTGTTTCGAATATAAAAAGTTTTGGGTGTTTGGTGGTGAAAATATTATATCCGCAAATTTGGTCAGTTTTTCTAACGGATAGCGCAAACGTAACGTCGCTGGTTGTTACTGAGTAAACTGTGTTTTCGGTTTCTGTTTCGGTTTCAATTATTTTGTTGGATATTCCTTCATACAGGATGCCATATTTGTCAAATTTGCAGTCGTCGCGCGGTCTTGAGCTCTAAAAAGTGTATCCTCCGTCAGGGTCGATACACGTTGTTGTTAACAAGGTACAAGTAGTACGTGATTTTAAATGAATTTGGTTCGAGTTTAACGCAACTTGAGCCATATAGCTTCCTAACGTGATTTTTACCGTACCTTGAACAACAACGTTGTTCCAAGTCCCGTACGGATCTGAATACGATGCACCATTGCACTCGCCATTGTTTGCTATACTGCCGGCGAAGGTAATGCTGATTGTAGTAGTTTGGTTATCTTTTAACCCGCATATCACATTGTGGGCTACTTGAGTGGTGCCGTATCTGTGCATTTCTTCGCATGAGTCCCGCCGAGTGACCTCGAGATATACCGTTTGGCCATTATTAACAATGGACACATGCGAAAACATGCCGCAGTGATATATCGTTCTCAAAATCTCGATTTTACATTGTATAACCATGGTTTCAGAGTAGTCGTTCAGTTATAAGAGTTGGATGTATTTTCCTCCGGTTCGTGTGTTTGGAGCAGGATTGTCGCAAGGTTTAACATCCAGTAGTGAAATCGTTGTTATATTGGGCGCACTTGATCCGCAGTCGTAACCCACCATGGCAGCAACGGGGTGAAATAAGCAAACTAAAGCCAAAACTAAGCCCAAACTAAATGGATGCCGATCATCTGAGAACAATGTAATAATTGATTAGTAAATATTTAGTTGTTAGAGTCTGAATCCTCGACTCGAGTCGACCCCCTTTTTCTTTTTGGTTTCTCTTTGGTATTTATGTGTGAATATCGCAATCGGTTTTCGTGAACGATTCGAGTCTTGTTTTTATACTGAATTTTGACGTTTCCCTTTTCTAATTTTTCCAAAACTTTATGTGGACCGGAATAATGGTCACCTAATTTGCCTGGTTTAGAACCCTTTTGTAGATAGATGAAATCTCCGACTTTGAAGTTTTTGGGGTTTGCGTTTTTATCATAGTACCGTTTTGACCGGTGTTTTGAAGCAACGAGGTTTTCATATGCGATATTTCGTATTCCATTGATGCGCGTGATCAAATCGATTAGGTATCCGCAATAATTTGGTAATTGATCAGATTCCCGAAGCGGTTCGCTTGATGGGACCCTTGCTACCTTGCCAAATACTATTTGGTAGGGCGTGTATCTGGTACTCTCATGGACGCTAGTGTTGTATGATAACATTGCTAGTTCCAGCCACTGATCCCATTCGTTGTCTTTGTCAGTATACTGTTTCAAGAACTCGGCCAGAACGTGATGCGATCTTTCAAGCGCTCCGTTCGATTGTGGATGGATCGCCGTCGTTTGGCATCGTTTTATTCGGAAGCGTTTAGCAACTCTTTTCATAAGGCCGCTCAAGAAATTGCTCCCTTGATCGGTTAGTAGGGACGTAGGTGCTCCGAACACGCATATAAATCGTTCTATGAAAGCATCGGCGACCGTTGTTGCCAGTGCATTTGGGAGCGGAATCGCGATACAGTATTTCGAGAGATTGTCCTGTATCGTTAGGATATACTCATTGTCGCTTGAAGTGCGTTGCATTGGACCTACGATATCCATAGATATTTTTTCGAAAACAGTTCCCGGCGTATCCGTTATGATCATTGGCTGTTTTGTTTTGATCCGGACCAATTTCTTGAGTTGGCACTCCAGACATTGTTGTATGCGTCTCTGAACATCTGATTTTAAGTCTTCCCAAAAATATTCGCGTTTTATTGTGTTGTATGTTTTTGAGACACCCTTGTGTCCACCAATTGGGGACTGGTGCATTTCATAAAATATTGAATCGCGTTTTTCAATCGGTACGTAACTCAGACTTCCCAAACAGACTATTATTTTGGTTTCGCTGTGTTTGAACGTTTCTTTTACGATGTTTATTACGTCAGCCCAAATTAAATGTTCGATGTGCTGACTGTAGCAAATACTGATCGAGTGAAGGTTGGAGGTTTCACAAATTTCCTTTAATTCTTTGACTGTTCGTTTGACGTTTTCGGATATTACTGATAGCGACTCGGATTGTTCACCACGAATAACCATTGCGATATGTTGTTTTTTTTCAACCATTTTCCTATAAGCATGACCTACAGTTAGGTCTTTCCAGAGGGGAAATTTGTTTGTTTTCAATAATTTTTGTCCCCCATGATCACATGGGTTTCCTGTTGCATCGATAAAGTAGACCAAATTGTCATTCCGGAAAGAGAACAACTCTTTGGTACTGATGCAATTTGCAATTTTTAATTCGGATGAGTTTCCTTTATCAGCTGATGAGTTGTCGTTTTCGTCGAATTGTGAGTCAATAGAACTGGAGTCTGAGTTTACCGAATTATCGGAGTCAGGATCAGTGGGACTGTTGGAGTGAGCGATAAGAGGTGCATTGGATATGTTAGAGCCGTCATATGTTTTCGGGCGCGCGGCCTTCCTAGGTCGAGTGACGCGCGCGGATCTTATTACGTTGGCCTCGGTCTCGTCGCTACTGCTCTCTTTATAATTCACGGCCTTACGAGTTCTTCGCGTATACCGTTGAGATTTAAAATTGGCGTCCACTCCTTCAGGAGCGGGCACGCCGATTTTTCCTTGACTATTGTTATCGAATGTTTCTTTTGCTCTGATTGTTTCATTTTGGTCTGGGGATGTGCCCTTTTTCGTTTGGGCAGGGGTAACAACATTTATTTCTTCCATTATCGGGAATAGATGAACTTCAGCCTGAGTTGTAATGGTTGTTGGGCTTTTTTTTTGCATTGCTATCTCTAGTCTGGTCTAACTTACGCGCTCAATCTTGTAATGCGATTTTCGAATTTTCGCTTATTTGCGATATTGACTGAGAGGTGACGATAGAATTTACGTTTTGATTTCAAATTGTTCTGGATTTTTCTTCGTTTTGGTTTTTTTGTTATTTTGGGTTTTACTTTTCGTTTGGATTTTGAATTGATTTGGATTTTTCTTTTGACGTGACAACGTCTTATAATTCGATGGAGCCGGCTGCACGCACGAAAAAGCATGACTCATCGCCGTTACCTCGCTCTGAGGCATTCCATCTAAGGCTTGAAGTGTAAGCGAGAGCGCGGAACGAGCGACAAAGATGCACAATCGGCCTCCGCGTTCGGCAGCGTTCGGCAGCGTTCGACATCTGTCTCTCTCCTACTTGAGTGATGGCCTCTGCACACTGCGAGCGACGAGCGACGAGCGATGAGCGATATCCAATGGCAACGTCACTCTCATAGAGCATTTCCGTCATACTCGAGCTCTCATTGGATATCGCTCATCGCTTGTCGCCCATCGCGCGCCGTGTGCAGAGGCCATGAGCGTTGCGTCCGCGTGGACAGCTGCTATACAATAATACATGTACATGTTTTCGTCAAGTATGAAGTGCAGTGAAAAGTGAATGTGGTGTCAATTGTTTATAGCAACGATAATTGCGGCGATAAAGGTAATGATTCTTTCGATATTAAATATATGTTCAGTGATATATTGTCGAATATTCGTGCTTTCATCATTAAAATAAATAGCATCGGTCCGCTAGTGCAGCGATTGTAGGTTATGCTATAATTGACAAAACTATAACAATAAGTTAACAGAACTATTTCACGATGAGTAAAAATCAATTGCTTTACTATTCGATCGAAATAATTATCGAGCGTAGCTATGATTTCAAAAAATTAAAACATAAATGTTAAATCTTCCACATATCATAACAACGGGTCTGAAATGACAGGTTGGACCAGCCAGCCGTCAAAGGGAACAATTATCTCCTATATCAAACACATTGAGGCGGGCTTTTTAAAAGCTAGAGTTACAAAAATTTTAATGATGTTTCCAAATTTTAAATTTTAAATTTAAGATTTATGAACAATAATTTAATCACAGTTTATTCTTATAATAAATTATTCAAAATTATTACTTTTTTACAACAAATTACAATTAAATTTGCAAAAATAATTAAGTAACTAATTGAACAACAACTTTTATTCAGTTTACTTGCTGAAAGAAATAATGTTAATACAAAATTTATTATTATAAAATAATAAAATCAAAAATTAAATTTTAACAGTCGAGTAGAAATTTAAACAACAAATTTTATTCAAGTATTTTGTAAATTTAAAATGATTTTCTGAACGAAGAATTTTATGAAAAAATAAAAGTTGTAAAACAATTGCTCAAAGCACATTCATACTTGTAAAAAATATGTACATTGTAAAAAAAAATAAATAAAAATTGACATAATTGTATTTATGCGTACAAATAAATGTAACTTGATCAATTCAATTGTGATTTCCATTTACCTCCTTCTCTATATCCATACAAAATATCTATCAAACAAACAAAATAAAAATTTTCTTTTGAAAAATGAAACCATTCCATCAGTATTTTCTTATGACGTTGTCACGTTCAACTATCGTCAGTAAACCGACCTTTTGGTTTTGGGTTTTATTCGTTTTTGATTTTGCTTTTTGTTCCTGGTATCGATTTTGATTTGGTTTTGTTTTAATTTTTTCTTTTTCGTGTTTTTGTATTTGGTTTTTGTTCAATTTTTTCTTTTTCGTTTCTTCTTGTTTTTAAGTTTTCCTCGCTACTGGATTTTTTATTTAATTTTCCTAGCTCGGCGCTCTCGTCGGAGTGATGGCAAGGTTTTGTTTCGACGTTTTTTGTCGAAGTTTTTTGATTGGCCACTTTCGGGCTCTGGATTAACATAGTTGTCATGCAATCTACGATTGGAATAGAAGGATCACGAGGAATTGGACTGGAATTTAAGATTGTCGTGCAATCTGATTTTGGTTTTTGTTCAATTTTTCTTTTTCGATTGTTTTTATTTTTGATTCCTCCTCGCTACTGAATATTTTTTTTTGTTTTGCTTGCTCGTCACTCTCGTCGGAGTGAAGGCAAGGTTTTGCTTCGACGTTTTTTGCCGAAGTTTTAAGATTGGCCACTTTCGGGCTCAGGATTATCGTAGTTATCATACAATCTACGATTGAAATAGAAAGATCACGAGGAATTTGCCTGGAATTTAAGATTGACATGCAATCTGATTTCGGATTAGAATGATCGCGAGAAATTGGGTTAGCATCGCGAGGAACTGGATTGGAAACGAACATTTTCGTGCAATTTGAGTTTGTTTAGTTTTTGGTTTGTTTTTGTTTTGGTTTAGTTTATCTTCATCATCGCTCTCACTGGATCGTTGACAAAGTTTTATTTCGACGTTTTTGTCGGTTTTTATTTTATTTTTTTGTAATCTGATTTTGTTTTTGTTTGGAATCGCAGATTGTTGTGCAATCTGATTTTTTTTTGTTTGCTATTGTTTTCCACGATGTCGAATTCCTGTAGTTTTATGACCGGTACGATCAGTCGTGCGGCGCCATTTGTGGGGTTGAAAACCTTCAAAAGGGCCTTTCCATCGATGTTCGTTACCGGGCAGTCGCCGGCGTAAACACCCTAATGGATTTTTAAAGGCGAGATATACCCTTCCTTTAACGTGCGGTTTTCGACTCTTACGTGGAAATACGTTTCCGAACGCGCAGGGATTTTCATTACCTCGTCGGGTTGGTTTGTTCGTTTGAACGGCTATGCCTTGTCTTCACATTCAAGGCATTCCGTCTTGAAATTTATTTTGGATTTTGTGGCAAAACAAAACAATTGGGACCTCAATAAACCGGGGTGAGGGAGTCGAACCTCGTCAGGTATGATGTAGAATAAAGTTCCGAAATTGTATTGGTTTTTTAATTAGATCCGGGATAGCGCTACTGTCTAACAACATCGATATTTTTTTTTGTCGGTGCCCTCCGATACACAGCGAGGGTAGGTTAACGAAATCTTCCGCGGTTATAGTGTAGGTAAGATAGGTTCGGGCGGAATGATTATCGAGACCGGACGCTTTGAGATCGTGGAATCTCTCAGTGCGGCTTCCCGATCGGTATTCGGACCATTTTGCGAGTTATTGTATTCGCGGGTACGGCAGTTTTCGATAGTGTGTCCTATCCTTTTGGAATACCGACAAACGGGTCGTTTGGATTTAGGTGTTTTGTTCTTTAACTGAAAACATATATCTGCTGAATGGCCGATTTTTTTGCATATTTGACAAACAACTGAGTTTTGTTCATTTAGGACCCTTTGGTACTCGATGGCATTGTGTTCTTGATTTTTATAATTTTGGCCGGTGAAGATCGCGAATCGACAATTTTCTGTAGTGTGATTGTCTCTTTTGCATACATTACATAATTTTACTGATTTGGACGGGACGAACCTTCCGTGGTTAGTGAGAGGGGACTGCAATTCGTTGCGCGCTTTAACTTTGTGTTCAATTTTTATCGCATATTCTATTGCGTCTTGGCATACCGGTAACGAATTCTGAGAATGAGATATTTTCCCCGTCAAACTCGGGAACGCAGCTGATAGCGTCTTTTAGAGAGATAAGTGGATTCGTACCTAACGCCATAGTTATTGAGTTTTTACTTCCTTGTTTCTGAGTTAAATCAAGAGTTTTTATTGACCTTTTCTTTGGTTCAAGGCCGGATAGCAAAGGGGTGTTGGAACTGCGCAATGAATATTGTGACGTGTTAGCTGAATCTTCAGTAACGTTTAGGTTTAACGAGCTAGATGACTCGTCTTCGGACATTGATACCGATAGCACATACCCTTTGAATATCCCAGACGAGCCCCCAAAAATTAATATGTCACGTCCTGAGGGGACATGAGCATATATGTTGTTGTTTCCCTCTTTTGAGCCTACACCTGGCGCAGTAGCTCGGGACGAGGATCAAGGGGAAGTGCTATGGAGACCTCAGAGATAAAGATTTTGGACAAAACTAGGATAAGGGACAAATTCGGTAAACTCGTTTTTCAACGGCTGATCTGATGCTAGCCACTAGTACCCGGCTTTTACATTAAAAAAAAGAAAAAATAGTCAAATGCCTCAACATCTAATTAGTGACGCGCATGAATGGATTGACGAGATTCCCACTCTCCCTATCTACTGCGTTCGCTCGTTGCCGGAATGCGCCTGGACGCCCTGCTTTTGCAGGAACCATACGTCCGGCGCCAAGGCACGAGCCACACCTTCTATGGACTATGGACTGGAATGAGGGTCGCTGCTGTCCGCTCAGAACGCGCCTGGGCGGCGGTGGCGGTGTGCAACCCCTCCTTCCAGATGATCTTCGTCTCGCAGCTGAGCACCACGCACTGCGTTTGTGCGATGGTGCAGGCACCCGGCTTCTCTTTCTACATCGTATCCCACTACTTCCAGTGGAGCGACGAGATTGAGGTATACCTCAGGCACCTCGAAGTGGTGTTTCGTTCGCTGAGGGGGCAGAGAGTTCTCGTCGGACTAGACGCCAATGCCCGGTCCTCCCTTTGGGGACCTCAGGACACGGACAGGCGCGGTGCCCAACTGGAGCGGCTTATCCGTCAGTATGGATACACCGTCCACAATTATGTCAACCAGCCGCCTACCGTCTGGGCCGTCACAGGTTCGTAATACATCGACGTAATCTTGGGGTCGCCTTCCACGAGCCGCTTCATCGGCGAGTGGACAGTGCGGCAGGAATGGACAACGAGCGATCATAACGCTCTGGACGTCGGTTTGAGGGTGCCGAAAGCCGAGGGAAATGACGGGCGCCCCGCTGTCAGTCGGTTCAACGTAAGGCGAGCTGACTGGGAGCGGTTCGACCAGACCCTCGCTGATTTGTCGGCGCAAAGGCTGGAGGCGCTCCCGCTGACGTCCCCCGTAGAAGTCGAGGAGATGGCTGGCGCCCTTACGAGCATCCTCATGGAGGTTTCCGAGGGGGCGATGCCAAGGAAGAAGTCCTTCAGGAAGTCCAACCCGTGGTGGACTGCTCACCTGATCAACCTCAAGAAGGAGGTATATTCAGGGGGAACGGAATGACGCTCGCCGCCTCAAAATCCGGCTCGAGTATCGCATGTTCTTGCGGGAATATAGCCGGGAGGTGAAGAGGGTCAAACTCGAAAGCTGGAGGAGCTTCGTCTCGTCGCACGGCAACGCGAAGCCCTGGGGCTTCGTCTATAAGCTCCAGTCTGACAAGCTTCAAGTTGGGAGGGTGCTCAGCACACTCCGGCGAGCCGATGGCTCCACAATGGATATGGAAGAAACCGCCAGCTTAGTCCTGGAGGCCCACGTCCCTGAAGATCGGGAAGAGGAAGACACCCCCCAACAGCGGGAAGTCAGGGAGGGTGCCTTCGACGCACCCGCTACTCCCGACGACCCGCTTTTCACGCAAGCGGAGCTGGCTGCCCACCTTAAAATCCTCAAGAGCGGGAAGGTCCCGGGACCCGACCTCATTGAGGTCGCCGTGCTGAAAAGGGCCTTCGCTGTCATTCCCGATGTGCTGGTTCGTCTCTTCAATGCGTGTTTGTGTTTGGGCGTCTTTCCCTCTGCCTGGAAGAGGGGCTCCCTCCGAGTCCTTCTGAAGGGCGAGGACAAGGACGAGAAGGACCCAAAATCTTATAGGCCCATATGCCTCCTCTCCGTGGTAGGTAAGTTCTTCGAAAAAGCTCTTAAGGGGCGCATTGCGCGGTCGGCGATGGGCCCGGGCAAAACCTCCGAGCGGCAGTTCGGCTTCGTTCCGGGCAAGTCGACGGAGGTCGCGATTGTGGAGATGCGCAGGATGGTGGCCGAGTCTGTTGACACGTACGCCGTCGCACTCCTCTTCGACATCTCGGGTGCCTTCGACACCGTGTGGTGGCCCCTGGTTCTGGATAGTCTAAAAGCTAGGGAATGCCCGCGGTACGTCTTCAACGTTATCCGCAATTATTTCAGCGATAGGAGAGTGGGAATTTCGTGGGGCAATAGCGAGGTCTCCAAGCAGGCCACGAGCGGGTGCCCGCAGGGTTCCGTACTCGGCCCAACCTGCTGGAACCTCATGTTCGACGGGCTCCTGAGAATCCTCGAGGAAATCGCCCCGAACAAGTTCGTTGCCTACGCCGATGACCTCATGGTCATGGTGGAAGGCAACTCGCGGCGGGAAATAGAGGTTAGGGCACAGTCGATAGTACAGTACTACCTTCCTAAGAGAGCGGTCTAGGGCGGTTAGGGGAAGTAATTCTCGAGAAATTCGTCGCCGAAGCCTTCCCCCACCGCTAGGTTAGCGCGCTCGAAAATCGCGCATGTGGTAGCGTGTATGTGTTTCTCCACTCGACCTCTATGAGAGAGCGCGAACGAAAGTGTTGAGAAAACTGTAATCAAGTTGCGGAAAGTGTACTGGCGTTTCGTCGTTTCATGCGTAAGTAAATCTCATTGAATATTGATGTGTAAATCTTTCTTTTTCTTCGCGTTTTTTTTATTCTGCTGTTTGGTATATTTTGTTGTTGCAATATTATAACACATATGAAGGAAACATTTGTAAAACTTTCAATAATTGTTGAATTATCTTATTGTTCGCAAAAATATACGTAGTATATTCGTTATCGAAACTCGAACATATACAGTAGAACTTCGATTATCCGACCCAATTGGGACCGAGACTAGTTCGGATAATCAAAAGTTCGGATAATCGAAACGTGGGTTTTTTGGGACGAGATCATAAACAACACCTTTTTATGTAAAAACAGTACATACATATATATTATAATTTGACATATATGTTAACGTTGAAATATATATATATATATATATATATATATATATATATATATATATATATATAATGTATTTGAAATACCTGAAAAAAGTTGAATGCTTTTTTTATATTTTTTAAAAATAAAATCGTCCATTTTTAATTGACGAACGGCTGTAACGCGTTTTTGAGCGGCTAAGTCTCGCAGCCGTTTGGGAAGGAGAGATTGCGTTGGGTTGCTCATTGTTGCTCACGGCGGTGGCAGCGAGCAACAATGTATCTTTCGCGCCAACGTTCGGATAATTGAGAGTTCGGATAAACTAAGTCATCGTTCGGATAATTGAGGTTCTACTGTACAGTGTACAAAAAAAATGTAACTAACAATTTATCTTGTGCATATACTTCAAGTTGAAATATACAATGTATATATATGTATAAATATTTCATTTTTAGATAAAACGGGATGGCTGAATCGAAAATATATTTTACTTGCATTAAATTACTACTTGAAATTTAATTATGGTGCATGTTTTTTTCTCCGACTTTACGGCTTAAACGTACATATTATTATACAAAGGAATATTATCCATTTGACAATCGTGCGACGTGCGATTTTCTGAAATCGCTCGCGATCTCTTATGGAGTTGTCCGCGACAAACTCGGGAGGCCTCGGGTACACTGGACAGCTCGAGCTAGGTGGGGGAAGCCATAAAATGCGCTCAAGCGGAACGGTGGGAAAATTCTCTCTTAGGGAGGGCTCTCTTAGGGAGGTAGTACTATAGATAGAATTGTAGTGTCACAGCCGCACTAATTTTAACATATAACTTCTATCCCTTTCTAAGCCTCGACACCTTAACTCCGTATCTTTCCAAAAGCCAAACACGCAAAAGGAAGTTGAAGCACCACTAGAGTGACATGTGAACCTATATCTTGCATAAATAAATCCGTGCTGCTAATCATTTAGCGGCGTAACAACATGCGACCAAGACGACTCAACATCCGGTCTTCTTGAATGCTCGATAAAATTATCCGAGACAAAGAGTGTCAAAGGCATAAGGTTACCAGACCCAGCTCTGGCATACCTATCAACCTCTACGCATCATATGCCATTTCACCGAATTGCGGAACAAAGGTGTACTACCTTGCGATGCAACCTCTATCACATAAGATGCATATAAGACCGATTCTACGAATTAATATATGTATGCGAAAATGCACCGCCTAGCAACCAATCGCGAATTACGCCATACTTCACTGACCAATCCAGAAAGAAATGCATCAATCGAATCATCCCCTCCTTAAGGTATTTTCTCCCATAAGTCATCCCCTCCTAAAATTGCACTTCTCAAAAGATTCCTCCTGCAATGTAGTCTCCCGTCAACTACCATCGGCTCAAGTTCTTTTATAAAGTCTCAATCCAAGTCTCTCGACAATCTTCATTAAATTCAGAACTTAGTCTTCCGGCAACCTTCCTTCAGAAAAGAATAATTAACTACCTATTCGCGAACAACTTACGCGTATCACACCTATTCCTTTTGCGAACTTATAAATATTAATATCGAAATATTCAGAACTATATCCGAGTTATTCTTCACCTTTAACTGTGTATCGCGATCATATGCTTTAGACATCGTATCCCGTTATCGCGTAGTTGTAAGAACGCACATGTACTTTCGACCGTCTCGTACACGAACAATCACACCAACACGTGGCTGCAGCTAGGGCCTCGAATGCACGAGCGGCGACAAACATAAACAGCGAGCGAGCAAGCACAAGTACCACGCACCGTCACCTAATGTAAGCGATACTTGTTTTACTCTTCATTATTCCCATCGTTCCGACGGACTTCTTGGTTCGATCTCTTAATTATAATAAAATCAGAATACAGTGAGGAATGAATTAATAATGCGGCGACGCAGAGAATTATGCGTAGTTCCCAATTTTTTAATTGTCCCAAAATTTACAATTATTTTATTGACCCGAACTTTCGCTCCCGAACACGACGAGGTCGTAAATCTCGCCAAGTACAAGAGTTTTCCTGACGAATTCCCGAGTGACTTCGAACTCTTGCTGGCCGCGTGGGCAACGAGAGCGAGTAAAGTTGATATGGCCGCGACGCGAAAGAGCGATACCAATTTTCCCGAGATCCGGAATATTTTTCGTTCTCACCGATGCCCGGAAAATATATCCGTGGCCCGATTCTCCTCGAGTTGGAGAATAAGAGGACTGTAACCGTTTGTAAGGCGGTTACCCGATGGTGAAAGTATTCGCGGATACAGATAAGAGGCCCGAGTAGAAGAGAGACCGAGCGCGTGACCTAGTTCTCTCACGTCCCGATGAAGGAGAAGGATCAACAATGGCGATCGATAGGTGATGGATTACGCGCATGTCCCGTCGCTGGTCAGGCGTGTCAGCCCTGGTGGTGGCGATAATTACGTCAGAGCGCGTAACTGTTTCCCGATTACGAAAAATGAGAGGCCCTTGAGTGACAGGGCCATCGCGTGGCGCCGCGACCGGCAGAGCGCGAACCCCGACCCGATGCTCGCGGTACCGGCGCGAATTGCGTCTTTCCCGAACATTATGGATAACATTGCGAGTTGAGATATAGTTTGACATTGCTCAGGTTACAATGATCAAAGTGGCCAGCATTGTGTTGTTTCTTATTATTCCATTCCGTCTGCAACGCGAGTATGACATATCGTGGCTTCTCCAGCTGATTCGAGGTTTTCATAGACCACGCGTGCTTAGAGGTGGCAGGCAGCAATGGATATTCATATAGTTCCCATGTACGAAAACTCATGGAAATTGGTGCGTCTTCGGCGAAAAACCTTAACAGTTGAATTTTTCGCTGATCTGAGACTGTAACATACGGTACGAGCCATTTTATTTTATCCAATGCGAGCTTGTAGTCTTCGGGCGCTGTTTGTACAATAGTATTGTCATCGGTCTTTGATCTTGTGAGAATCAACTCGTGCTTGGCATTTACGACAATTTTCCGATAATTTTCAGCAAATCCGAGGAGCATGATGAGCGGTATACACACATCAAAGTTTCCCGATACATCTACAATCTGCTTGGTCTCTTCGACATCGAGCCATCCAGTGTTCTCGAGCATAGAACTTTTGGCCGGTGAGAAAGACGAATATCGCTTAATTACACTCGTAATACCGACATTCTTATTACAATCAATTTCTATGGCATACAATTTATATCGCAATTCCTCAAACAAATGACAAATGGCATTGTTGACGAGACTTGTGGCAGTGGTTGGCGCTCCTTCACGCTTGGATAATTTCCCACATATGTGTAGGGAACTCTTGCTTGGCAGGATAGAGAGGTCTTGATGTTGGATGGCAATACGGATTTCATCGCTCTTATTGAAGGTTGAAGATGTATATGGCTGATGAGCGTGAATCTCACAATGGACGATGGATTCATCGAATTCCACGGGCGTTTGAATGTTTACAATTTCTTCTTCCATTTCACGCAACAGATGCACAAAGCACAGACTAAATAACTTTTACACGTTTTCGCCACGCACTATGAGACCCAAATTCTTGAAGAGTAACACGTTTTAAGGTGTTAGCACTTTGGGCACTAACCGACGACTGATTGTTTTTATCCATGACCGTTTATTGTTATTGGAGGATCTATTGAAAACTATACTCATCACGACTTTATATGCAGGCGTATGGTGATTACTTCACCTCGGAAATTTACCAAATCACCGTCCTGATCCAAGATGGGGAGCTGGCATCAATCGTTCGGCTCGTGATTGGCAGATAAATAACGTGTGAAGGAATTTCAATGATCTTATAGCCCGGTGGCACAGATGGAAAAAATTCGTGAATTGTGTGTACTTTTTGTCCGTTAATATAGGCTCCAGCTGTAATATTGCACTCAACGCTACAGGAAGGTCAGATTCGTGTCTTTTATTGGCTTCTAATTTGCGTGCGGTGAAGTCTAGAAGATGGCCAATAGAATCTTTCGGTTCAAAATTGACATCATGATCACACTCGATCTTACTGCGTAGCGTATTATTATTCGGTTTAATGCTAATTTTAATGTTTTTACGCGTGAGCTCTCCTTGTACAAACACCTCAATATCCTCTATTTCATAGCTACCCGTAGCTATCGTCAACACCTCATCTCCCACGTAAAGTTTATCATGGTCAACGTCGATATTTGGAATAGAGTGGAAGGTTAACAATTCAACGAGACCAAGGGTATAACTTTTGTGTGGCGAGAGTTCGATGGTGGGAAAGTACTGCGCCTCGAGTATGGACGATGAGCCAGATATGGTCACAGTTAAGCTATGATCCATGGTGCTGGTAAATTGACAACTGAATTCTCGACGTCATTTCCTACCTATATATAGTGTATATTTGTCTTTGTGCTGCAATTGTCGAGAAAGAAACTTCAGACACAAATGTCCACATTCAATCGTATCATATTCCTGATATCCCTTATAGTTATAATTAACGCTACTAACACGAAAATATCTCATGAGTTCGGATGGTGGTGGAAGATTGCAGAAACTATCAAAGTACACGACTTTTCATGCAGTCTGTTTGTAAGGGACCCAGTGTGTTCCAGGACCGACATTTTCATCCAAATTTACAATTGCTGCCTTACATTTCAGGGGTCCGCTCGCTGGTAATGTATCGCGCATGTAAACCCCACGGAAATATGCAATCTTGAGGATTTTCGCATATTTAAGAAGGTCGATGTCGGTGAGGGGTGGGTGAGATAGCGTTAATTCTAGTATTTTGGCTTGATATGAAGACCCAATCCCTGCTTATATGGTTTCAGATGTAAGCCCTTGCCCAATGCAATTGCTTCAATTGTTCGATTATGGCGCTTACTTTCATCCAATTCACATTTAGCTGCTTGAGCAGCATTTACAGCTTTAGCGATACTAGCCACACCACCTGACAAAGCACCAGCAATGCTGAGACGCGAAAAAATGGGCACGAGGAACGGTAATAAATCACCAATTTTATGAGGTAAAGGTAGAACCCGAGGTGTGCACACTTTGCCACCTTATGTCTTTACAGCTGCACGAGCACCCTTTAGAGCTGATTTAATAATCTTTTGTGGATCATTACTTTCAATCATTGTCTTCTTTGCGGCGCCAATTATTTTTTTCAAACAAACGCCACCCTTACGGGCCTTCATCCCCATACCGAATTTTCTCTTTGTCCTCATAATATTTGCCACACCCCAAGCACTCGCTTTTTTACCGATGCTAGCGTCTTTAGCAGTAACACGTTGCCAAGCCTGTTCAGACAACACTTTATCCACCAAATGTCTCGCTTCAAGATTATCCGGATTTTTCGAATATGCAATATCGTATTGCTTGCATGCCGTATCCAATGGATTAATACCCGGATCACCACGAGCAAGCCGCTTGGTCAACTTTATGCCTGGTCCGCAATACTGATACCCGAGCAGATGTAGTACAACTGGGAGTTTGTTGATTAGGCGGTTAACGAAACCTTTACCACTCTTGCCATGCACATACATGTCTAAAGACAATACGCGACTGATGGATAATGCCTATAAGAATGCTATTTATATGATTTCGCCGTTAGTCGTGTGTGAGATGATGCCCAACCAGTGCAGCCAGATCGCGCGCAAAAGTTACCCCCTCTCTAGTCTCTTGCGCGCCCATCACACAATCATAGTAGCGCGTGTCCGTGAGCGAGCGACGCTCGGACCTCTTCGGGAAGAGCCGAGTGCCACCGAAGTTTCCCAACCGCGCCTTCGGCAGCTACACCAACACATGGACGCTGAGCACGTTCATGTGCGGCCAAGCCGAACGCAGGATTCGAGGGAAAAAGCAATCTGAGCACGACTCGCGCGTGACGTCACCTGATGGCACGAGCGAGGCTTTTAGATGATTTCAATTCTTATTTAGCTCTTGATTCTCTGCGTTTAGTTATTAATGTATACAAAAAAATGATCGCACACTCTCATCGCTTATTTTTTCAGTTTGTACGTTAATTAATTTAAATATAATAATAAATCTAAATTACAACTTATTCATCTTCTAAAATATTGTTTACGCTTTACTCACACCCGTCCTTATGCCAAATAAATTATAATTCATAAAAGTAAGCGGAAATATATTTATATTCGTATCATTATATTAATTCTCATAGCTCTCATTAGAAAACTCTCATATGAAAAACACAAAAAAAAACTTCAAAACCTTAGGTTTCAACGAACCAAGAACATACATCTTCACATTTTCAATCATGACGAATTTTTAAGAACAATATCATTACAAACACATCTGAACCAAAACAATATACATCATCTAAATTATCAAAACATAAATCAAACAACACAAAATCACAACATCTTATACTCAATCCTTACTAATAGACAACAGGACACAAATAATAATCTTTCCACTGATTCTCTGAATAATATAAATTCGACAATCACATTAAATAAAACGAAAGAATGGCTTATAAATCTCTCCAACATTGATATTCCGCTACACATTTCCACATTCTTGTCTCTAGGTGAAAAGTTTTGTTTTCCTTACATCAAACTCTTAAACATAAAAACTCATATCCACAAATCAATCTCCGAACTTGAGTCCAAATTAGATTTTTTACTCGACAAACCTAGACAAATCGAAATTAGAACCAGATTCACTAAAATCTTAAACAAAATAAATATTCCAACATCATTTTTCAACACCAATCAAATTATAAAACACATGGCCTCATTCTTAAAAAAGAACCCTCAACTTTTAGTTACACGAGCTGACAAAAGAAATTCAACAGTCATTCCTAACAAATCAGATTACATTACAAAAACTCATAATTTACTCGCAGATTCCACAACTTACAAATTAACAAATAGAAATCCCATCAACACTTTACAAAAAGGCATTAATAATATTCTCTCCGGATGGAAAACCCTCAAAATCATTGATGAAACAAAATGCAAATACTTAAAAGCTGAAAATTGCAACCTGTCTCGTCTCTATTGGCTGCCAAAAATTCATAAAAATAATTATCCACTTCGTCCAATAGTATAATCAATAAATAGTCCAACGCATAAACTAGCTGAATTTATACAATCTAAACTTTCTAAATTAATCAATACGACTAATTCACACGTCAAAGATAGTTTCCACCTAAAACATTCACGTTCTAACATCTCAATTCCACTCAATTACAAATTGGTCTCGTTTGATGTTGTTTCTCTCTATACCAACATCCCATTACGACTTGTTATTCAAAGCCTTCAAAAAAGATCAAATCTATTTTCAAAAACATTTCCTTTAAACGAAATAATTAAAGCCATAGAATACATCATGTTCTTAACTTTCTTTACATTTCAAAATAAAATTTACCAACAAATCTCAGGGTTACCAATGGGCTCACCTCTGGCTCCAATACTATCTAACATCGTCATGATTGATCTTGAAACAAATTGTCTGGAAAAATTTAAATTTTGTTACCACTATATAAAAGATATGTTGATGATATTATTATTGCTCTACCAACAGACAAAATTGAATCCGCCAAAAAGATTTTTAACTCACAAACTCAAAATTACAATTTACATCAGAAAATGAAGTAGATAAAAAAATCCCGTTTCTTGATATACTTTTAATCCATAAACAAAATTCAATTATCACAAATTGGTATAGGAAACCAACTTGGTCAGGCAGATTCATACATTTCTTTTCACACCACCCACTTTCCCAAAAAAGCCATAATTTACATGCTAGTTGACAGAGCAATAAAATTATCTCATCCTTCATTTCACAAAGAAAACCTCAAACTTATTAGTTACACGATGACACAAAATTGCTATCCGATCTCTTTCACAGAAGAAATAATAAAACATCGGCTTTCCACAATCAACAATCAAAAAAAGAATAGCAACAATTTTGATTCTTCCAGACTAATAAATGTTCCTTACACAAAAAAAACATCCATCAACAACTAATTTGTCTTTTCCAACAATACAACATAACATTAGTCACAAACAATAAACACAACATTTCATCGATTACTGGCTCCACCAAAGACAAAATAAATAACAACCAAAAATCCAACATAGTTTACAAAATTGATTGTAAGGATTGCAATGCCACATACATCGGCCAAACCAAAAGATACCTTGAAACCAGAATAAAAGAACATAAAAATAGCCTAAAACATACTACCACAATACACACAGCCTTAGCACAACATGCAATAGAACAAAAAAATGCCTTTCAAGTCGACAATGTAAAAATTTTGAACAATGAAAATTGGCTCAAAAAAGACTAATCCTAGAAATGATCCAAAGTAAGGCACACTCCAACGCCATAAATTTTAGAACTGACATACAAAAACTAAGCTCGATTTATAACTCTGTTATATAACTATTAAAATATTTTACAATACTTTACTTGGCATAACAATTTTTAAATTATTGACACTATAACTTAATCTTAAATACTCTTAACATGACGCACCAATTTTATGTCTCTTGACACGTCACTGCCTAAAGGATCTTTCTCCCCCGATTCGCAAAATAAAGGCTAATAAGCTTCATGAAATTAAGACACCACTCAGTTTCTCTCGAACTCTCCGTGATCACACAAATCAATATGTAACGGAGTTATGTAAATTTCGAGTTTTTATTTATTTTGGAAGAAATTTAAAAAAAATCTTAAACTTAATAGGTAATCATCACAGTCATTTGATACTTTATTTAAATTTCTTTTAAATCAATCACGTACATTAAATTTTCACAAATAAAACACAAAACTTTCCTATAATTATTAATCCCTTACAGATGATAAAAATCGCTAAAAACAACGATAAATTCTTCCATCTGTTGAGTATACTCCAGCAAAACAGTATTTAATTCCATAAATACTGTCTTTTGAAATAACCTTCCAAATATAAGCAAAACATCACTCATTTCAAACACCGATGAATAAGAAGAATTAACGCAGTACAAGAACTTATGCATATCAAATCAATATAGTTATAACCAAAACAGAATTAACATAACAGTTATACAAAACGACACAACAATTTTATAACACAATCATAACATAAAACTTTCGTGTATTTAATTCCTTCAAACTTGATTTGTAAAATTTGTGTATCAAAATTTATAGAGAAAAATATAATTTCTGAAGAGCACCCGAACCAAAGGGTCGAAACGTAAGAAAGCATCATTTATTTCCATCGCTGACCTTGGAAAACCTCTATTGGCCGGACTGAAGCCGAATCTTCAACTAGCAACTTGTCATCAACACGGCCGCACACATCTTTGACTCATCAATTCTCATACTTTCATCAAGCGATAAAGCATTATCCCCAAAAACAAGCCAATTATCCATCCGGCCACGAATCGTCAGTACCAGAAAGTGCACATATTCTACAAGCGATGAGATGGTCTCGTTGGTAGCGTTCCTGGCTTCGGTCCGCAGGGGCGCGGGACGTTCCCCGCGCTCAGTGCTTTTTTAAAAATTATTATTACTATTAATTCTTATTTGATTATTTTTGTTAGTTATCATTATTATTTGAATTAGTTATCTTTTAGTGTCGAAAAATTTATCGAGCACTCCGACCGCTTATTTTATTAGTTTCTACGATAATTTAAATGTACTAATAAATCTAAATTTCAACTTATTTATCTTCTAAAAAATTGTTTGCGCTTTACTCACACCCGTCCCTATGACAAATAAATTGTAATTCATAAAATTAAGCGGAAATATATTTATATTCGTATTGTTATATTCATTTTCATATACTTTCATCGAGTGATAAAGCATTATCCCCAAAAACAAGCCATTCATCCATCCGGCCGCGAATCGTCCGTACCAGAAAGTGCGCATATTCTACAAGCGATGAGATGGTCCCTTTGGTAGCGTTCCTGACTACGGTCCGCAGGGGCGCGGGATCGTTCCCCGCGCTCAGTATTCATTTATTTATTATTACTATTAATTCTTATTTGATTAGTTATTTTTAGTAGTTATCATTATTATTTTAATTAGTCATCTTATAGTGTCGAAAAATTTATCGCGCACTCCGACCTCGTATTTTATTAGATTGTACGTTAATTTAAACGTAATAATAAATCTAAATTACAACTCATTTATCTTCTAAAAAATTGTTTACGCTTTACTCACACCCGTCCCTATGCCAAATAAATTGTAATTCATAAAAGTAAGCGGAAATATATTTATATTCGTATTATTATATTCATTCTCAAACTTTCATCAACCGATAAAGCATTATCCCCAAAAACAAGTCAATCATCTATCCGGCCGCGAATAGTAAGTGCCAGAAAGTGGCATTTTTGTGTGTTTTTACATTTATAGGTAATTTTCATTGTAATGGGGTGAATTGTTTATTTGTAAACACTCACCATTGACAGAACAAAAAAAATTTAATCGTAAAACATCAGGAGCAGTTTTCCTATTTTCAGAATAATGTTCTTTCAATGAGCGTGTTTCACGTATAAACAATTCGCCCCATAAAAAAAGAAAATAATAATTTAAAAAAAAACAGAAAAGCACTGAGCGCGGGGAACGATCCCGCGCCCCTAAGCTAGGAACGCTACCAACGGGACCATCTTATCGCTTGTGTTAAAAATGCGCTTTCTGGCACTTACGATTCACGGCCGGATAGATGATTGACTTGTTTTTGGGGTTGATGCTTTATCGCTTGATGAAAGTATGAGAATGAATATAATAATACGAATATAAATATATTTCCGCTTACTTTTGTGAATTACAATTTATTTGGCATAAGGACGGGTGTGAGTAAAGCGTAAACAATTTTTTAAAAGATAAATAAGTTGTAATTTAGTTTTATTATTACATTTAAATTAACGTACAATCTAATAAAATAGGCGGTCGGAGTGCGCGATAAATTTTTCGACACTATAAGATAACTAATTAAAATAATAATGATAACCAATCAAATAAGAGTTAATAGTAATAATAATTTTAAAAAACAGTACTGAGCGCGGGGACGTTCCCGCGCCCCTGCAGACCAAAGTCAGGAACGCTACCAACGGGACCATCTCATAGCTTGTAGAATATGTGCACTTTCTGGCACTGACGATTCGCGGCCGGATGGATGAATGGCTTATTTTTGGGGATAATGCTTTATCGATTGATGAAAGTATATGAGAATGAATATAATAATACGAATATAAATATATTTCCCCTTACTTTTATGAATTACAATTTATTTGGCATAGGGACGGGTGTGAGTAAAGCACAAACAATTTTTTAGAACATAAATAAGTTGTAATTTAGATTTATTATTGCATTTAAATTAACGTACAAACTAATAAAATAAGAGGTCGGAGTGTGCGATAAATTTTTCGACACTAAAAGATAACTAATTAATATAATAATGATAACTAATAAAAATAATCAAATAAGAATTAATAGTAATAATAATTTTAAAAAAAGCACTGAGCGCGGGGAACGATCCCGCGCACCTGCGGACCGAAGCCAGGAACGCTACCAACGAGACCATCTCATCGCTTGTAGAATATGTGCACTTTCTGGTACTGACGATTCGTGGCCGGATGGATGATTGGCTTGTTTTTGGGGATAATGCTTTATCGCTTGATGAAAGTATGAGAATTAATGAGTCAAAGATGTGTGCGGCCGTGTTGATGACAAGTTGCTAGTTGAAGATTCGGCTTCAGTCCGGCCAATAGAGGTTTTCCAAAGTCAGCGATGGAAATAAATGATGCTTTCTTACGTTTCGACCCTTTGGTTCGGGTCCTCTTCAGAAATTATATTTTTCTCTACAAATTTTGATACACAAATTTTACAAATCAAGTTTGAAGGAATTAAATACACGAATGTTTTATGTTATGATTGTGTTATAAAATTGTTGTGTCGTTTTGTATAACTGTTATGTTAATTCTGTTTTGGTTATAACTATATTGATTTGATATGCATAAGTTCTTGTATTGCGTTAATTCTTCTTATTCATCGGTGTTTGAAATGAGTGATGTGTGATAGTGTGGTTTATTATACTATGGAGTTATAAAGAAATGAAATATTAGAAGCGACTAACCTCGATGTTGTTGATGTTTCTAGCTTTTGCTTATATTTGGAAGGTTATTTCAAAAGACAGTATTTATGGAAGTAACTACTGTTTTGCTGAAGTATACTCAACAGATGGAAGAATTTATCGTTTTTTAGCGATTTTTATCATCTGTAAAAGATTAATAATTATAAGAAAGTTTTGTGTTTTATTTATGAAAATTTAATGTACGTTATTGATTTAAAAGAAATTTTAATAAAGTATCAAATGACTGTGATGATTACCTATTAAGTTTAAGATTTTTTTTAAATTTCTTCCAAAATAAATAAAAACTCGAAATTTACATAACTCCGTTACATATTGATTTGTGTGATCACGGAGAGTTCGAGAGAAACTGAGTGGTGTCTTAATTTCATGAAGCTTATTAGCCTTTATTTTGCGAATCGGGGGAGAAAGATCCTTTAGGCAGTGACGTGTCAAGAGACATAAAATTGGTGCGTCATGTTAAGAGTATTTAAGATTAAGTTATAGTGTCAATAATTTAAAAATTGTTATGCCAAGTAAAGTATTGTAAAATATTTTAATAGTTATATAATAGAGTTATAAATCGAGCTTAGTTTTTGTATGTCAGTTCTAAAATTTATGGCGTTGGAGTGTGCCTTACTTTGGATCATTTCTAGGATTAGTCTTTTTTGAGCCAATTTTCATTGTTCAAAATTTTTACATTGTCGACTTGAAAGGCATGTTTTTGTTCTATTGCATGTTGTGCTAAGGCTGTGTGTATTGTCGTAGTATGTTTTAGGCTATTTTTATGTTCTTTTATTCTGGTTTCAAGATATCTTTTGGTTTGGCCGATGTATGTGGCATTGCAATCCTTACAATCGATTTTATAAACTATGTTGGATTTTTGGTTCGATGAAATGAATCGATGAAAAGTTGTGTTTATTGTTTGTGACTAATGTTATGTTGTATTGTTGGAAGAGACGAATTAGTGGATGATGGATGTTTTTTTTTGTGTAAGGAACATTTATTTGTCTGGAAGAATCAAAATTGTTGTTATTCTTTTTTTGATTGTTGATTGTGGAAAGCCGATGTTTTATTATTTCTTCTGTAACAGAGATCGGATAGCAATTTTGTGCCATCGTGTTACTAATAAGTTTGAGGTTTTCTTTGTGAAATGAAGGATGAGATAATTTTAGTGCTCTGTCAACTAGCATGTAAATTATAGCTTTTTTTGGGAAAGTGGGTGGTGTGAAAAGAAATTTATGAATCTGCCTGACCAGGTTGGTTTCCTATACCAATTTGTGATACTCGAATTTTGTTTATGGATTAAAAGTATATCAAGAAACGGGATTTTTTATCTACTTCATTTTCTGATGTAAATTGTAATTTTGAGTTATATGAGTTAAAAATCTTTTTGGTGGATTCAATTTTGTCTGTTGGTAGAGCAATAATAATATCATCAACATATCTTTTATATAGTGGTAACGAAAATTTTAATTTTTCCAGACAATTTGTTTCAAGATCAATCATGACGATGTTAGATAGTATTGGAGCCAGAGGACGCTGAGATTTGTTGGTAAATTTTATTTTGAAATGTAAAGAAAGTTAAGAACATGATGTATTCTATTGCTTCAATTATTTCGTTTAAAGGAAATGTTTTTGAAAATAGATTTGATCTTTTTTGAAGGCTTTGAATAACAAGTCGGAATGGGATGTTGGTATAGGGAGAAACGACATCAAACGAGACCAATTTGTAGTTGAGTGGAATTGAGATGTTAGAAAGTGAATGTTTTAGGTGGAAACTATCTTTGACGTGTGAATTAGTCGTATTGATTAATTTGGAAAGTTTAGATTGTATAAATTCAGCTAGTTTATGTGTTGGACTATTTATTGTTAATGCCTTTTTGTAGAGTGCTGATGGGATTTCTATTTGTTAAAATGAATCAAAGAAGTGTGCGGCCGTGTAGGTGACAATAGATAGTTAATTTGTAAGTTGAGGAATCTGCGAGTAAATTATGAGTTTTTGTAATGTAATCTGATTTGTTAAGAATGACTGTTGAATTTCCTTTGTCAGCTCGTGAAACTAAAAGTTGAGGGTTGTTTTTTAAGAAAGAGGACGTGTGTTTTATAATTTGATTAGTGTTGGAAAATGATGTTGGAATATTTATTTTGTTTAACATTTTAGTGAATCTGGTTCTAATTTCGATTTGTCTAGGGTTGTCGAGTAAAAAATCTTATTTGGACTCAAGTTCGGAGATTGATTTGTGGATATGAGTTTTTATGTTTGAGAGTTTGAGGTAAGAGGAAAACAAAACTTTTCACCTAGAGACAAGAATGTGGAAATGTGTAGCGGAATATCAATGTTGGAGAGATTTATAAGCCATTCTTTCGTTTTATTTAATGTGATTGTCGAATTTATATTATTCAGAGGATCAGTGGAAATATTATTATTTGTGTCCTGTTGTCTATTAGTAAGAGTTGAGTATAAGATGTTGTGATTTTGTGTTGTTTGATTTATGTTTTGATAATTTGGGTGATGTCGATTTTTTTGGCTCAGATGTGTTTGTAATGATATTGTTCTTAAAAATTCGTCATGATTGAAAATGTGAAGATGTATGTTCTTGGTTCGTTCAAATCTAAGGTTTTGAAGTTTTTTTTGGTGTTTTTCATACGAGAGTTTTCATATGAGAGCTATGAGAATTAATATAATAATACGAATATAAATATATTTCCGCTTACTTTTATAAATTATAATTTATTTGGCATAAGGATGAGTGTGAGTAAAGCGTAAACAATATTTTAGAAGATAAATAAGTTGTGATTTAGATTTATTATTATATTTAAATTAACGTATAAACTGAAAAAAATAAGCGATGAAAGTGTGCGATCATTTTTTTGTATACATTAATAACTAAACGCAGAGAATCAAGAGCTAAATAAGCATTGAAATCATCTAAAAGCCTCGCTCGTGCCGTCAGGTGACGTCATGCGCGAGTCGTGCTCAGATTGCTTTTTCCCTCGAATCCTGCGTTTCGACTTGGCCGCACATGAACGTGCTCAGCGTCCATGTGTTGGTGCAGCTGCCGAAGGCGCGGTCGGGAAACTTCGGTGGCGCTCGGCTCTTCCCGAAGACGTCCGAGCGTCGCTCGCTCACGGACACGCGCTACTATGATTGTGTAAGGGCGCGCAAGAGACTAGAGAGGGGGTAACTTTTGCGCGCGATCTGGCTGCACTGCGCCCAACAAGCAAACTATCGGAGGCGGACTTCCCGTGATAAATTTCGATGAATTAGTCGAAGATGCTGGAGCGAAAAAGCGGCAAAAACGTCATGGAAATTTATTGCCGGATAGCATACGTGCACTGTTTTGTGGTCCATCGAATTGTGGGAAAACCAAGGCTCTGCTCACTCTTATCATCCATCCCAATGGTTTGAGATTTGAGAACATTTACTTGTATTCCAAATCGCTGAAGCAGCCAAAGTATAAGTTGCTCGAACGGTTGCTTGAACCTGTGAGTGGAGTTGCGTTTCATCCGTTCAACGTGCATAAGCAAGTGATAGCACCAAGTGAGGCACAATCCAACTCTATATTCATCTTTGATAATATATCGTGTGAAAAGCAGGATAATGTTAGAGCCTTCTTTTCCATGGGAAGACACGAGATTGTTGACAGTTTTTATCTTTGTCAGACGTACACCCGTATTCATAAACATCTCGTGAGAGATAATGCAAATTTCGTGGTGCTTTTCAAGCAGGATGATATGAACCTCTAACACGTCTACAACGATCATGTTAATACGGATATGACTTATACGTGCTTTAAAAACATGTGCATGAAATGCTGGAATTCCGACAAGTATGCATTTATCACGATTGACAAGGATAGTAGTATTAATGAAGGTCGATATAGACAAGGTTTTGATTATTTTCTGACCATTGATAAATGATTCATCGCTGGTGGTTGAAGAGACAGTATTGTGCATACCTTGACAGTGACAACATGAAGACCGAACAACTTTTGCGTGAAAAACATGTGAAAATTGCCAAGGCGAGCAATGCAATCAGACAAAAGCATCGAATGATGAAAATGGGAAAAGATAGCAATGAGCAGAGAATGCAAGATGTCTTTAAGCCTATAGTGAGACCACTGGAGAAATTGGTGTCATATAAAAACGGCGAGGTAGCGAAAGAGTAAATTAAGAATGAAAAAGTGAGTGATAATGTTGAAGAAGGTGATGCGATAAATAGTGTGAAAAATCAATTGAAGAATGAGACACAAGATTCCTTCAAGAGTGAAACACAAGATTCTTTCAAATTGATATATGAGGATGATGATGACTCGCAGAATGTTGATGAATATATCGGTGAATATCTCCTATTCTTACGAACAAATAGAAAGGCAAGCTTGGATGTATTATATGGTGTACGGAATCTCGTAAAAAACAAATTAATGATTGGCAATTCTCCGATAATTTTCGAGTCTCAACATATTCGTGTGGGTGATGTGAATTATCCGAAAACTATTGGATTAACGGAGCTGTTGGTTAAAATAGTGCCCAATGTCGAAACTCTCACACCAGACGATTTGAAAAACTATGAAAAGATTGTCATCTCGACAAATGCGCACAAAAAATTTTACAAGCCTAATGAGGCTATACGACGTAATACCTGCCATAAATTCAACACTTATATCGCAAATATAGTCGATCATCATGTGGGAAAGGGTATGCCAAAGTATAAGCTAGCCAGAAAAAACACCAAATTGGACTATATTTATTGGGATAATCCAAATGAGCTAGTAGATAGTCTTCGCTTACTTTTGGCATCGCAAGCAGCCGGAAATTCTGCGCATTCGAATGAAATCATACCGATTATTGAGAAACTGCGCGAAGCTGAAATCATTTATTAACTCAGCATCGGAGAATTCACGCATTCTCAACATAAGTGTCGATGTGTTTGGACGCCAATTCAATAAGAGTGTGCTCCTCACAAGGAGACAGTACGGCAGTCGGATTTTTGTAATTTTTCGTACTCATGGTACGCGAAGTTCAGAGCTCGAATATTAATATCCCAAAGCAGTTCGACGCCATATTCAGAAATTTTCGAGAAAATTGACTTTGAAGTTTTCGAGCGCACTCTTATCCCACAAAGATGCAACGATATTCGAACCGGGCTCGTGGCGTACCCGGTAGCGCTCGAGTATAGTAATCGCGGGGTCGCTGGTTCGGTCTCAATTCGATTTTTTTTTTTTTTTTTTTTTTTTTCATTTTTTTTAAATGAAAAAACGCAAGTCATATTTTTAATTATCTCTTGATTATAAACATACATTTTCAAGTATCAATATTTATAACCAACAACATTTTTAGGATGAAAATGAAAAACGTCGGGTAAGGAATTGAATACTTTATTATGCGGTCTGTATTCGTTTGTTTTATGCATCGGGTGTAATGTTACACGATCCAGAGTGATAACCATCGTAAAAACAAGGAAAACAGTCATTTTCACGACATCTCGCACACCGTACAAACGCTGCATTGTTACATTCGCAATTTTTTTTCAATACATCGATCGGAAAACAAACTTTATTCACGTTCATGAAGATTTCTCTTTGATCGCAAAGTTTCGAAGCAAACCACGCATATCTGATCATGTTATTGAAGGCCGGAAGAATCTTCGTTGTCAGATGCAGGTTCGTCAAAAGCGTATTCTTCGTCCAATTCATCAAGCATAATTAGTTCTTCATCCGTTAAAAACTTTTTTTCGTGTAAAGTTTGTACTGTATAATGGAACAAGTCTTCTGCTAGTAACATTCCCTCTTCAGTAATTACCTCCGATGGTGTTGGTGCCACAAGATCATTTTGTGTGAGAATTTGCTCGTAATATACGAGGGCATCCTTCAATCGTAATTTTGAAACTTCACTGCACAAAGAATATTCAATATCATCTTGTGCCGTCGAAGGCCCAGGCACCTCGTCGTCTCCCACGCCCGACATTTTGATCTTTTTTATCGAATATTCTACAAAATCGTGCACCACGCCGAAAAACAGTACTTGCTGCTCCGAAAACCAACGGTCAAATGCTACTTCAAACAGGCATTCCTTGCGGAAGACGCCATATCCCTTCCAACCGTTCTGGAATTCCCAGAAATCTTTTCTGGGAATTCCATAACTGGGAATTCCAGAACCAGAAAGTTCTGGGAATTCCAGAACCAGAAAGTTCTGGAATTCCCAGAAACCGGGCACAGCACAAGCAGCTGTGCCCGGTTCGCAGGTAGTTGATCAGGACAAAGGCAAACGATGTACGCAGAACTGTTATTCACAATATCGACGGTTGCCAAAGCAAGCGTTATATTCACATATTTCAACATTTATTCTTCTATTTATATTCCTATTAATCTACAAGGGAGTTTATGTAAATATTATTACTGGCTATTTTTACGTCGCCTATTCGCAATTTCAAGCAAGAGATAATCAAAAATAAGACGTGCATTTATCATTGACAATTATAATTACATATATGTGAATTAGCATAGATTTTATGATTTTTATCCCGGGATTATTTATTTATTTTTTTATAAATAATCACCTATTGTTATATATAAATAATATATGATCATATATGAGAAAATATATAATTATGTATAACTATAATGAATTTTGTACATAAATAACTATATATAGATTTTGTCCATATATAAACATATATAGATATATTATATTAATTATATATAATAATATGTGATTATATACAACAAAAATTTATCGAGATATTTACATGACGGAGGTATGCGAATTAAAAAAAAAAGAAAAAAAAAAAAATCGAAGTGAGACTCAAACCAGCGACCCCGCGATTACTAGATTCGAGCGCTACCGGGTACGCCACGAGCCCGGTTCGAATATCGTTGCATCTTTGTGGGATAAGAGTGCGCTCGAAAACTTCAAAGTCAATTTTCTCGAAAATTTCTGAATATGGCGTCGAACTGCTTTGGGATATTAATATTTGAGCTCTGAACTTCACGTACCATGAGTACGAAAAATTACAAAAATCCGACTGCCGTACTGTCCCCTTGTCATTAAGCAAGGTCCTCCGGGCCGACCTGGGATTGGGTTTAGAACGACCGCAGATGGCCATTATGACTTGGGGTAAAAACGATTGTGTAACGTCGCTTATCCGGAAGGACAAGACGACGCCATCAGTCTAAGTGCTTTACATAAAAAATCTCGAAATGTCATTAACAACATACGCAAAGAAATGAATGAGAGTAATCTGTTATTGGTTAATGGACTTGAAGCTACGGTGAGAGACATTGCAAAAACACTCGAGACCGATGTCAAAACTCTACAAGATTTGGTGATTCGGAATTCACGCACCATTGCTGCACTAGATTCGCGACTGAGTGGACTACAAAATGAACGAGAAAAAGAGCGCTCTCATGCTGGAGCTACATAGGCCTGCTCGACGAAATTATCCTCGTCGACATGTGGACATCCGTGGTTTGGACGAAACCTGGCGAGCTGATCTCGTCGATATGTCATCATACGCGCGTGAAAACTCCAAACATAAATTTCTCCTTACTGTCATCGATACTTTCACACAATTCGCCTGGGCCGTGTCACATCCGGAAGGGATGAGAGCATAAACTTTCGTTTCCCTCTTTCTTGCCTACGCCAAGCGCAATAGCACGGGATGAGGGTAAAAAGGAGAATGTGTGAAACGGGTGTTCTAGGTCTCGAGTGCCTAGATGGTCAAGACTTATGTGAGCGATTGCGACAAATGTAATTACTGTTTACAAATTTTCGTTTATTGCCGAGTACCGTTCACTTGGCCGGTCGGAAACATGGGAAGAATACAGTACGGCGGATTAAGAAAATGATACAAAAAATGATGGAGTTAGCTTACGTTTCTGAATGGCGGTCCTTCGGACTTCGGTGAAAGGACCTTCGCTCTCGGGCCTTTTACGCTCGCTAGTACAATGTCTGTCGCTGGGCCGCACACACGCTGTGTTTACAATGGTGTCGCAGATGGGTCAGATGGTCACATTACGAGTGTGAAGAGTGCAGAGAAGATTCACGATACTTTTCGGAATAAATAGATATGTAAATAGATGCTCGAAGAACAGAGTTGAATTATTAAACGCGGAACAGAGGTACGAATCGCGATACAAGGTTGTAGTCGATAGAAGAGATCTTTCTGGTTCGGAAGATGATGCTGAACTGATTTTTCTTTAATCCTCTGGACCTTCCTGCTCCAGATTTCCCTTTTTGGATGGAGTAGGAGAAAAGGGGGTTTTCGTTTTTGATTCTCTCTTAACCAATCGGAGTGGTCGACGTGGGAGACAGTTCTTTGTATCTCGGAGTCTGGGCGCACGAAATTAATTACAAATAGACCAATCGGAATGAAGCTATTCCGAGCGAGGTTTCATGGAAAAGGCGCATGGGATCGTGTTTGTTTATCTAAAGTCTAGGGCCCGGCGCCGAGTCGCCCCCGCGATAGTGCAGCTGCGATGCGTCTCGTGGCCCTTCCTTGTGCATTTTATTTTCGTCGCGGCCCGGTTTTATGACCGAGTCGAGTGGATTTTTCCGGCGATCTTGGCCTACCCTTGGTTCCCACATGGATTAGAAAATCGGAGCTCCGTTATGCCTTCGCCGGCGGGTGAACTCTGGGTCATCTGGCTTGCAGTATGATATTTTTTTGTTTTACGACTTTTCTGAGGAAGCGCGCCTAAAACTATGTTCTCGTTGAATTCGAGTGCGTAAGGAGGGTCGTACGAAAGTACGCCCGACGCTCGCTTATTATCAATAGGTTACATTGCAGCTGTGGTATGTCTAAGCTTAAGAAGATACAGGAATGTGTCGAAAAATGTAAATGCCATATTCGTTTAATGGTTATTCACGATTTCCATGGGAAATCGCTCAGGCCAGCGTTCTCGCCGGATTTCAACAAAGTAGGAGAGAAAACGCAATATGTCTATGCGCTTTGCTCGCGACGTTACACCTCCCCCCTTTAGGATTGAGCGTCTCGCTCGATCAGGTTCGTTGGGGATTGCAATCGAAAATATAGTGGCACGATAGTATGAATTGGCATTGTCATTGATCGACTTACAATTTGACTTAAATGTATTCGAGGATTGCTATCTATTATGACGGTGTGAATTTCATTATCACCTTATAAGAAGACGTGTGTATTTTTTTTTTAACAAGATTATCCTACGAGATTTTTTTGTTGCCTTTTTTAGAATTATGTACATGTTTTTTTTTTCTTCACTGTAAGATGTATATTTACGCGTTTGCTTCTTTCTTTTTCTTTACGAATAGATACTTATTTACTCATTTCAACTTATCTTACTTGACAAGGTTAAAAGAACAATAGTAATTAGGATAGAGAAAACGTTATTAGGCATGACTAGAATGGTCGTTTTGATACTCGAATGTCTTCTCGTGCGAACTCAAAGGAAAGGATCGTGTTTTGGGAGGTTGATCGTACCTTGAACGATCGGAGATGTTAGTTTCAGAGATCATGCGTTGCAGCGTTGGTCTTGACTAGATCCTTTGGTTCGACTGAAGGAGCTGTCACGAGTTTATGAAGTTCTTGACCAGTTCCGACGTTGACGTTTTCCTCTTAGGTCGTTGAGCCAGGTGCATCAGGAGGTGCGTAACCGAGTCCCGTACTGCACCGATGAGGTAGACCGACCAGCCGTAGGCTGTACGTATGGATCACCGTATCTGTGAGAAGCGTACTCGATCGAACGATGGGTAACATTCGGGTGACACCAGCGTTTGCTGTACCGAATTCCAAGAATTTTTCCCAGGTGCGATTCCAGATGGAGTCCGCCTGGTTGACAGTGTTTTGACCACTGATCCCCCGTGCCATATTGTTTATGGCAGTGGGCTACTCTACAGGAAACATGATGTGTTTTCGTACGTTGTCGAGGTCTTCTGCGAAATAGATCCCACATGGTAGTTCTGGGTTGGTGTATCCCCAAGTAGGCTTCGTTGTCGGCTTCATGCTTGCAGGTAGTATGACTTTGACAGGAGCAGGTATGAATTTGTACCCGATGTCTCCGTAAAGGTAATATGGGGGAAGGAATTACAGGTTGTTTGAGTTCTTGTTTTGGTAATATATGAGTTCGAGGAGTAAGGGGATATTTTTCGTTCCCACGAGTGACAGGTTGATCGTAATATTCTTTTAACATTCTTTTAATACTCTTTTAGTCTTCTTTTAACATACTTTTAACATTCTTTAGACATTATTTTAACCTTCTTTTAACATTCTTTTAACCTGATCAGGTTTACTTCTATTGGTATACATTTGATAACGTGTAATACTTCGCTAACTAGTACCGCCATATGACTTGGAGCTTTCATTAAATTATATGTAAATTCGTCTAGTGCTTGTATCGCAGGAGATAAACTATTTTTGAAGAATTTAATATTCTCGGTTACATTATTGAATAAGTATATCGTAGTATAGCGTTTAAATTTGTTTCTGGATGTGTCGCTCATCAGATATAAATGTAGTGTTAACATTGGGCGGATATCTTTTAAATTGGTCTTAGACAATTCTTAATAGACAGCATTGTTGTTTTTGGAAATTTGAATTTGTTTTTGAATTTCGAAGTTGTTTTTGGGATTTCATAAAAGTTATACCCCTTGATGTTTCTGAATAGTTCGATAACGGCCATCTGGAAAAACAGTGTAATTGTTGTGATTATTTATTTAATTAGGATTAAAATCGGATTCGTCGATTCTTGGTGGTTTGTTCTTCTTTTTGTTTTTGGTTTCAGTGTTAATGTGTGAGTATCGCAATCTGTTTTCATGCACTATTCGTGTTTTGTTATTATATTGGATTTTTACGTTACCCTTCTCGAGTTTTTCTAAGACCTTATGTGGTCCGGTATAATGGTCTCCGAGTTTACCTGGTTTCGGTCCCTTTTGGAGGTAGACGTAGTCTCCTACCTTAAAACTTTTAGGATTGGCATTTTTATCATAATATTTTTTTGAACGATGTTTGGATGAGATTAAATGTTCGTAAGCAAGGTTTCTGATTCCGTTTATTCGTGTTATCAGTTCGATTAAGTATCCACGATAAGTGGGTAGTTGGTCTGATTCGCGAAGAGGTTCACTCGACGGGACTCTTGCTAGTTTTCCAAAGACTACCTCATAAGGAGTATGTCTTGTGCTTTCGTGAACACTGGTGTTGTATGAAAGCATAGCTAGTTCCAACCATTGATCCCATTCGTTATCCTTATCGGTATACTGTTTCAAGAATTCGGCTAGCACGTGGTGAGACCTTTCAAGGGAACCATTGGACTGGGGGTGAAACGCCGTAGTTCGGTATCGCTTTATGCGGAAGCGTTTCGCGATTCTTTTCATTAGACCGCTTAGGAAGTTACTCCCCTGGTCCGTCAGTAATGCCTTGGGTGCGCCGAAAACACATATGAATCTCTTTATAAATGCATCAGCGACTGTTGTCGCAAGTGCATTTGGTAGTGGGATTGCAACACAATATTTTGATAAATGGTCTTGGATTGTGAGAATGTACTCGTTTTGATTGGAAGTACGTTGCATTGGACCTACTATATCCATCGATATTTTTTCGAAAACTGTACCTGGAGTGTCGGTAATTATCATTGGTTGCTTGGTTTTGATTCTGACTAATTTCTTTAATTGACATTCGAGACATTGTTGCACTCTCCTTTGAATGTCAGTTTTTAGATCTTCCCAGAAATATTCATGTTTAATTCTGTTGTACGTTTTTGAGACACCCTTGTGTCCTCCTATCGGGGACTTGTGCATCTCGTAAAAAATGGAATCGCGCTTTTCGATCGGCACGTACTGTAATGTTCCCAAACAAATCAATATTTTTATTGGACTGGCTTTGAACGTTTCTTTAATTACGTTGAGGACGTCGGCCCATATTAGGTGCTCGACGTGATTACTGTGGCAAATACTCAGCGATTGGAGTTTGAGATCTTCGCAAAGGTCTTTTAATTCTCTTACGCTTTCTTTAACATTTTCTGATACGAAGGATAATGATCCAGAATATTCGTCTTTGATGACTAGGGCAACATGATATTTTTTTCCGACCTTTTTACTGTAGGCTCGGCCTACTGATAAATCTTTCCAGAGGGGAAGCTTGTTTGATTCCGATAATTTTTGTGCTCCAGTGTCACATGGTTTTCCTTGTGAGTCGATGAAATAGACTAAATTGTCATTACGGAAATGAAATAATTCTTTCGTATCAATGCAATTGGCGAATTTAAATTTGGACATTGTTGGTTCCTCTGCAGGAGGATTTTCGTCTTCGGAAGTTAATGGATCATGAGAACTAGTGTCTGAATCTGTCGAATCGTCGGAGTTAGGATCGGCGGATTTTTTGGAATAAGGGATAGGACGTGCTTTGTGCTGGCTAGGGCCCTCAGCTGTTTTGGGGTGAACGGCCTCTCTGGGTCGTCGGGCACGCGTAGGCCCGAATATCTCGGCCTCTGTTTCCTCGTCGCTACTCTCCTCGTAGTTTATGGGTTTACAAGTGCGGCGCGCAAGGTGTCGGGGTTCGGAGTGCACGTCTACCCGTTCGGTGGTAGGTGCATCGACCCTGGTCATAGCGTTGTCGCCAGATGTTTCGTTTTCTCGTTGTGACAGTTTTCCTAATTCCGGGGATGTATCGTTTTTTGCTCGTGAGCGAGTGACAACGTTTATATTTTCTTCACAGGGAATGGGATGGACTTCAGCTTGAGTTGTGAAGGTTGTGGGATTTTCGTTTTCCTCATCGCTATCACTAGTCTCTTCTAATTGACGTGCTAAATCTTGTAACGTGATTTTTGAATTTTCGATTTGTTCCTGTTGACAATTGGGTATAGTTTTGACATCTTCTAATTTTTCTATCGGGTTTCGGGATAAGGCGTCAGCGTTTGAGTTAAGTGGGCCGGGCTTGTAGACGACTTCGTAGTCGTATTCGGAAAGTTTGAGTCGCCATATCTTGTAACGTGATTTTCGAATTTTCGATTATATGCAATGTTGACTTCGAGGTGACGATAGAATGTACGTTTGTTCGCGAATTTGCTTTTGTGTTTGGAATTTGACTCGAGTTTTGCTTCATTTTTAAGTCTTCTCCTTCGTTTTGGTTTTGAATTGTTTGAATTTTTTTCTTCATAATCGCTCTCACTAGAGCGTTGGCAAAGTTTTATTTCGACGTTTCTGTCGATTTTTATTTTTATTTAATTTTTTTATTCGTCACTATTGGGCTCTGGACCAGCGTAGTGTCGTGCAACCTACGTCCGAATTAGGATTAGAATCTTGACGAAATGGATTAGCATCGCGAGAAATTGGGATTAGCATCGCGGGAAATTGGATTAGAATCGCGACAAATTGCATTAGCATCGCGAGAAATTGAGATTAGCATCGCGAGAAATTGAGATTAGCATCGCGAGAAATTGGGTTAGAATTGGCGATTGTCATGCAATCTGGGTTTGTTTTGCTTTTTGTTTTGTTGTTTTTTTCGTTTGGTTTTTCTTCATCATTACTCTCACTGGAGCGTTGACAAAGCTTTATTTCGACAGTTTTGTCGATTTTTTTATTTTTATTTTTTATTGGCCACTATTGGGCTCTGGACCGGCGTAGTTGACATGCAATCTACGTCCGAATTAGGATCAGAGTCTTGAGAAAATGGATTAGCATCGCGAGAAATGGAATTAGCATCGCGAGAAAATGGGATTAGAATCGCGAGAAATTGGATTAGCATCACGAGAAATTGAGATTAGCATCGCGAGAAATTGAGATTAGCATCGCGAGAAATTGGATTAGGATCGCAAGAAAATGGGATTAGCATCACGAGAAATTGGATTAGAATTGGAGATTGTCATGCAATCTGGGTTTGTTTTGCTTTTTGTTTTGTTTTTTATTTTTGTTTGGTTTTTCTTCATCATTGCTCTCACTGGAGCATTGTCAAAGTTTTATTTCGACGTTTTTGTCGATTTTTTAAATTATTTTTCATTGGCCACTACTGGGCTCTGGACCGGCGTAGTTGTCATGCAATCTACGTCCGAATTAGGATCAGAGTCTTGAGAAAATGGATTAGCATCGCGAGAAATTGGATTAGCATCGCGAGAAAATGGGATAAGCATCGCGAGAAATTGGATAAGCATCGCGAGAAATTGGATCGGATTCGCAAATTGTCGTGCAATCTGATTTTGTGTTTTTTTTTTTTTTTATTTGGTTTTCCACGATGTCGAATTTCTGTAGTTTTATGACTGGCACGATCAGTCTTACGGCGTCATTTGTGGGATTAAAAACCTTCAAATGGGCCTTTCCGTCGATGTTTGTTACTAGGCAGTCGCCAGCGTAAACATCCTTACGGATTTTAAAAGGCGGGATATACCCTTCCTTTAACGTGCAGTTTTCGACTCTCATGTGGAAAGAAGTTTTTGAACGCGCGGGGATTTCCATTACCTCGTCGGGTTCATTTGTTCGTTTAAACGGCCATGCCTTGTCTTCACATTCAAGGCATTCCGTCTTGAAATTTATTTTAGATTTTGTCGCAAAAAAAAAAAAAAAAAAAATAATTGGGACTTCAATGAGTCGGGGTGAGGGAGTCGAACTTTGCCAGATATAATGTAGAATAAAGTTTCGAAATTGTATTGTTTTTTAATTTGGTTCGGGATAGCGTGACTGTCTAACATCGATATTTATTTTTTTTGTCGGTGCGCTCCGATACACACCGAGGGTAGGTTAACGAAATGTTCCCCGTTTATAGTGTAGGTAAGATAGATTCGGGCGGAATGATTACCGTGACCGGACCATTTGAGATCGTGGGATCTCGCAGCGCGGCTGCCCGAGGGGTATTCGGACCATTTTTCGTGTTATTATATTCACGGGTACGGCAGTTTTCGATAGTGTGTCCTATCCTTTTACAATACCGACAAACGGGTCGCTTGGATTTAGGCGTTTTGTTCTTTAACTGAAAACATCTATCTGCTGAATGACCATTGTTTTTGCATATTTGGCAAACAACTGAGTTTTGTTCATTTAAGACCCTTTGGTACTCATTGGCATTGTGTTCTTGGTTTTTATAATTTTGGCAGGTGAGGGTCGCGAATCGACAATTTTCTGTAGTGTGATTGTTCCTTTTGCATACATTACAAAATTTTACTGATTTGGGCGGGACGAACCTTTCGTGGTTGGTGGGAGTGGACTGCAACTCTTTGCGCGCTTTAACTTCGTGTTCGATTTTTATCGCATATTCTATTGCGTCTTCGTATACCGGTATGAATTCTGATAAAGCGATATTTTTTTTGTCGAATTCCGGAACGCAGCTTATTGCATCTTTAAGGGAGATTAACTGATTTGTTCCTATCATCGTCATTGTTACTGTGTTTTTTATTTCGGTTTTACGAGGTAAGTTTAATGTTTTTATTGATCTTTTTGGAATAGATTCGAGACCGGCAATAATTCTACGTTGGAATTTTTCAGTAAATATCCTGATTGTTCAGCTGGATCTTCAGTAATATTTAGATTTAGTTGATTCGTCGTCAGACATTGGGTTAATTAACACATTTCCTTTTTGTGATCCCGGACGAGCCCCCAAAAATTAATATGTCACATCCGGAAGGGATGAGAGCATAAACTTTCGTTTCCCTCTTTCTTGCCTACGCCAAGCGCAATAGCACGGGATGAGGGTAAAAAGGAGAATGTGTGAAACGGGTGTTCTAGGTCTCGAGTGCCTAGATGGTCAAGACTTATGTGAGCGATTGCGACAAATGTAATTACTGTTTACAAATTTTCGTTTATTGCCGAGTACCGTTCACTTGGCCGGTCGGAAACATGGGAAGAATACAGTACGGCGGATTAAGAAAATGATACAAAAAATGATGGAGTTAGCTTACGTTTCTGAATGGCGGTCCTTCGGACTTCGGTGAAAGGACCTTCGCTCTCGGGCCTTTTACGCTCGCTAGTACAATGTCTGTCGCTGGGCCGCACACACGCTGTGTTTACAATGGTGTCGCAGATGGGTCAGATGGTCACATTACGAGTGTGAAGAGTGCAGAGAAGATTCACGATACTTTTCGGAATAAATAGATATGTAAATAGATGCTCGAAGAACAGAGTTGAATTATTAAACGCGGAACAGAGGTACGAATCGCGATACAAGGTTGTAGTCGATAGAAGAGATCTTTCTGGTTCGGAAGATGATGCTGAACTGATTTTTCTTTAATCCTCTGGACCTTCCTGCTCCAGATTTCCCTTTTTGGATGGAGTAGGAGAAAAGGGGGTTTTCGTTTTTGATTCTCTCTTAACCAATCGGAGTGGTCGACGTGGGAGACAGTTCTTTGTATCTCGGAGTCTGGGCGCACGAAATTAATTACAAATAGACCAATCGGAATGAAGCTATTCCGAGCGAGGTTTCATGGAAAAGGCGCATGGGATCGTGTTTGTTTATCTAAAGTCTAGGGCCCGGCGCCGAGTCGCCCCCGCGATAGTGCAGCTGCGATGCGTCTCGTGGCCCTTCCTTGTGCATTTTATTTTCGTCGCGGCCCGGTTTTATGACCGAGTCGAGTGGATTTTTCCGGCGATCTTGGCCTACCCTTGGTTCCCACATGGATTAGAAAATCGGAGCTCCGTTATGCCTTCGCCGGCGGGTGAACTCTGGGTCATCTGGCTTGCAGTATGATATTTTTTTGTTTTACGACTTTTCTGAGGAAGCGCGCCTAAAACTATGTTCTCGTTGAATTCGAGTGCGTAAGGAGGGTCGTACGAAAGTACGCCCGACGCTCGCTTATTATCAATAGGTTACATTGCAGCTGTGGTATGTCTAAGCTTAAGAAGATACAGGAATGTGTCGAAAAATGTAAATGCCATATTCGTTTAATGGTTATTCACGATTTCCATGGGAAATCGCTCAGGCCAGCGTTCTCGCCGGATTTCAACAAAGTAGGAGAGAAAACGCAATATGTCTATGCGCTTTGCTCGCGACGTTACAGCCGCACCAATGTTGAGTAAGAATGTCAGAGATACAGCAGCCGCAATGAAGTCGATAATCGATAAGGGAGAACGGACACCGCAGAACTTACATGTCGATCATAGAAAAGAATTTTATAATTCCACTTTCAAGTCTCTAATGGAAAAGCACAATATTAACATGTATTCAACGTATAGTAATTTAAAAGCATCCATTTGCGAGCGTTTTAATCGTACACTGAAAAACAAAATGTGGAAGCAATTTAGCCTTCGTGGTCATTTTAAGTGGATCGATAGTCTTGATAATTTAATTGTCGAGTATAACGACTCTGTACACCGTACAATTAGAATGAAGCCAAGGAATGAAGATAACGAGAAGAAAATATTGCGACAAGTTTTTAACAAGACTCAACCTCCGATGAAGAAGCCACCAAAATTCAAAATTGGCGATAACGTGAGAATCAGCAACTTTAAGAGTATATTTGAAAAGGGTTACACACCAAACTGGACAACGGAAATATTTACAATATATAGAGTGAAAAACACAAGCCCTGTAATGTATAGCCTGAAAGAACATACGGATAAACCTATTGCAGGTGGTTTCTACGAGCAAGAGCTTCTAAAGGAAAAAAGTAATGAAGAAACGTGGCAATCGAATATTTGTAAAATGGTTGGGGTTCGACAATACCCACAATAGTTGGATAAATACATCTGATTTGTAGTGAACAATAAAAAATCTTTTTTGAATTTATGACTCCTTCCTCTCTGCCGAAAGCCCCAACAAGTGGCAGCCAAGTGCCGTCTCCATCTCCGCACGTGCTGCAAAGGATGAAGAGTCCGTCTTCCCCGACACCGCATCATGTGTTCCTTGGGTAGCTCTTTTTTTTGCCCCTCGCATTTGAATATTTTTTCCCCCTGGAAATATGCATCACGACGATATAGAGGAAAAAAGTTTGAATGAATATATGGATTACAAAGGGTAATGTTTTTTTCTTCTTTATTTTCTACCAATTGAAGAATGTACAAAAGATATTGCGATGTTATATAATATAGCGGTGTTAAAATGGTATTTTGTAATGTCCCCATGGTAATGTGTTTGTGCTATTGGGTATAATATATCGCTTATCATCGTATGGACTAAGAGCAATTTTTCTTTCGCGAATGGTATATACATCGTGCAGTGTGGATCTTATACACGTTTTGCTCCGACACACTTCAATCTCCTCATTTAAACACTGCATATAATCATCAAAAGTTATTGTTCTTGCGACAACGCCACTCTTTACACCTTTAACTTTTTTGGTATCCTTTTTACCATCTACTCTTAACGCATACATTTTTGATCGAAGTCCGACAAATTCAGTCATTATAGCACCGTTGTTTTCATCCTTCATGGGACCTGGCACTTTCTGATTTATTAATGGAATATCGAAAACATTATCGATGGGATAATCACTCGTGTCGAACCGAACAATAGTTTGCTTCATACCTTCATATACATCTTCGTACTCAATGTGGTAGATAAGGCTATCGGTATCGGTGTACATTATCTTACATTTTTTATGATACAACGGAGATATATGATCATAGTGGAACTCGTACAAACGCGTTTTCGATATATCGAGTATGAACATACCGACATATATTGGTTTGTAGAATTTCACTTCAAGTTTACGCAATTCAACAGCAATCAAGTTTTCGGAAAAGATGCTCCTACTGTGAACGTTGGGCTTCGCAATCATCGCCTCGGCACCATATCTCCCCTCCCATTTTGTCAATAGTTTCACGTCAACGTGATTTCGATCGTTTTCCATTGTTTTGCCAAATACCGCATTATTCATCAGCTTATATAATTTTTTTTCAAAATCATTTTTCGCCATAGTTCTGAATAGGGTGTTTAGCTCGATGTCAGACCGTAACCATGGAGATTGTTGGAATTGCAATATTCGATGAATTTTTGTTATACGGAGCCCATGGCGTAGACACTGCTGAACATTCCGGTAATGTACAATATAGCGCTCTTTATTGTACAAAATCGCGAGCAACTTGTCTTGCCGCTTACGGGGTGGTTTTCCACGCGTTGGACAAAATGGAAGATCGCTATGTGCATCGTGTAAATTTTGTGGATAATCTAAATCTACCTCGAGAATGTAGCCCGTAGGCGTAGGTTTGAGATTGATGATACATGAAAATTTGACAGGTCGTTGACACATTTGAAATTTGCATAAGGCAAAAATTGACACATTGCCCAGCCGTACAAATTGTTTACATCAAAATACATGAGATACGATGAAGCTTTAGACGGATCGTGTGACTCTATATATTTGTTATTCGCGTTAGCATATCGTTCGAACATTGACTTAGTCCGCCACGTATGCCACGTTCGATAAACATGACCATGTCAATGTCAGTGAGCAATTCGAATGTAATACTCGTATGCTTCAACATTGCGTCCCATGTATACCCGGGGAGTGAATAGTGATAGGCCGGGTCAAGTCCATAGCTCTCAATACAGCTATCACGGAAATATTCAAATATGTCCGCTAATAACAGGACATCCGTTTTCAAATATAGATCGCTATATTCGCCTAACGTTTGATTAGAGAATTCCTGCCAGACATTTTCCGCGTGTGTATAGTCGCTCTCGCTTACAGTGCCACCACTCAATGAATTGTAAAATGAGTCAATTGGCGGTAGACACGTTTCTTGCAGCGTACTGACGTCATCTACATATTCATATGGAAAAACACCTTTGCGTGTTAATAAATTGAATTGTTGAATGTTATAGGAATTGCAGATTTCAAAATTTTTAGTTTATCCTTGGTAAGAAACGATGCTAATTTATCGAGAGAAGTATTGAGAAATCCGTTCGAATCGATAAATCGCAATTTCATGTCATTTCGCGTATCATTCGTGAGTTTCACATTTTTCGTAAATGAAATATACTTTTCTTTTGTTATGGGAAGTACTTCGACGCTCCCTTCGAAAGCTGTAGCTATTTCCTTAATAATGAAATGCGCATCATATCCGGATAAATTGTGAAATAAGATGGGGATGAAAAAGGATTGCTGAAAGTTCAAATTGCAGTTCGAATGTGCGGGGCCTCAATAACGCCCAGTCAAATTACAATGATCTCTAACACGTGTATCGCCTTGCGTAAATGTTTTCTCACATATGTGACAGTGCGTAGCGCGGCGGAATTCTGCCCATTCCTCGCGTGTCAAATGTATCATGGGGACATTCGTACATAAAATGGTTTTCACGCGAATAGCTAAACTTTTCAGTTCTTGAACGAACCAGGAAATGCAATTATCACTGCGAGCCGACTGATATGTGGATAGGGAATTGTCATATGAACAATACACGTAATACGCAGCACTGAATACTTTGTGATGCTGATACCTATTTGGATCGTCGGTTTTCGACAAGACACATTCAAGGTCTGCGTATACAACGAAGGGGAGACGCTGTTTCCGATCAAAGTTGTTGAAAGTGAGCCACTTGTCCTCTTCGCGTGGCAACTGAATGGCATATTCGTTCAGCTTTCCACAATCCGTTGTGTGTGACTCTAGTTTCACATTCGAACTGAAGTAATGCAAGCACCTGTGCAAAGAGATTTGATTATTTTTATTCGATCGATTTTTTTTCAAATATATAAGTATGTCGCATATTTGATTGCATTGTAGGTTTACATACCGATCGCAGATATATTTTCGATGGTCCAGCATGCTAAGTTGCGAGCTCACTAGCCGGAATACATTTTTTATCCATGCAAAATGTCCAACATTGGTGTCTGATGGATCTTGAAGGTACAGCAAATTTATATGCTTATCCCTTTTGTGCTCACTAATGCGTATTGGAAGGGTTTTCTTCTTCTCGACGGTATACACATTGATTAATAAATTATTCGGTCGTTCGAATTTTTAAATTTTTTTTCTAGAGTCATGGGGAAGGCAATACCCTGCAGATTTTAAACCGTCGAAAAAAGCGGATATGACGATTCACGATCACTGTCACGTTCGGCGGGGTATAGAGCCGCGACTACGGACCACGCAAAGCACGCATTGTCATTGGACTTTATATTTACCACTGCACGCTTTGTCATTACTTCCTGTGGCAATTTAAGCTGGCAACCGACATGCATTGGATTATATTTATTCACATTTATGGTTAAATTTAGAATTTTTAATAAGCTCCAGCCACTATCGCGGTCTTGAAATTTGTCAAGGGATGCTAGAGTGGGTTCGACAACGCATTGTTCATACCACTCGTCTAAATCGGATGTTTGAAAAAGTTCAAAGTTTTTTGTATTGACACTTTTGTTTGCGTGCTTATCACCTGCCACAAACTCACCATTGAACGTGATATTAACCTTTACACTAAAATGTTGTTCAACAACGTTTTTCACATGTAAAAGCACTATGTCTCGGGCATCTTCGAGAAATTGACGTGGTTCAATTTGGTTGTGGTTAATTACTGAACCGGTCAGTATGCGACTTTCGAATGCCGTCTCAATGTTCCGCCAAATCAAACCATTTCCTCGCGCACTACATCCAGCCCCCTCATGAACAAAACGGTGACGTATCGAATTTTTCAAACTTTCAAGTCGCGCTATCTGAGCAAATAATGATTGGCGATTACCAATTGTCAATCGCGGACGTTTAGTTCGACTTTGATTCTCCAACGATTCAATTAATTCACTGTATTGTTGCTCCCACACATTGTACTCTTCCACTGAATTTATGAGTATAGCTTGTTCTCGTAGTCTTTGTTCTAACACGATGTCACGTCTTGCGACGAATCTCAAACCACAAGATTTTTCTTCCCTTTTTTTTCAACTTAGTCGATACCGTCTTATATCAGAACCTCATAAATTTTGAAGGTGTGGAGCAAATATTTAACACTCGAAAAATAGTACGAGAGCATTTCAGCGCTATGCAGAGCCTTACCACGGTAAATCTTTAGAACGAACTCTCTAACCATAACACAGACTAGGCGGCTCCGCTAAACTGTCGCTTGGAAGAAAATGAGACCCTCGGTCTCACAGCGTAGTCCGATCTATAAACTTCCCGATATGAGAAGTCACCATGGCTATAAATTGACACAACATAAATCTTGCGCATGCTTACATCTTAAATATCGAACACTGCCCCGTGCACTTTTTCGCCGAAATGCGGGACAAAGATCCCCCTTCCTTTATACGCGTAATACGTAGAACCGATGCTCGGGAATAAGGCCACGCGTGTGCTAGCGAACCCATAAATGATTCGCACACCATACCGCAACCAATCACGGAAATTATTCGCGACCAATGGACCAATCCCCGAAGAATTAGATGACCAAGACCATGCTCTTCCTAAAGTTCTGTCACCCACCATTGAACCTTTCCTAATTTTCACATCAAGAAGGATTTCCTTCCTGAAGTCAGTCTCCCGACAATCTCCAGCGAGTTTAGAGCTCAATCTTCCGTTAGCGAATTTTGTACCAAGTTCCTTTTGTTACGTTTAATTCTGATCTACGTATCGACAGTCTTATTCCGAGTATTTTCTTTCAAGTCCCATATACACATAACCACGACCCTCAATTCGAGCAGGGAGGTCAGGAATCCGCGTCTCACTCGGTGCATTCACATAGAATCTCAAGTGCTTCTCGTCGTATACACTTAAACCATACATCTCCGCACGACCGAAATCTTGTCCAAGTGTTACGAGTTATTCGATCAGCGAGGGTACCAGGGCACCAGCGAGGGCCCTACGTCTTAAGAGCGTCAACGATATCTTCTACGAGCGAGCGCATACAACCGTACGAGTAAACACACGCATACAACCGTACGAGCGAACACACGCATACAACGACCGACACCAACAAATGTAAGCGAACCACGTTATTCTGTCGACCTTGTGTATCATTTTCTTCTTCTTCTTCTGTCATTTTAATTCATATCCAAATCCGACTTTCTATATGTAATAAACGTCGGTTAATTTCATACGAGCTTGTCGAATTATTCCTCATTACTGAAAATATTACCACTATCCCTTGAATTTATTATCTCCCACGCACTACCCCCTTTTTACCCTCATCCCGTGCTATTGCGCTAGGCGTAGGCAAAAAGGAGGGAAACAAAGATATCATGTTCGCGTCCCTTCCGTATGTGACAACGATGCTACACATATTTATAAGTTTTGAAAACTGTTGAAGTAAGAAACGATGTTGGTTAGTTGACTGCTCCATTCAAAGTGTTAAAAATTCCGAGCAGCAGCAATCACAACGTTCCACGTTTTAAAGAAAAAATTATTTTCCCTCTTTATCATTATATTTGAAGTCTAACAGCCTCCCCTTTCAGGTTTTTTTATATCATCATTCGTATAGAGTCGGGGATAGAGCAGAACAAAATAGAGCGATCAATGTAGGGTCTGTGAGGGATTTTACGAGTTTTTAAGGACCGTCCGTGTTGCTGACTAATATTAAACGCCATTCGATATCTAGAGCAAATATTCAACATGGTGTCAGAGGCGTGAGTGGGAGAGACATACTATATATATATATATATATATATATATATATATATATATATATATATATATATTGTGACGTGATTTTTTGAACCACGTCACAGAAATGCTACCGATGATCAAGATATGCTCTCGATGCCCGGGTTGCGACCCATCCGTTTATGTTAAGGGTCTTTTCTCTAGAATGTCTGTCTTGTTACGTTTGAGGTTTTGGGTTATGTTTCCGTTTTAGTTAGATTGGCGTGCGGAACTCGGTCGAGCGGCGTGTGGCTCGACGTACTGAGCAATCCCGACCGAGGGATGCACCCAGTGAGGCCTCTCGGGGAATCGGTGCACGCCCGGCTGAAACGCCGGCGCCCCACCGTAGTGGTGCATCGTGCTGGAGAGCGGGCCGTTTGGGTTACGGGCGGAGGCTGGAGGCCTCCGCGCCGCGCTTCTGGAGAGAAGCTTTGCCTGCTTTCGCACGGTGACCCGGGGATGCGATTCTCGAGAGCCTCCATGTTACCGACGAGAAAAGATCCCGATTTGTTATCGTTCCGTTTTCGGGGTAACTCGGGCAGAAAATATAGATTCCGAAAGGAATATTCTATTAGAATATTCCAGTTCCCGAAATAATATTTCAGCTCTCGATATTATACGAGATAAAGTTCTCGCTTGAACCAGCGATTTCGCATGGTCCGATGCCGCGAGCGTGTTGACATTTTTTCTGTTAACGCGCTCTGTCTCGCTCTCGCATAATCCCTCGCGCGTCTTGGTCGCGCGAGGTAAACAGAGTTGCTAACGAATCTTCGCGTGAGACGGTTGTCTCTAAAATCGCGATCGCTCCCGATTTTTCGGCTTTCGTAATAGAGTCGCTACCGAACCTTCGCGTGAGACGGTTGTCTCCGAGATCGCGATCGCTCCCGATTTTGAGAGGGTCGTCGATCAGACGCCGCGATTGAGAGAGACGTGTCGTGTCTCTCTCGCGCTCTCGTTCTCGCATAAGAGGCACGTCGTCGTGCTCTCTCGCTCCCGTGCGTAGGTGTTTCGCGTGCAGTTCGTGTTCGCGTTGAGTGCGTTTACGTAAAAAGCTCACGGGTGGTTAAGCCACCGGCTCCCGCACTATCAAAAATAAAACAATTATTTTGTTTTATTAGTGACGTTTCCGGTGTCGCGATAGTGACAGGTCTCGCGCTCGCTCACGCTACTCTCCGGTGAATCCCGACCCCTCTACCATATCCCACAGCCTGAGCGGCCGTGCTTTACCGCAACCGTTCCTTCCCGTGTAAGTGCATCCTGATTAGTCCGGTTAAACGATTCCGGCGATACAAAAATCGAGGAGGTCTCCAGACTCCGAACCCGGTTAGGATTCCGGGGGACAACAAAAATCAAGGAGAGCTCCAGTCTCCGCCTGGCGGGTCGGGTTTGATCATCCCGACCCCAGTTTATTCCGGTTGAGACGACCGGAGAAACAAAGTCTCTGGCGCCCCGGGTTGCGGATGCACGTGCACGAGAGGAACGGCCGAAGGTGACGGTTTCTCGCACCAGATCCCGATTTGAGTTCTCGTCCAGTTCTCGTTTCCGGTTAGAGAAATAATCTCCCGTCACAAATGGCGCCCAACGTGGGGCCACGCCGGCGAGTAGCAGTTCTCGGTAAAGTTTAAGGGGAATGAAGGAAAAGAATAATTTAATTATTATTTATTTTCCCGTTCTTTCCACCTTTCTTGCTCTCGACGAGAAAAAGAAATATTTTCTTTTTCTCTCAGTTCTCGTAACGCGTTTTCATGTGTTCCCGATGTGTTCTTCGGAAATAAACGTTCGCGATTGCTACCGAATTGAAATAAAAAAATGTGCTCTCGAGAAAAAAAAACCATGCTACCGTTTATGCAAATACACACACATTTTGTAATTTGTGTTTTGCAATTTTATTTTCTCGTGCTGTGGGGCGATTAGTCGCCCACGGTAGATCTCGATCTCTCCCACCTTTCGGCTACCGACTGTAACGGGAGAGATAAATTTTAGCCATCGAATACGAACAATTGTTTGGTGTTCTGGTTTCCTTTCTCGCGCTGCGGATGCTTCGTTTCCCGCAGTAGGTCTCGGTCCTTCTCACCGTTTAAGCTACCGATTGCAACTGGGAAGGACAATGATTGCTACCGTGTGCATTTCAGCTACGGCTTTTGCTTAGCAGAGATCACGTAGTTCCCTGATTGTAACCACCCTTAAGGGGTGGGGAGTTGTGACGTGATTTTTTGAGCCACGTCACAGAAATGCTACCGATAATCAAGACATGCTCTCGATGCCCGGGTTGCGACCCATCCGTTTATGTAAGGATCTTTTCTCTAGAATGTCTGTCTTGTTACGTTTGAGGTTTTGGGTTATGTTTCCGTTTTGGTTAGGTTGGCGTGCGGAACTCGGTCGAGCGGCGTGTGGCTCGACGTACTGAGCAATCTCGACCGAGGGATGCACCCAGTGAGGCCTCTCGGGGAATCGGTGCACACCCGGCTGAAACGCCGGCGCCCCACCGTAGTGGTGCATCGTGCTGGAGAGCGGGCCGTTTGGGTTACGGGCGGAGGCTGGAGGCCTCCGCGCCGCGCTTCTGGAGAGAAGCTTTGCCCGCTTTCGCACGGTGACCCGGGGATGCGATTCTCGAGAGCCTCCATGTTACCGATGAGAAAAGGTCCTGATTTGTTACCGTTCCGTTTTCGGGGTAACTCGGGCAGAAAATATAGATTCCGAAAGGAATATTCTATTAGAATATTCCAGTTCCCGAAATAATATTTCAGCTCTCGATTTTATACGAGATAAAAGTTCTCGCTTGAACCGGCGATTTCGCATGGTCCGATGCCGCGAGCGTGTTGACATTTTTTCTGTTAACGCGCTCTGTCTCGTTCTCGCATAATCCCTCGCGCGCCGGTCTTGGTCGCGCGAGGTAATCAGAGTTGCTAACGAATCTTCGCGTGAGACGGTTGTCTCTAAAATCGCGATCGCTCCCGATTTTCCGGCTATCGGAAAAGAGTCGCTACCGAACCTTCGCGTGAGACGGTTGTCTCCGAGATCGCGATCGCTCCCGATTTAGAGGGTCGTCGATCAGACGCCGCGATTGAGAGAGACGTGTCGTGTCTCTCTCGCGCTCTCGTTCTCGCATAAGAGGCACGTCGACGTGCTCTCTCGCTCCCGTGCGTATGTCGGTTCGCGTGCAGTTCGCGTTCGCGTTAAAGTGCGTTTACGTAAAAAGTTCCCGGGTGGTTACTCCACCGGTTCCCGCACTATCAAAAATAAAACAATTATTTTGTTTTATTAGTGACGTTTCCGGTGTCGCGATAGTGACAGGTCACGCACTCGCTCACGCTACTCTCCGGTGAATCCCGACCCCTCTACCATATCCCACAGCCTGAGCGGCCGTGCTTTACCGCAACCGTTCGTTCCCGTGTAAGTGCATCCAGTTTAGTCCGGTTATACGATTCCGGCGACACAAAAATCGAGGAGGCCTCCAGACTCCGAACCCGGTTAGGATTCCGGGATACCAAACATCAAGGAGAGCTCCAGTCTCCGTCTGGCGGGTCGGGTGTGATCACCCCGACCCCAGTTTATTCCGGTTGAGACGACCGGAGAAACAAAGTCTCTGGCGCCCCGGGTATTGCGGATGCACGCACACGGGAGGAACGGCCGAAGGTGACGGTTTCTCGCACCAGATCCCGATTTGAGTTCTCGTTCAGTTCTCGTTTCCGGTTAGAGAAATATCTCCCGTCACAATATATATATATATATATATATATATATATATATATATATATATATATATATATATATATATATATATATATATATATATATATATATATATATATATATATATATATTGTGACGTGATTTCTTTGAAACCGCGTCACAAGAGCAGCTACCGATCACGTGGTTTACGTGCATATGCCCGAGTCGCTACCGCGACGCGTGCCAAGGGTCTTTTTCCTCCCGTGCTCTGTTTGTTTTGTTAATTTTGTCGATTGCGTTTCCGTTCAGTTGGCGGGCGGAACTCGGTCGAGTGGCGTGGCGCTCAACGCATCGAGCAATCCCGACCGAGGGAAGCTGCCAACGAGATCGCTCTGGGCAATCGGCGTACGCCCGGCTGAGATGCCGGCGCCCCACGGTGTGGTGCATCGTGTTGGAGAGCGGGCCGTTTACGTTACGGGCGGAAGCTGGAGCTTTTCGCGCCGCGCTTCTGAAAAGAAGCATTGCCCGCTCTTGCACGATGGCCCGGGGATGCGATCCCAGAGAATCTCACTGCTACCGTTGGAGAGAGTCACCCGGTATATTCCCGATCCGATCTCGAGGTAACTCGGGCAGAGATGACGGTTACCGAATTAAAATATTATTTCAATAATATTTCAGCTCTCGATTCTGGCGTAAGAGATAACTTCTCGCTCGAACCGGCGATTTCGCACGATTGGATCCCGTGAGCGTGTTGACAGTTTTTCTGTTAACGCGCTCTGTCTAGCTCTCGAATAATCCCTCGCGCGCCGGCCTTGGTCGCGCAAGGTAGGGAAAATGACGAATTTTCAGGTGAGACAGTAGAGTCTCCCGAAGTGCGTCCGATTCCGCTTTTTGACGTTCTCGTGACAGTTGTCGATGGGACGGCGAGCCACGAGCTTCGCGATCGAGAGACGGGTCGTGTCTTTCTCGCGCCCGTGACGTCGCGCCGTAGTTCCCGCTCTAGAGACACGTCGTCGTGTCCTCTCGCTCCCGCGCGTATGACGTTTTACGTAACCAGATCCCGGGTGGTTAATCCACCGGCTCCCGCACTACAACAAAAAACCTAATTTTGTTTTTTTTGTGACGTTTCCGTCATCGCGGAAACGACAGATCTCGTAAGATTGAGACTACTCCCCGGTGAATCCCGACCCCTCTACCACATTCCACAGCCTGAGCGGCCGTGCAGTACCGCAACCGTCCTGCCCCGCGCCAGTGCATCCAGATTAGTCCGGTTAGACGGTTCCGGCGACAAAAAAACCGAGGAGAGCTCCAGTCTCCGAACACGGTTAAGATTCCGGGGAAAACAAAAATCTAGGAGGGCTCCAGCCTCCGCCTGGCGGGTCGGGTTTGATCACCCCGACCCCAGTTTAGTCCGGTTGAGAAATCCGGCGAAATAAAATTCTCTGGCGCCCCGGGTATTGCGGATGCACGCGCACGGGAGGGACGGCCGAAGGTGACGGTTTCCCGCACCAGATCCCGATTGAAGCTCTCGTTTCGCGTAGAGAAAATATCACCCGTCACAAATGGCGCCCAACGTGGGGCTACGCCGATGAGTAGTTGTTCCCGATAGAGTGAAAGAAGGAGAGAAATGACGAAGGAAATGGAAGAAAAGGAAGAAATGAGTTAATTATTTTTTGTTTTCTTTTATTAATTTCTCTTTTGTTATTTCTTTTCATTCAAGTCCGCTTCACTCTTTCGTTCTCGATTATATCTCCCCGCGAGATCGTTCTCGAGTGAGAATCCTGTTCCCTTTTCACCTCCCCAAGTTCCCCCTTAAAGTTACCGGAAGGGCTCTCGAAAACGGTCGGAGACGTCCACGATTTTCGTTCGCGAAAAATTACGCGGTCTCCGACTGTACGTCCGCGCTAGCCGTCGCGCTAGGCCTAGAGGGCCACGGGCGCGGGGCGAGCGGCGGGGAAGCTCTCGCGGACCTGTGTCAAATAGGTTTTTCACCCGGCTCTCGAAATTACGTTCCCCTCCCCGCGAGCCCTTCCTCACGTTCCCGAGGTGCGAAAATCCGATCGATCGTCCTCATTATCACGCGATCTCTCGAACGGTCTACACCGATTTCACCGAGTTCCCGATAACGTATCATTCAGTAAGTTCCCGTGTGAATTTTGAAATTTTCTGCTCCCGTCGTCTTCGTGCACCTTCCCTTCGATCGCCTAGCGAGTGGAGAGAAAACGCTATCGCGGCGAAGTGCGCGAATTCGCGACCGTAGAGGGGAATATCCTACGGGATTTACCGCTCTACGAAGCTGAGTGCTCCCGTTAACACACGACGAAGAAAAAAAAAATAAGTTCTGTGAAGTGCTCCCGTTGTCACAAGAAAAAAAAAAGTTTTGTGAAGTGCTCCTGTTGGCACAAAAAAAAATATATTTTTTTTTGTTTTGTACATCCAGTGCTTCCGAACAACCTGACGAAAGGTTTGTCCCGACCACCAGGTCGAGGATCACGGATTACCGTCGAGAGGGATATTCAACGTCCGGTGAGTTCCCGACGCCGTCGGAAAATTATTTTTCCTCCTTCGCGTGGTTCTCGTGGCACACGGCCCCCCCGGGCCGGGCCGTTTCCCGATCCCGACGATCCGAATAAAAATTCGGATCGAGAGAAAATAATTTAATTTTAATTTTTTTGAATTTTCTCCTCGCTCTCGCCCGTTGCATTTGTCCGACGGGAGGGAATAAATTTCCCGATCCCGACGATCCGAATAAAAATTCGGATCGGGAGAAAATAATTGAATTTTAATTATTTTTAAATTTTCTCCTCGCTCTCGTCCTGTTGCATTCGTCCGACGGGAGGGAATAAATTTCCCGATCCCGACGATCCGAATACAAATTTCGGATCGGGAGAGAGTAAAATCATCTTTGATTTTTTTGAAATAAATTCTCTCCTCGCTCTCGTCCCGTCGCATTCGTCCGACGGGAGGGAATAAACTTCCCGATCCCGACGATCCGAATCAAAATTCGGATCGGGAGAGAATAAAATTATTTTTGATTTTTTTTTTTTGACATAAATTCTCTCCTTGCTCTCGTCTCGTCGCATTTGTCCGACGGGAGGGAATAAATTTCCCGATCCCGACGATCCGAATAAAAATTCGGATCGGGAGAGAGTAAAATCATCTTTGAATTTTTTGAAATAAATTCTCTCCTCGCTCTCGTCCCGTCGCATTCGTCCGACGGGAGGGAATAAATTTCCCGATCCCGACGATCCGAATCAAAATTCGGATCGGGAGAGAATAAAATTATTTTTGATTTTTTTTTTTGACATAAATTCTCTCCTTGCTCTCGTCCCGTCGCATTTGTCCGACGGGAGGGAATAAATTTCCCGATCCCGACGATCCGAATAAAAATTCGGATCAGGAGAAAATAATTTAATTTTAATTTTTTTTGAATTTTCTCCTCGCTCTCGTCCTGTCGCATTCGTCCGACGGGAGGGAATAAATTCCCCGATCCCGACGATCCGAAATACTCGGATCGGGAGAAAATAATTTTTTTTTAATTTTTTTTTCTTTTGAATTTTCTCCTCGCTCTCGCCCGTCGCATTTGTCCGACGGGAGGGAATAAATTTCCCGATCCCGACGATCTGAATAAAAATTCGGATCGGGAGAAAATAATTTAATTTAATTTTTTTTTTAATTTTCTCCTCGCTCTCGTCCCGTCGCATTTGTCCGACGGGAGGGAATAAATTCCCCGATCCCGACGATCCGAAATACTCGGATCGGGAGAAAATAATTTATTTTTAATTTTTTTTGAATTTTCTCCTCGCTCTCGCCCGTCGCATTTGTCCGACGGGAGGGAATAAATTTCCCGATCCCGACGATCCGAATAAAAATTCGGATCGGGAGAAAATAATTTAATTTTAATTTTTTTTTGAATTTTCTCCTCGCTCTCGTCCTGTCGCATTCGTCCGACGGGAGGGAATAAATTTCCCGATCCCGACGATCCGAATAAAAATTTCGGATCGGGAGAGAGTAAAATCATCTTTGATTTTTTTGAAATAAATTCTCTCCTCGCTCTCGTCCCGTCGCATTCGTCCGACGGGAGGGAATAAATTTCCCGATCCCGACGATCCGAATCAAAATTCGGATCGGAAGAGAATAAAATTATTTTTGATTTTTTTTTTTTTTGACATAAATTCTCTCCTTGCTCTCGTCCCGTCGCATTTGTCCGACGGGAGGGAATACATTTCCCGATCCCGACGATCCGAATAAAAATTCGGATCGGGAGAAAATAATTTAATTTTAATTTTTTTTGAATTTTCTCCTCGCTCTCGTCCTGTCGCATTCGTCCGACGGGAGGGAATAAATTCCCCGATCCCGACGATCCGAATAAAAATTCGGATCGGGAGAAAATAATTTGTTTTTAATTTTTTTTTGAATTTTCTCCTCGCTCTCGTCCTGTCGCATTCGTCCGACGGGAGGGAATAAATTTCCCGATCCCGACGATCCGAATAAAAATTTCGGATCGGGAGAGAGTAAAATCATCTTTGATTTTTTTGAAATAAATTCTCTCCTTGCTCTCGTCCCGTCGCATTTGTCCGACGGGAGGGAATAAATTTCCCGATCCCGACGATCCGAATAAAAATTCGGATCGGGAGAAAATAATTTAATTTTAATTTTTTTTGAATTTTCTCCTCGCTCTCGTCCTGTCGCATTCGTCCGACGGGAGGGAATAAATTTCCCGATCCCGACGATCCGAATAAAAATTCGGATCGGGAGAAAATAATTTGTTTTTAATTTTTTTTTCTTTGAATTTTCTCCTCGCTCTCGTCCTGTCGCATTCGTCCGACGGGAGGGAATAAATTCCCCGATCCCGACGATCCGAAAAATTCGGATCGGAAGAAAATAATTATTTTTTTTTTCAATTTTTTTTTTCAATTTTTTTTTGTGTTCTCGCCCCGTCGAATTGTCTCCACGGAAAGGGGAGTCGAGCCCCCTAGATCCCGTTCTCAGTCGGTACGTCGACGCCCTCCGGGTCTCCGAAGGCCATCCCCATGGCAACCGGAGGTGCGATACCGAAGGTCCCGCCACAGCTCTCGGACCCTGCTGATGATTCAGCGGATGACGTGATCCCGATCGGGGACCTGATGCTGGGTCCACAGGTGCGCACCGTGGAACGACCGATCCGAATGGATCGGACCCGGGCGGACGACGTGCGACGCCCAGCCCGGCCCCGAAGCTCCTGGTGGAGCGACCCGGTGTCTGTCGCCGACAGGGACCGACGCTCCTCGGTGAGGTTGATGGGGGGTTTCCCCTCGACCGCCCCGGGTTCCCGAGGTGACGAGAGACCCCGGCCTACCGGACCAGGTCGTAAGGTCGTCACTCTGAACCGGAGTGATCTCGAGTCGTCAAGCGACGAGCGGATCCCGCGTCGGGGTAGGAGGTTTTTATCTCCTCACCGAGTCCTCCCAGAGGTACGCCGATGGGAGGCCACGTTCTCGGGCCGTCAGGGTGAGGATGTAGAGGACTTCCTCTCCCTCATCGACGAGGGGCGCGTCCTAGCTCGTATTCACGACGAGGACCTGCTTCAAACGCTCTCGTTCTGCCTCAAGGGCATCGCGCGGATTTGGTACCGCCAAGCCCGAGGCACGTTGTCGAGTTGGCCGGTCGCGAAAGCCGCGTTTCGCGAACGCTTCGCTGACCCCGACTACCATATCGCCTTGCGCGAGGAGATCTCGTGCCGGACCCAAGGCGAGTCCGAGTCCGCTCTCGTGTATTTGAGCTGCATGAGCGGCCTGTTCTCCCGTCTGGATCCAGCTTGGACGGAGCGGGAACAGGTGCGCTACGCGCACCGCAATATGCTCCCGTCCTACCGCCTGGTGATTCCATTGCAGGACCCCTGGGCGATGAAGGATCTCGAGCGTGCCGCCGCTCGTCAGGAGCAAATCCTGAAGAGCATGAGCACGCGACGCGTGCCGCCGAAGCCAGAGGCCTCCCTCTATCCGGCGTACGCATATCGCGAACCGCGGCAGGCGCCGCGCGTATTCCGCCGTCCCGGGCTGCACCTCATGCAGGACCCGATCGCAATGGTTCCCGAAGGGTCCTCCTCTTGCGAGGAGGAAAACCCCGAGATGCTCGAAGCATTGTTGCCCCCACGCAACAAGCGAGCGGCAGTTCCCGAAGCAGGCGCGCGCGAGCGGAGTCCCTCGCGACCTCCGCCGGCGCGCCAATCGTTCTCGAAGGCGCCGAAGGGTAAGATCCCGAGGGATAGGGCGGATAAAACCCCCTCCCCGTTACCGAGTGGCCCTGTCACGGCCACCCCAGTTACCGAGAAGTCCGACGGGCCCAGTTGCTGGAACTGCGGCAAGACGGGGCATCAGCATCGAGAATGCACTGATCCCCGCCGCCGCTTCTGCTACCGTTGCGGTCTGTCAGGCACGTCCACGACCCGCTGCCCCTTCTGCAACCGGGGAAACGGGCGAGGAGGCGAGTGAGAAAGTCTCCTCTGCCTCCCGAGACGGACCTCGGCGACAATACTTTCTCGAAAGGTTCCCGTGTGGCGACGCCACGCCAACAGGCTACCGGACGCAAGAAGAGGCGTAGGCGACAGCTACGGAGTCGAACAGCTACCGGTACGATCCTCCCAGGAGAGGATCCCTCTCTCGAGGAGGTTATCGTAAATTCGGCTTCCGACCAGAGCGCTATTGCGTTCCGGGTGGAACCGCTCTTAGGCGGAAAACCCGTCCCAGCTCTCGTGGACTCTGGCGCGACCAAGACCTTTATCGGCCCCATTCTCATCGAATGGGTAGCAGCTCTCGGCACAGAGGCGATCAAGATCCCACCGCGATCCGTCGTGGTTGCGAATGGTCAGGTCGAGACTGTGCACCTGGCTTCCCGAGTGCCTTTGATCCTAAATGGCCGTCCGGTCATGGTTCTCGCGCACCATCTGCACTCGCTCTCGGAGGATCTAATCCTAGGGTTAGATAGCTTGCGGGCAGCCCGGATGGTGGTGGATTTCTACAGTGAGTCCTGGTGGTTCCGTGACGCACCAGAGACCCTGTACACCTTCACCCCGGAAATCGGCACCCCCCGCATCACTACGTGCTGTGGGTTGTGCTCACCGGATCCCGATGAGGCGACTCGTCTCGACGAGCTCCTCAATGCTCACGTACTGCAAACCCCGGCTGAGTCGGCAGTCACCTCGCTCGTTGCTCACAGCATCGACGTGGGGGACAGCCTCCCGGTGAAGCAGCGGCCATATCCCGTTACTCCGGTCATCCGCGACATAATTTGGGCGGAGGTGGATCGGATGCTCTCGACTGACATAATCGAGCCGTCAAGTAGCGACTGGGCTAGCCCGGTCGTTATGGTTAAAAAACCGAACGGTAAATACCGTTTTTGCATCGATTACCGAAGAGTTAACGCAGTCACGAAGAAGGATGCTTACCCCATCCCGAACATGACTGGTATTCTCGACGAATTGAGACAGGCCAATTACATGTCGACTCTGGATCTGAGTCAGGCGTATTGGCAAGTCCCAATGGATCCCGCTTCCCGTGAGGTTACCGCTTTCGTTGTGCCAGGCAGAGGCTTGTTCCAGTTCAAGCGAATACCTTACGGCTTAACGAATGCTCCCGCAACGTTCCAGCGAATGCTGGATCGGCTTATCGGTGTGGAAATGTACCCACACGTTTTCGTTTACCTGGACGACATTATCATTGTCACCAGGACCTTCGAAGAACACCTAGTGTGGCTTCGGAGGGTTCTCGACAAGATCTCGGAGGCGGGGCTGGCAATCAACCGCGAGAAAAGCGAGTTTTGCCGCTCCCAAGTTCGCTATCTCGGCTTCCTGGTAAACAACCAAGGCCTTGAGATCGATCCCGAGAAACTGGCACCAGAAGAGGTGCGGTCAGGTTGGAGCAGTTCTCGCAAGATTCCGGGGCCACCACCCAGACGAGGACGCTACGGCCAAATGGTAAGCCCGTTCCGATTAGTTTGTCCGTCCCTGGTGGTGGTAAGTGTGATCTCGATTTGCTCACTGCACCTTTTGTTTCTCGCGTCGCAGGGCGGTTATCCGCCCCCGGCAGGTCTCGGTCTCTTCCCCACATAGTAGCTACCGAATGGCAACGGAGAGAGACAACCGTGTTACCGTTTATGCAAACAGTCTCTTGTTTGTTTTTTTTTGTTGTGCGATTTTTTTTTGTTTCTCGTGCTGTGAGGCGATTGGTCGCCCACGGTAGATCGATCTCTCCCACCTTAAGGCTACCGACTGTAACGGGAGAGATAAAGTTTTGCTATCGAATACGATCAATTGGTTGGTGTTCTGGTTATATTTCTCGCGCTGCGGGTGCTCGGTTCCCGCAGTAGGTCTCGGTCCTTCCCACCGTTCAAGCTACCGACTGCCACAGGGAAGGACAAGTATTGCTACCGTATGTATTTCAGCTACGGCTCCTGCTTAACAGAGATCACGTTGTTCCCTGATCGTAACCACCCTTAAGGGGTGGGGAGTTGTGACGTGATTTCTTTGAAACCGCGTCACAAGAGCAGCTACCGATCACGTGGTTTACGTGCATATGCCCGAGTCGCTACCGCGACGCGTGCCAAGGGTCTTTCTCCTCCCGTGCTCCGTTTGTTTTGTTAATTTTGTCGATTCCGTTTCCGTTCAGTTGGCTGGTGGAACTCGGTCGAGTGGCGTGGCGCTCAACGCATCGAGCAATCCCGACCGAGGGAAGCTGCCAACGAGATCGCTCTGGGCAATCGGCGTACGCCCGGCTGAGATGCCGGCGCCCCACGGTGTGGTGCATCGTATTGGAGAGCGGGCCGTTTACGTTACGGGCGGAAGCTGGAGCTTTTCGCGCCGCGCTTCTGAAAAGAAGCATTGCCCGCTCTTGCACGATGGCCCGGGGATGCGATCCTAGAGAATCTCACTGCTACCGTTGGAGAGAGTCACCCGGTATATTCCCGATCCGATCTCGAGGTAACTCGGGCAGAGATGACGGTTACCGAATTAAAATATTATTTCAATAATATTTCAGCTCCCGATTCTGGCGTAAGAGATAAGTTCTCGCTCAAACCGGCGATTTCGCACGATTGGATCCCGTGAGCGTGTTGACAGTTTTTCTGTTAACGCGCTCTGTCTAGCTCTCAAATAATCCCTCGCGCGCCGGCCTTGGTCGCGCAAGGTAGGGAAAATGACGAATTTTCAGGTGAGACAGTAGAGTCTCCCGAAGTGCGTCCGATTCCGCTTTTTGACGTTCTCGTGACAGTTGTCGATGGGACGGCGAGCCACGAGCTTCGCGATCGAGAGACGGGTCGTGTCTCTCTCGCGCCCGTGACGTCGCGCCGTAGTTCCCGCTCTAGAGACACGTCGTCGTGCCCTCTCGCTCCCGCGCGTATGACGTTTTACGTAACCAGATCCCGGGTGGTTAATCCACCGGCTCCCGCACTACAACAAAAAACCTAATTTTGTTTTTTTTGTGACGTTTCCGTCATCGCGGAAACGACAGATCTCGTAAGATTGAGACTACTCCCCGGTGAATCCCGACCCCTCTACCACATTCCACAGCCTGAGCGGCCGTGCAGTACCGCAACCGTCCTGCCCCGCGCCAGTGCATCCAGATTAGTCCGGTTAGACGGTTCCGGCGACAAAAAAACCGAGGAGAGCTCCGGTCTCCGAACCCGGTTAAGATTCCGGGGAAAACAAAAATCTAGGAGGGCTCCAGCCTCCGCCTGGCGGGTCGGGTTTGATCACCCCGACCCCAGTTTAGTCCGGTTGAAAAATCCGGCGAAATAAAATTCTCTGGCGCCCCGGGTATTGCGGATGCACGCGCACGGGAGGGACGGCCGAAGGTGACGGTTTCCCGCACCAGATCCCGATTGAAGCTCTCGTTTCGCGTAGAGAAAATATCACCCGTCACAATATATATATATATATCAGGGCGGCCGAGGTGGTGGGGGTAAGAGTGGGGAGGAACGGTGGTGTCGCCATAGTGGCCCCTTTTTTTTATTTTTTCTTTTTGTTACATATACATACAGGTTTATTTACAAATATCCATTATATTGATTATGCGTTTCAATTGATGATTTATGACATGATCGGTGACGATTGTCCTGATGTGTGTGGAAAGGTTGCAGGAGGCACTGGATAACGTGTGGTGAACAGCCTCCCGAATTTTAGCGTGTTTCTTTCTAATCCGACGCCGTAAACGTCTCGCCGCGGTGTTGTAAATTTCCGCTGCAATGGCGGTGACAAGCGCATCCTTACATTTACCCACGTCGGTCGAAGCGTTGTTAAGCCATGCTGCGTACGCGTTGATACGATCCTCCAATAATTTCAATGCGATGAAGTCATCTTTACCGAAGGTGAAGTATGGCGCTGCGCGGTGTACAGCGTGTACGCCGTAGTCGTTGAAATTTTGAATCGTTACGCTGGGCTGGGCGTAATATTCGCCGTATTCCAGAATGTAGTCATCACAAGCGACCACCGTATGAACAGTAGGGTAGGTGGAGTCGCATGCAGTATTTTCTTCGTCGAAGTATGCAGCGATGGTGGTGTTGAGCTGTTTTTGAAACGCCAGCCATGATGTTGTATTTAGGGTTGTCCAGCCGTTGGTATCACACATGAAACGAATAACGGGATGCAGCTGGCCGGTGTCGTCGACATCTATGCCTAGCCACACATTTTTCGTCATTTGACTATTTAGACTGTAAAACGTCTGCAGCACCAATGGTCGTAGATTATAGGCCCGTTTGTTTGAGAGCGTGGAAGATGAACGTTTGCCCGGCATGGCTTCTCTCTGCAGACTGACGCACTCTGACAAATCTGATGTAGTATACGCGAGCTGTTGCGCAGAGTTATTTGACAGCTGGCTTGAACTCCATATTATTTTATTCGGAGCCAATGTATTCCATAACGAGATTATCCGCATGGGCCGCTGCTACCATCTGCTTGAACAACGCCTCGTCTTCGTCAAGAGCTTTCATGAATCTCGCCGGTAGAAAGCAAACGAAAGTCTTGTCCACTTCAACGATAAGACGTGACCCGAAGCGCGTTTTCACCACTCGTATATCGGAAATTTTGTAGTCCGTTTTTAGGGAGAGTTCTGCCACCTTCTTCGACGGCAGGAAGTCGGCCATCGATCCGATCTTGTTGATGCGCGTAAAGTCCATCGCTGATTTGAAGTTACGTGATTTTTCGTGTTAAAATATTTAACGCATTCCTCGTTTCTATGAGCCTTTGAAGAACTGCAATATTTTGCAAGAAAACTTCTATACGTGCTTTCAACTCGCGTCTTTTTTTCTGCATTAAGCTCTACTGAGGGGCTCCGTAACAATTGCAGCGACTACCGAAACGGCTGGCCTATTTCTAGTACTGTCCCCACTACAACCGCTACCCCCACCATCACGAGCGGAGGTGTGAGTAAGGCCTCGCCTGGACTCTCGATAATTCGGCTTCGAAAAAAATACCGTCAACCCCCTCGTTGTAAAGGTCACGCAAGATGTATACGACAGGTCTGCTACTCGCTGATACGCGGTGTATCTTAAGCAGTTCACTGGTCCGCCCATCCCCGTATCCTTTTTCAAAGGCCGCCTTTGCACTACTGATACGAACAACGTCACCCACCCTGTATTTTGGAGTTGGCGCAAAGTCCATCGCTGATTTGAAGTTTCGCGATTTTTCGTGTTAAAATATTTAACGCACTTCTCGTTTCTATGAGCCTTTGAAGAACTGCAATATTTTGCAAGAAAACCTCTATACGTGCTTTCAATTCGCGTCTTTTTTTCTGCATTAAGCTCTACTGGTGGGCTCCGTAACAATTGCAGCCTGACTACCGAAACGGATGGCCTATTTCTAGTACTGTCCCCACTACAACCGCTACCCCCCACCATCACGAGGTGTGAGTAAGGCCTCGCCAAGAGAACTGTTTCTCGGCGATTTCGCAAAATCTGCTGACTTCGCGGCGTGTGAATCACCGCAAGACTCTCCATCGCTGCTAAAGCTGTACGCTGAAACGATTAAGCTATAAGAATAAATACGCAGAATATTTGAAGACAATTATTTATTAAAGTAACATGAGGGGGTTACAATTAGCGCGTACGGGAACAGCAGCCTTGTACACAATGTAAACTTTTATGATTAAAAGAGTCGCAATTATTGCGACGGCTGCCACGGCCGACGGCACCGGCTGCATCTTTATATTTATCGTTCTTATTGGCGAAAGCATTGTAATAGCGATTGACTATTTTGTCGTTGCGTGATAAATCATTTGAAAATACACTTCTAAACTTATGCATACCGAAGCCAGTACACATATAATGAAGAAACTTAATGCTATACTGTCCGCAACATTGCAAATCCGGAGCTTGAAGTTGATGAGCGCTGTACCGGAAGAGTTTACAGTTTCTACGGAGCCGAATGAGGTGTTGCGGGACAATGGGGGGCAATCCGTAGCTGTCGAAGTACCATCCGTGTCCAGCTCGATCGACGTACATAGCGATCCAGTGGGTTCCCGGTTGTTTATGTCCATCGGTGTTCACAACGAACGCTGTTGGTTTCGTCCAGATCTTTGGTATGCGGTCGGCGGGGTACACACCCACAGAGTGGTTCTGTATATCGCGAAGAGAGGCCAGAATCTGAAGACTGTTCATAACAGGCGGGTGTCGGTCAGGCCTGGAGACAGTGCGGCGGTAGTCCTATATTCCCAAAAAGAGTCGTAACGCTCGCTATGACAGAACCATGCTTTGATTCTCGTCACATTATCCAGAGCACACGTATGCCTTTTTTTGCGTATCACAGAGTGGTACGAGCAACGTGTACAGGCTCCTGGGAGATGATCAAATGACGTATCGTCGTCGTCTTCCTCCAAATTTATAATGTAGCAGCCGGTGAGTTGGGCCAGGTAGGATGATTTATCGGCACCTCTTACAAATACTCGCCTAGAACCGGCGACCATTGTCCTCAAAATTCTGGCGATCGACCATAGCGGTGTATAGCTCTCGAACCATGCTATCCCGTGATGATTGCTCGTCACCCACTCGTTCGTTCTTTTCACATCCGGGGGTAATTGACGGTACGCGTGAGGTGGTGCAACGATCCAATGATGAGAGTACGGTGAATCAAATGAAACGATAGCCACTTCTTTGGGTATAAAATTATTATGTTTATCCCTTAGACCTTGTATGTCAATCGCGATATTCATGATCCGGGCTTACGCTTTGAATGCTTAACGAGAAATGAAGACCATCGCAGCGCTCAACCGCTGAAATCTACAATGACCTGCCTGGATGCATCAATCTCCAGTACGTTATCATATTCCGCATACACGACACAATTAACCGTTGATGTTAGCGCTTCGTCGAATCGTACTTCTATCCTGACGCTACCGTGTTTCACCAGATTCCAATGACTGGCGCTGTGTGCCGAAAGATCGGGCGTAAGATCAAACGCAAAAAGACAATAACCGTAGGGGTACGCGGTGCGTGTGATTGAATTCCCCTGATTGAGAAAGTGAATACCCGTACCGGAAAATAACGTATGATACGCATCCACATATAGGGCGGTGTCGGTGAAGTTGGGCTGGAGAGCCTTTGACGGTATCTGTACACCGTCAGCATACAAAGCAAGATAATTAATTTGATAATTCTGAAAGTTGAAGGGGTTGAGAGCCCGATTACCGTTGAACGCTTTATTATCGACAAAACCGATAATTATGCGCTTCGGCAGTTGTCCTAGTATTACATTGTCCAGGGTATCCCCGTGTACACCAGCATGCATCGATATAGTTTTAACCTCTACGCGCGTCAACGGGTATTTTGCCGTCGATTTGGCCAATGCTCTCGCATGAGCTAAAAGCATACCCGGGGCAATTTTTGCACGACGCACAAAGAGTGACGCCTCGGTAATGTGGATACTGTAATCTTTTGAAGACGTCATAAGACAGAAGGCGTCACTGGTACGCATAAGACGTAAACGCATCTCAACGCCGTTTATCAGAAATCTCTCCTGGTTAAAGATATCGCAGTGCAAATGACCGAGCAGATCAATCTCCCCGCGCGCATTTAAAACCGTTCGACGATTAGAAAGACCAATGTTTGCGTCTGCTATATCGTCCATTTTACCGGCTGAATCACCATACCATAGACAGCTTGTGAGATGAGAGGTTTTCGCGCCCTGCCCATAATTCAATAACGTTTCAATGTAGGCTCTGTATGCATAAGCATTATTGGGCGGTGATACAAGTTTTTGATTCAAGAATACATCGACCTGATTAAACATTGAGTGGAGTAAATTATTAACAGGCCCCACTTTGACTGTAGGGTCGGGTTTTACAGAGTTCGAGCGTATTCGAACACGCATACTTAGCATGGTATGTGCAAGGTCAATGTACTCGTCACCCTGGCCAGGTACCACGAACTCGATAGGTGAATCGTCTGTTAGAGATGAGATCGGTTTGTAGTGTAACCATTGTGTCCCCTCGATGGTAGTTTGAGTCGGCGGTAGTGTAAATAGCTCCAGTTCCGACTTCAAGCACTCACACGAATGAGTGTGTAAGAAAGCCATTTTTTTTCACGAGAAGATATCGGCCACGGTCCTAGGTCGTGACGTTTTTTTCTTCTTCTGTGTTCTTTTCGTCGTCTTTCTACTTGCTCTTTTCACTGTTGTTCTCTTCTTCTTTTTAACACGCCCGACGTGTTTTTTTGATGTCGCGGGTTTCTTTTTTTTTTTTATCGACCCTACGCGTACCGTAGCTGTTGACCGAATGCACAAGTTTGCGAATTTTCGAACGTTTATATCCCGAACCCTGCATGAGGCTATTGAGTTTTTCTTCAGCCTTTCTCTTCAAATTCACGCCCGATTCGCGCAAACGTGATTTAAAGGCCTCTCTAGGATGCATGCCTGTATCTATTATATCGTTTGCTACATTAATTCCCGAGCGTATAGCTTCTTTGCCAACAGTGCGTGCCCCCTGCTTTAGAAGTGGTAAAATTCGGCGAAAAAGACCACCGAGAAAGCTACCGATGCCATGGCCCCTTTGATTCGGCGAGCCTATGTATACCTGACTAATTCCGCCGTAGCCTGTTCTAGCTCCACCCGTCTGTGTATCAAAGTACACATCGTAGTAATCCATTTTCTCTTTCTGTGATGCTGCGGCTAATCTATACGCTTAAACTGCAGCGTCACGGTTAGTGTTCCTCCCTCGAATGGCACCGGTTGCCCAAACTCATCCCTTATATCGATATCTATTGTTTGGAAGCTTGTGCGTAAAAGAGGCACGTAGCGAGGTGGTGAAAAACTTTTGATTTTCACAGAGCCGTAATTATAATTATTATCCGCATCAGAAGGAACGACACGTAACAAGGGTGCGTGCACATCTCCTGTGATGTATGGCTCGCAAATGTCGGTATAAACAAACAACATGTTAGGGATCCCGTTGGTGAGACTGGCCGGTTGCGGTGCAACATACTTAGAACCACTCATCGCCACAATCCCTGTACTATGGGTGAACCCTAAAATTTTACTTAATATCGAAGAAAAGTAGAAAGAATGCTCCAGATTTTTACACGCGGTACAGATACGCTCTACCGAGACATAGCCGTTACGCGTGTATTGAAACGTCAAGTGTCCCATCACGCACGGGATTTCGTTTATTGACTCGAGTAACGCATTTACGCTGCGATATACTCCAGATGGCACGCATGCACGCTCATCTTTGAAATCGATGTCGGCCTTCGCACCGGGTGTCATAATGTTCGTTACCACGCTGACAAAGTTTTTTTCACCTTCAGGCGGTACATGCAAAATAGTCATGGGTATGTGTATCTCGGCTAAAGAAACAGCCCACTTGCCCTGCAGGTTTACGCTTTGCGGAAAACGCGTCGTATACTGCGTGGTCCTGTTTTCAGGATAATACTTCATGCTACTATTGCTAGGTAAAACAACATAGAACTCATCCTTCATCTCGCTCACTTTTTCCTACGGCCTTTTGCGCTCACTTGGACTCTCGATAATTCGGCTTCGTAAAAAATACGGTCAATCTCCTCGTTGTTAAGGTCACGCAAGATGTATACGACAGGTCTGCTACTCAATGATAGGCGGTGTATCTTAAACAGTTCACTGCTCCACCCACTCTCGTATCCTTTTGCAAAGGCCGCCTTTGCACTACTGATACGAACAACGTCACCCACCCTGTATTTAGGAGGTGGCCATCGTTTGGGTTGATTATATCGCTGCAAAAGATTATTTCGCGCTTTGGCCGCTGAAAGAAGCGTCACAGATACGGGCGTCATTTTAGTGCCGCTGTGTAGTGTATGATTATATGCAGAACCTATATTCTGCAAAACATCAATATAGCGTTTTTGGCGAGAGTACGTGAAATACCGCCACATTCTTTCTTTCAGTGTTCGATTGAATCGCTCTACAATGGCGGCTTTTATATCGGGGTTACGTGTCGCGCGAAACTGGATATTATTTTTCTTCAGGAACGCCTGAAAGACGGCGCCCGTAAACTCTCTGCCCTTGTCTGATTGCAGACAAACGGGACATCGCCCATTTGTGCTCTTTAGGGAGAGTATGCGTGTCAGAGCTTTAGCCACTGTCGCAGCAGACTTATCCCGCAAGGGCTCGACCCACGCGTACTTGCTGAGCACATCTATGACCACAAGAAGATAAGCATAACCGTCATTATAACTTTTAAGTGAGCGAAGATCTACAAGATCAGCTTCCCATACATCATCAATGGTCCATACGCTGTAGGACCCACGTGGGAACCGACGCCTCACAGGTCTGTGCTTGGTATAAGCATCCTGAGCTTCAAGCCACTGTGTCGTTTTAGCAGGGGAGATATTTTTTTGCGGCTCACGTGTAACAGCTTTGCAGCAGCTCCGGTGAAAGACGCTTCATGGGAAGGATCAAAGTATACTTTTTCGAGTACTTTCATACTGATAATTTGAGACTAGCCCAGGTCACTCGTCTCCTCTTGCACCTGCCTCCTCCGGAGCCGTTCTGTATGCTGCGGTCGGATTTACTGCTCTCGCTGCCGCTGTAAAACTCAGAATGACCGATATCGCTGATAGCCCCGTCATTTTCATCGGTGGCACTATCACAGCGCGATTGTAATGTTGAATTTGCTCGAGACTCCAGCCAAAGTTCTTCGTTTCCCACAAATTCTCGAGGTGTCTGTATGGATCGCAAAAATTTTGCAAAGACTTTTCGGCCCGCCGGCTTGGCTACTTTTCTCGCGCGCATTGCGTCGTTCACGAGATCAACGATGTTTGAATCCTTGATCGGTTCCCCGCTGGCCGAAACCACACCGGCCGAATCCCAAGAAAAATCTGACGAAGGTGCATCATGCAAACGTCGCAATAAAAGCTTTGCTTTATTGCGAAATTTCAACGGTACACTCTCAATGATAATGGAATCATTCATTCGGGTCGTAGGGATGTCGCTTTTGGTTGGGGTGAATTGCGCACTACCCTCTTTCTTTTCCATAAGAGTATGGTACTGATGTGCTCGTTCCTCATCAGCGAAATGCAAGTACCGTTGCAGTACACTAAAATATGCCAGCCACTTTTCACGCTCATCCGCGTACGCGTTAGATTTCAAAATCTCATTCATCTCCGCATCTAGTCTACTGAGATCCGCCTCGATTATTTTCTCTGCTTGCTTTGCTGACCCCTCGTTATCATTGGTAAAATTATGCGGCCTATGACTACTGAGCTGTAATATGTTTTCCTCAGGTACCAAAACCATTTTTCGGGCATGCTCCATCATCCACGAGCAGCAATCAGATTAGACAACACAGTACCTAGTATAGGGGCAAGTAGAAGGGGTAAAAAACCACCACTTTGAACGACAAACTTCTTCTTACTCTTCCAGCACCCGTTTTTCGAGGCTAAGCGGCGAAGGAGGGGAGCGTGACGGCGCAGTTTTTTCCTCTGACCAGACTTGAGCGGTATATTGCCACGAAGAACGTTCAAAGCACACTCGCAAACGCAGCGTATCATGCGAGGGTCTGCTTTTCGCAAAATGGCGTCGCGCTGTTCTTTGCTGAGATACTGAAGGGCGTTCAATATCGCAATGCTCTTCCTGCTGAGAGACGATCTGTTGCGTGCCATTACAGACGTAGAACTGGCAATTCGCCTCTCGTGTTGCCGCTTTTAAATTTTTTTCGCGGCACGTAAACGAAATGATGAGGGTCATCGGGAAAAATACATGCGCGGAATCGACAATTGTCGGGTGTCGATTGCTTCAAATCTAGTAGCAAATAACCATGAGGCTTAGACGTTGCGTCGTAATAAACCTCTTGCAGAAAGCGCGGGTTCTCAGGACATACCTGTCTCGCCAGGTGCTGTATTTGGGCACGATCGCGAGGATTTTTGAAAATAACGATATAACCTGCGTTCAGAGAGATATCTCTCTGCCCATGACCCTGATGGAATAAGTTCTGCGTGATAAAAATAACACTCAAATTCTTATGATGACTACCCTTGGTGAAGAGATCGAAAACGCTATTGTTCGATGCTTCACGCATCAGATCATCGATAATTAAAAGCTTGGCGCGAGGGTCGTTTGAGTAATCGGTAGACTGGGGTAATCCCTCGCGAAATTCAATAGAGGTACCGTACTCCGCATATGCCGTCTGCCACTCGGAATAATAGAATATTATCCTCGCAAACGGCTCGCTGCTCATACGCGTGATGAACTTTAAATGTTTTTTACAAAATACGTCTTACCGCAACCTGTAGGTCCGCAGACCATTGAAGTCCACGGATGCGTCCACCGCATGTCCATTGTGATGAATGAGAAAAGGTACTTCTGAAGTAGCAACTCTACAGGAGTGGCGTTTCTTTTTACAAATATATTTGCAGCTAAATATATTTTACAATTTCTAATGACGATAGCCGTAAGGCAGCGAACCGTATTCGCCATCACGCCTTCGCTTAACACTCGACGGTTTACACGATTTTGTTTCGGAGCGTGTAACAACATGATGGAGCTCTGTACGTCTAATAGCATCGTAGCGCAACATAATAGGATCCTCTCTGTCCCCAACAATGAAGGACCGTACAGACTGGTAATTTATTAACGCATTGTTTGCAAAATTAAGCGTGATACCCTTAACCTTACGAACTTCGCTCTCCAACCCGTCAGGAGCACGTACTATAAACGCGTAAAATTTTGGCCCACCGGAAATGAAGCTTTTGATATAGCTACCCTCCCCATAATCACTCAACTCATCCGTTAAATCACCCAAGAGCTCGCCTACAGGAGGTTCGTATTCGTTAGGCTGCTGTCTCATTACATAAATAACAGAGTCTGTGTCGCAGTACAAGGCACGCCGATCGAGACGTTCCAGATAGCTGTAAAGCTTTAGACGCGCCTGTGCCGTGGTGTATGCAGCAATTACAGCATTCGCTATATTCGAGGGCATGACAGCCTCATCCGTATTAGTATAGCTTACATACAACGTTTGATTATTTACAGGAAGCATGCCGGTAATTTCGCACCCGGGGTCGGTCAATAATTCCATAAGTTTTCTTCGCGTCGATACCACGACTGTTTGCGGAAGATTCTCGCGTTGGCCGAATTTTCCCCAGAATGAATTTAGACAAAGCTTTGCGACCGAGCGTAACCCGGGGTTTTTGGCTATCGCCTGCCTGTTCAAGCGAACACCCTCAGATCGTTCAAAATGCGCGATATAACGTTCTTGCTGTGTTTCATCGTCTGCGCAGTTTTCAGGCCACCCGCTCGCCTCTTGCTTGATTTTCAAAAATGTATTGATGTATTCGGCGAACAGCCCGCCTGATTGCGCATTACGGTCGAATTGTGTTACTTTGTATTGCCAAATTTCGGCTATGGAGAGTATTGTGTAGCCGCACGAAACAGCTTTACGCAACTCGTCAACTACCCATGTGCCCTCGAACACACGGTCAGCGATATCATCGTGTGTGCACTCCTCCTGATTCATTATCTCGCAGCAGCTACGGCATAAAGAGAACAGCAACCGCTGATGCATACGAATGGGTAATACAGGATGATAAAGATTGCGCGGCGGTAGCACAGTGCATTTGACCAACCCCTCAACGTGCGTTAAATCGTTAGTTCTCCCCGTCAATTCTAAGCACTCTTCAGCAATAAATACTTTTGGATGGCCCACGGGGTATTTACTAAATTTGCAGATATACGGATACAGAGAACAGACATCTACGTAGCGTATACGCTCCCCCTCCCTTGTATCATAGAGTGTTACCATGTTTTCTGTACGCCCGCCGAAGAACGCATCACGAGGGTTCAATGGATCTTTTGCCGTTAGAGGATGATCCCGCACGAGCTCACGAATTTCAGAGTTTGCTTCTACATGACAATCCCACTCGCATTCCCAAATCTCCACCAACTGGTAACCGCTCGAGCGAATTCTCTGTGATATGGCTATGGTTCGTTCTAGACTCTCGTCCATAGACAGGCCATTGCGCTGTTTACGATCTCTATTAAAGATGTAGCATTTGGCGCAGCCGTGCCAATAGCAGCCGTGAAACTGTAATACATGTGCTGTGCCGTTTGTTTCGTAGTAGCCGTCAACTAGTAAATTCTGAGGTAATTTAAACTCGCGTGATCGACCTGCGTGTATAATGGGGTGCCCGAGAGAATGCTCCATTCAGACGAGCCATGAGATTGCTTTTTTCGACTGATTATGAACCCATCTATAGCCACCTAGAGGTATAATACCAATCGTGTTGTCTTTTAGGAAATTTTTACGAAAGACGCGAAAACAGGCTGACGCTATTGTTGTGCTCTCGTCAAAAGGACAGACGCGACCGTTGGCTATAAACATAGAGCGAAAAGCCATGCACGCACGTCGTAATATTGTAACATCGTCCGTGCAATAGCTTACAAGCTCTTTCGAAAAGTCGAACACGTAATTGGCGTCTTTTGACTCCCTGTGCCAGGCTAGAAATTTTTCGCGCTCTGCAGAGCGCATCGTGTCAGCGGGGTAATACTCTATAGGCGGCAGTGGCCCGACATAATTTTGATTTTCCGGCCTGTTGAACAAATGGGGAAAAATACCTTTAGTGATAGAACCTGTGAGGCCGAAGGCTTTAGGTAATGCGCTAAGAGGCATGTGGAAATAATTTAGGCTGTCGAGAAATACCAGTTTTTCAGGGCGCATCGAGATGATCTTTGTACCGTTCATAATTATACACGGTAGTTGAGTCTTTTTTTCCTCGATCAAATAACGCAAAATGAATTGCGCGTCAAAACCCCCGGCATTGTGAGCAATACAGATCGTACGCGAAAAATTATTGACCCGCTGCATAGCAAACTCGACCAGTTGACCCACAGGATGATGACTAAAGACAAACTCATGGGGGCCGCAATGTTCACAAGGCTCATCGATAGAATCACGCGTGCAGCAATGTGTGCAAACGCGCTGCGCTACGCACAGGTTTGGCTCGTGTATAAAGGTACCAGCATCGCCGTGTACATTCGTGCATTGCTGCGTCTCAAAATCATAAAATATGAAAAGAATTTTAGCCGCCTCTTTGTCGCCGCGGATGGGCTTCATGAAGCACGCGTCGTTATTGGAATGGTCTGTTCTACATATTTTGCAAAAGATCACGCCACAAACATGTTTTCTCCTTCTATCCAACGGCCGTAGTGTTTTCAAGCATCCACGGCACCGTTTGAGAGAGGCACAAACACTATTTGATTTTCGTCTTTGGGCCTGCTTAACAACCAGATGGTTTTCAAAGCATTGCCGACCGTAAAATGTGCGAGCGCACATTTCACACTCGAGTGTAGCATTTACGTTGGGATTGCAAGGCGGGGCCGTCATGCAGCGAGGGCACTTCTTTTTGAACATCTATGACTTAGTCAACGATATTGCAAATTACACGAGGAGCAAAAATCGCGGCTTCCGACAGCACCTCGTAAATTTAATATCGGCTGAAAGTGATGCGAGCGCTCGTAATACAATATGTACAGAGTGTGCTGGATGCTACCAAAAGTGTTCAAGGCTTTTTGCGTGCCATCGAACAAAGGCTGGACCCCGCGCCCCAGAGTTAAAAATTCGTAAACCACTACCGCAATACCGTCTTGCGCTAAATAATTTTGAAATAGAGCAACCTCCCGGATACCACAGCCATTCGCGGGTACTGTAACATGAGCGGCGTTCGTTAATTCAAGAGCTGCGTTTCTCTGCAGTGAACCGTTAATCTGTCTCATACGCTGCCAATTTGCATGTAAGTTACCCGAGCGTATTTCACCCCTCTCGACGTAGGCGCGCGCAGCAACCAGCGATCGCGGTAAACACAAATTATCATTATTCCTAATCGTGAGAATAGCTTTTTTTTGCAACACCCTCGTGTGTTAGTTTTTTTCTACCGGAACCTTCGACACCCTGTATAATACTAACTTTTATCGTACATGTATCGGCGATATTTAACAATGCTGCACTTTGGGCAACACTAGCTATTAATTGCCAAATATCGTTAAAAGTGCAGTCTCTGACGAGCCGAAAGGAGAGCCATACGGGACCGTGCGGTAGGTTACTTGAGGCAAACGATATACCTATATAATCGCTAGCTTCGCAGGAGGTTGTTATGTGCGTCAGGAGATCGCGAAACGCTCCTTCAAGCCATTGTAAAATGTGGCAGTCTGGCGGCGGTTGACAAATGCGCACGGTCAGTTCCCGACCGCGGAGCTTGAAACGCTTGAAGTAGCGGCGAGCATCCCCGATGATTTCGATGCGGGTACCGGGCGGCTGCACATCGCCAAAGGGCTCATCGGTAGGGGTCTCGCGCTGGCGTCTAGGTCTTCCGCCGCCATCCTGTACTTCTGTAAAACGGGGTAAGATTGTTTTAAAAAATGTTAACACTAGCGGATAAGGGCGTGCAACCTGATATTATCGTTAATTTTACTACAATGTACCTGCTATTATTGTTAATTTTATCCCCCCATGGGCGTCTACAAGAGCTCTGCATCAGGTATTACGGACGCCGATGCATAACCTGCCATAAAATAGTATTGCTCACTTTTCTTTTTAAATCCCCAGAAATACAAAGAATAAAATAGAGCAATAATTAAGAAGAGGAAATATGAAAATAGATGTGTTGCAAGAAAATAGACGCCCTTTACCTGAGTCAGTGGTAGAATCTAAGAGACGATTTATCCAATTATCGTTGAGCTCAATGATATTCTGTATATTCGCGTCTTCAACCGGGTAGTTCAATCCGAGACCCATAGGATACTCCCACTCTTGATTTTCGCGGTGGTCATATTCCTCAACGGGATTGACCTCCTGCTGAGGGTCACCATTGTCGCCGACATCGTTCCCTTCGTTGTTCGCCGGGTGCAAAGCTGTGTATGTGCCCCCCGCTCTATTAATCATCTGTTCAAAATTATTATGATTATTTTTCTGCTTACCCTCATTACTGCCCGTAAATATCTCGACAGGATTGTACACGCTCGATGTAGGTGATGCATAACCGACGGGTCGGTCGCGCGACCAGTGCTCCTCTATAATGCTACTTCTAGCACTTACAGTTTCATCATCATCGTCAATGCAGTCGTCATTATTTACCTCTCCACTGCTCGCATGGCTCTGTAAATCTAATTATATTTCCGCTCTGTTATCAAATGTTCAAAAATATTTAGTATCATTTTTATTTATCCCTACTTACTCTCATTGCCGCCCGTAAAAATTTCGGATGGTTCGCGTATGCCTGGTGTAGACTCACGCTCCTCGGTATCCGCAAATATATCAGAGGTGCTTGATGGATAGGCAGCCCGCTGTGTTTCTCCTTCATCATCATCGTTTGACACAGGTGAAAGATGCTGATAATCAGGGCGCGCTCTAGCACATTGAAACGCCCTAGCTTCTTCTTCTTCCACGACACGCGCCTCCTCAATAAGCATAGCTTCTTCATCGCTCGACGCATCTAAGAGTCGATAATCTGTGGTCGCACAGATATTGTCACTATGCGTTCCTCACAAGAAGACGTCTTACATTACAGGGTGACCCAAAGCCAACGATAATATTGCAAATACTGCTGAAAATGTCATTATTATTTTTTACAAAATGTATTAAGTGACAAAAATTAGCCCTGAATATGTAGCTGCTGATTGTTATCGGTAGTACGATGTTTTATTAATAGGCAGATAAAAGTCGGCCCGAAAAAATAACAGCATCTGCAATATTCGCGATGCTTTTTGGGACATCCTGTATATTAGGTACAGCTTACCGTTTATCTCGCTAACGAGCTTTCGGATACACGGCACGTTCACAAGATTTCTACGCTGTAACTCTTCGAATGCACATGTAAGAACTCGGTAGCCCTTTAACATTCCTCTGTTGTAAGCCGTAACGATGGACCGGAGCGGTGACCACCATAGCACATATTTCAAGCGTTTCAACAAAGAGGTTTCCGGTAAATAGCGTAACTCACTGCACCAATTATCATTGCACCTTCGTCGAAGCTGACTGCTTTGAATTTTTGATACCCGTAAAAGATCTAAAATAGATGCGCGAAGGTAACGGCCGGCCATTATCGCGGTAAAGAAATGTACTGTTAGCTGGTTGAATCACGACTGATAGTTGCTTCAATTTTGCGAGTACCAATGATATTGTGAATCATGTATACACGTACATCACAGTATGTGCAAATGATACGCATTTTGAAAATCTTGAGATTTCTCGGGGGTCGCTATGTAAGACGATATTTCGCAGCAGCAGCAGCAGTTTTGCTGAGCTGCGAAAATCGAGAACGAGCTCATCATACCTTCTCCATCGACTCGTTATGACCATTATAAAGTATCGGCGCATAATATTCATTTTTAAAAGCGTGACATTTTCAAGGGCCCTACGCGTATCTGTATTTCGCCGTGCTTCCTTATAAATGTTATAGTTTTAGGGTAAATTACATTGTGCATATGAATAGAGCACGAGCGGCCATATATATGTGTGTGTGTGTGTGTGTGTGTAGCTCGCAAACGTGCGAAGATGAAATATAGCTATAGCGGTAGAGAGAAGAAGAAGAATATATATATATATATGTCGCATGCCCATAGAGTAAAGCTATACGCGTAGCTCGCGCGTGGGCGGCGATGAAATATAGTTATAGTGGTAGAGTGCGAAGAAGAATATATATATATATACACATATATACTGCTCAACCACGGAGTAAAGGTGGTACGGTATATATATATATATATATATATATATATATATGCCGCGCGCCCATAGAGTAAAGCTATACGCGTAGCTCGCGCGTGGGCGGCGATGAAATATAGTTATAGCGGCAGAGCGCGAAGAAGAATATATATATAGCTCGTTCTCTCTTCGCTTGCGCTGTAGGCCGCATGCTCACATATACACGGCTCAACGTTGTTGTGCCTGTGGTCAACAGCTTGCACTGCTGCCCGCACACACAGAGGCCTCGTCGCTGTACCTGTGATCGGTATAGCTATAATAGAAAAGATATATAACGTGCTCCGCTGCGTGAAGACAGCATAGTATAGCTATATATTCTTTCTCACTTCAGTTGCGCTGCAAATATATATTCTTTCTCTCTTTAGATGCGCGCTCGCACTCCTCTCTCTCATGCCTCTCTTTCTATATCATTTTCTTTTTAATGCACGCGGTGTATAGAAAGATGCTTCAGCAAAAATGTGGCTATGTGTAATTCTGTCACAAGATGCTCATCTTTCTTCATTCGAGACGCAGCCACCGTCGTTAACGTAAGTACGATTTTTCACCGTGTAATAGCCGTGAAATATTTTTTAAAAGAATAAAATAATTTATATGCCTCCGTCTGTTTTCAGAATGGAGGAGTATTATTTTGAAAATGACAACCTCGTCGTGTACGACATCGCGGCCGAGCGAGAATTTATTCTGGTGAGTTGTATTTGTTCTTATTTAATAAATAGGAAAAATAGTATAAGTGTATATATTTTATATATATATATATATATATATATATATTATATATTATATATATTATATATTATATATATATATATATATATATATATATATATATATATATATATATACAGTGAAAAAAGACAGTGCGACGCTTAGCGCGAAAGAACTCTCTCTCTTTATATCTATACCTTATGACCGTGCAACGCCAGCACGCGTCGCACGGCGAGAGAGTATATATATATGAGTTCTTTCGCGCTAAACGTCTGTCTGTCTTTTTTCGCTTTATATATATATATATACAGTGAAAAAGACAGCGCGACGTTTAGCGCGAAAGAACTCTCTCTCTTTATATCTATACCTTATGACCGTGCAACGCCGGCACACGTCGCACGGCGAGAGAGTATATATATATATATATATATATATATATATATATATATATATGAGTTCTTTCGCGCTAAACGCCTGTCTGTCTTTTTTCGCTTTATATATATATATATATATATATACAGCGAAAAAGACAGCGCGACGCTTATCGCGAATGAACTCTCTCTCTTTATATCTATACCTTATGACCGTGCAACGCCGGCACGCGTCGCACGGCGAGAGAGTTGGTTATATAGTAGGAAAGATATATATATATATATATATATATATTGTTACGTCCCAGGTTTGTGCTTTTGACTAAGACACAGGGTGTAACCTCGTTTTAACGAGTGATAATGATTGCTCCCTTTTTGGGCCCGTGGGCACGGGCCGGGGATCGGAGCACTCTGTGCCGGCGACCTTCTATTGAATTTTGGACGTTTAATAACAAACTCCACTTACCTTTTCGCTGTCTATTGTCGAATAGATTGTGGTTCTCCTTTATATTCCCCGGAGCGTCGACGGGCCGCCTTCCGTCGTTGGGTCGTGGTCGCCCTGATCGCGGCTTCGGAGGTGTGCTGTCGCGCAGGTTGGGGAATCGTCGGAAATGAACTTCACTCCGTCAGGTTTTTAGGTTTTAACAATTAAACTTGTATTTACGATTAGTGTTAAGTTCACAATAAAATTTGGGTTTGACGATCGAAAGTGCCGGGTCTCCCTTTGAGGGGACTCCGGAGAGAGAGAGAGACTAGAAGAGTTCTCTAGAGCCGCGCACGAAAGACTCTTCGTCGTTTTATATTTGTTTTACGTTTTAATTCTGAAAGGACTTCCAACCCAAGTCTCCTAAGAGACTTGAGTTGGAGGAAGCTCCAACGTTGTCGTGAGCCCGCGAATCTAAGACTGACTGTCAGGGACTCTTGGTCCCTTTTTGATTGTTCATTTGCGGGTGGGGCAAATCGCTGATGTCGTGGAATTATCTTTACTAACGCGTTCCCACAGGCGCGATCTTGCTGACGCTCTTTACTCAGAAGACCTCCGCTGCCCGGGACTTCGGTAACGCATACCTCCGATAGCCCGGGTCTCTGGTAGCCCGCGAGTCTCGCGATAGCGATACATAGCGTTTACACTGGGTTGAGCCAGGACGTGACACCTCCCCGTTTTAGACGGATGCAGTGCCGAGGCTCTGCATGCGAGAGGCGTAAAGCCGCGCTGAGAGTTCTGGATCGACTCCCGTCAGGCTGCTTGTTGATTTCGCTAGTGGAAGTTCGGGGTGAATAATCCGAGGTGCAGGCGCCGGTGACGTTGACTCGACGTAGATTTCTTCCAGCTGTTGAGTTGGTTGTTCGTCCTTTTCGCTTTTCCCCTTTCTTTTATGTGCTAGGGCGAGAAGGAGGCCAGTCAATGAACTCCATATGGCTCCGAGAAGATGTACACTCCACCCGTACAATGCGTGAAGGGCATATCCATGAATGCATGTATCCGTGACGAATTTGAGGGTTATTAGTATCACGAGGACGCCGACGAGGCCACCACTAGCTGATCCGAACGTCATGAAACCATTCCAGAACTTTGCTGCAGCGTTGTCGGCTATGTGGTTGAGCGTTTCTTCGTCGAGCAATCCACGTATTGATACCGTGCCAGGCGGGATCCGATAACCAATGGTTTTCCGCGCGATATTGTTAAGTAGCGCTGGTTTCTCGGCCGAAAGCATTATTCGTTCACGTAACTCGTTAATGTCCGTTTCGGAGTAAATGCCGCTTCGAGCGAGGTTCCCAAATACGTACAATGTTCGACATCCGGCCGATCCCGCGAATTCCTAACCAGGTCTGGTAATTTTTCCTGCCTGGTGGCCCGCGTGGACTCGGACCTTTTCCTGGATCTTGATTGAGAAGCTCACGCCACTAAGGTCACCGTCGGAACGGTGAGCTCCAAATCCTCTCCAGTTGGGTTAAACACTATTTGCACATTTTTATTTTTAATTTCTGTCCGAATTTTATCTCCGTGTTTTATTTTAAATGTTCCGTGTCAGAGGTTCGAGGGACACGGTCGTCTGTCGATTCAGAGGCACATTGCTTAATCGCAGCGACTCGTTGTCAGATATTTCGATACTTGCACGTTCATTTCATTTCACTTGATAAACTTCGCTTTTTTATTGGCACATTGATTAATTTTTATTTCTGTCCGAAAGTTATGAAGGTGAACCTTTTTTTTCGCCATTTTGCACTTGATTTGTCACTGCAGTTTATAATGCGAAGTTCTTTTATTCGCTCACTATGTTTTGACACCTTTTCGCAATCGATTTTTTTTTTGTGACGCCCTTGTGACCTCCGATCGATGAGTCTTGGCATTCTTCATTGATGGCTCTTCTTTCATCTTCGGGGGGGAACGCGTTCTTAATTACTAACATTTACATAATTGACCATAACGTTCCGAGATGTTTCTGTCGACTCGTTTAGGTCTTCCCTTTTTTTTTCGCGACAATGGCACGTAAGTGGTTGTATATGTTCGATTCTAAGCAGCGATCTTATTTTTGACATTATTTCGTCTACATCGATTAGGTTTGATTTTACCGCGTCTATGCTTTGGTCGTGCGCACGACATTCGACACATGGCCGATCCCGCGAATCTCTATTCAGGTCTAGTAATTTTTACTTGCCTGCTGGCCCGCGTGGATTCTGACCCCCCTTTTTTCTGGGTTTGGATTGTGGAGCTCAAAAGACTCTAAAGTCACCATCGGAACGGCGAATTCCACATCCTCTCCAGTTGTGTTGACTGCTATCATATACGCTACAGCCTTTTTGTTACTCGTGCGGTTTCGCCTATAAATATTGCCTTGCTAATTTTTCAGCGCAGGATATATCCCCTTTTAAGATCGACATTTTTTTGTTTACGCTAACGTAATAGACGCTACTTAATCTACCTGGTATTATTATCGCATTTTTATTCATTTTAACATAAGAAACAATTTTTCAATAACCAAATTTTTATTCGGTTTTATTGTTTGGTTTTATTTTATTTTCATAACATATTTTTCTTTTTCATTAACCAAAATTTCGATTTGGTTTTGGTTAATTTGATTTTATTTTCATATAACATCTTTTTTCTTTTTCGATAACCAAAAATTTTTATTTGGTTTTGGTTGATTTTATTTTATCTTGTAAAACTATTTTTATTTTCCAATAACCAAAATTTTGATTTGGTTTTGGTTGCTTTGATTTTGTTTTCATAAGTGAAATGATTTTTCAATGACCAAATTTTCATTTGGTTTTATTGTTAACCAACATTTTTATTTTGTTCTGGTTGACTTTACTATATTTTCGTAAAATCATTTTTTTTTTCTTTTCAATGACCAAAATTTCGATTTTTTTTTTGGTTTATTTTATTTTATTTTAATATTTTCATAAAACTATTTTTCTTTTTCATTAACCAAAATTTCGATTTAGTTTTGGTTAATTTGATTTTATTTTCATAAAACATTTTTTTCTTCCAATAGCCAAAATTTCATTTGGTTTTGGTTGATATTATTTTATTTTGTAAAACTATTTTTCTTTTTCATTAACCAAAATTTCGTTTTGGTTTTGGTTAATTTGATTTGATTTTAATATAAGAAATAATTTTTCAATAACCAATTTTCTGTTTGGTTTTATTGTTTGAATTCATTTTATTTTCATAAAACATTTTTTTCTTCCAATAGCCAAAATTTCATTTGGTTTTGGTTGATGTTATTTTATTTTCGTAAAACTATTTTTCCTTTTCATTAACCAAAATTTCGATTTGGTTTTGGTTAATTTGATTTTGTTTTCATATAACATTTTTTCCTTTTCCAATAGCCAAAAATGTTATTCGATTTTGTTTGATTTGATTTTGTTTTTATAAAACATTTTTTTTTTCCAATAACCAACATTTTGATTCGGTTTTGGTTGATTTAATTTTATTTTAATATACCAAACAATTTTTCAATAACCAAATGTCTATTTGGTTTTATTGTTTGATTTGATTGTATTTTCATGAAACATTATTTTTTTTTTCAATAACCAAAATTTCGCTTTGGTTTTGTTTGACTTGATTTTGTTTTTATAAAACATTTTTTTCCTTTTCCAATAACCAACATTTTCATTCGGTTTTCGTTGATTTCATTTTATTTTAATATACGAAACAATTTTTCAATAACCAATTTTTTATTTGGTTTTATTGTTTGATTTAATAAACAATGTTTCAATAACCAAACTTTTATTTGGTATTGTTTGATTTGATTTTATTTTCGTAAAACTATTTTTCTTTTTCATCAACCAAAATTTTTATTTTGTTCTGGTTGACTTTACAATATTTTCGTAAAACCATTTTTTTTCTTTTCAATGACCAAACTTTTATTTGGTATTGTTTGATTTTATTTTATTTTCTCAAAACTATTTTTCTTTTTCATTAACCAAAATTTCGATTTGGTTTTGTTTGATTTGATTTTGTTTTTATAAAACATTTTTTTTTTCAATAACCACTTTTTGATTCGGTTTTGGTTGATTTAATTTTATTTTAATATACCAAACAATTTTTCAATAACCAAATTTCTATTTGGTTTTATTGTTTGATTTGATTGTATTTTCATGAAACATTATATTTTTTTTTTTTTATAACCAAAATTTCGCTTTGGTTTTGTTTGATTTGATTTTGTTTTTATAAAACATTTTTCCCTTTCCAATAACCAACATTTTCATTCGGTTTTCGTTGATTTCATTTTATTTTAATATACGAAACAATTTTTCAATAACCAAATTTTTATTTGGTTTTATTGTTTGATTTAATAAACAATGTTTCAATAACCAAACTTTTATTCGGTATTGTTTGATTTGATTTGATTTTCGTAAAACTATTTTTCTTTTTCATCAACCAAAATTTTTATTTTGTTCTGGTTGACTTTACTATATTTTCGTAAAACCATTTTTTCTCTTTTCAATAACCAAACTTTTATTTGGTATTGTTTGATTTTATTTTATTTTTTCAAAACTATTTTTCTTTTTCATTAACCAAAATTTCGATTTGGTTTTGTTTGATTTGATTTTGTTTTTATAAAACATTTTTTTCAATAACCACTTTTTGATTCGGTTTTGGTTGATTTAATTTTATTTTAATATACCAAACAATTTTTCAGTAACCAAATTTCTATTTGGTTTTATTGTTTGATTTGATTGTATTTTCATGAAACATTTTTTTTTCAATAACCAAAATTTCGATTTGGTTTTGTTTGATTTTATTTTGTTTTTATAAAACATTTTTTTCCTTTCCCAATAACACAAAAATTTTATTTGATTTTGTTTTCATAGAACATTTCTTTTTCTTTTTCAATAACCAAATTTTTACTCGTTTTTGTTTGATTTGATCTCAAAACAACAGGGAGAACAATCTTCTGATTTGTTCCATTGACCCCTTTTTTTGTTTTGATTTTATTATTTTGTTTCAAAACAGCAATGAGAACAATCTTCTGATTTGTCTTATTGTTTATTTCTGTTTTGATTTTATTTGTTTTGTTTTCAAAACAGCAATGAGGACAATCTTCTGATTTGTCCTATTGTTTTATTTCTGTTTTGTTTTTATTTTGTTTTGTTTTCAAAACAGCAATGAGGACAATCTTCTGATTTGTCTTATTGTTTATTTCTGTTTTGCTTTTATTTTATTTTTTCCAAAACGGCAATGAGGACAATCTCCTGATTTGCCCTATTGTTTATTTCTGTTTTGATTTTATTTGTTTTGTTTTCAAAACAGCAATGAGGACAATCTTCTGATATGTCCTATTGTTTATTTCTGTTTCGATCTTATTTGTTTTTCAAAACAACAATGAGAACAATCTTTTGATTTGGTCCATTGTTTATTTTTGTTTTGATTTTATTTATTTTGTTTTCAAAACAGCAATGAGGACAATCTTCTGATTTGTCCTATTTTTTATTTCTGTTTTGCTTTTATTTTTTTTTTTTTTTTTTTTTTTTTTTCAAAACAGCAATGAGGACAATCTCCTGATTTGCCCTATTGTTTATTTCTGTTTTGATTTTATTTGTTTTGTTTTCAAAACAGCAATGAGGACAATCTTCTGATTTGTCCTATTGTTTATTTCTGTTTTGCTTTTATTTTATTTTTTTCAAAACACCAATGAGGACAATCTCCTGATTTGCCCTATTGTTTATTTCTGTTTTGATTTTATTTGTTTTGTTTTTAAAACAGCAATGAGGGCAATCTTCTGATTTGTCCTATTGTTTATTTCTGTTTCGATCTTATTTGTTTTTCAAAACAACAATGAGAACAATCTTTTGATTTGGTCCATTGTTTATTTTTGTTTTGATTTTATTTATTTTGTTTTCAAAACAGCAATGAGGACAATCTTCTGATTTGTCCTATTTTTTATTTCTGTTTTGCTTTTATTTATTTTTTTTTCAAAACAGCAATGAGGACAATCTCCTGATTTGCCCTATTGTTTATTTCTGTTTTGATTTTATTTGTTTTGTTTTCAAAACAGCAATGAGGACAATCTTCTGATTTGTCCTATTGTTTATTTCTGTTTTGCTTTTATTTTATTTTTTTTCAAAACACCAATGAGGACAATCTCCTGATTTGCCCTATTGTTTATTTCTGTTTTGATTTTATTTGTTTTGTTTTTAAAACAGCAATGAGGGCAATCTTCTGATTTGTCCTATTGTTTATTTCTGTTTCGATCTTATTTGTTTTTCAAAACAACAATGAGAACAATCTTTTGATTTGGTCCATTGTTTATTTTTGTTTTGATTTTATTTATTTTGTTTTCAAAACAGCAATGAGGACGATCTTCTGATTTGTCCTATTGTTTATTTCTGTTTTGATTTTATTTGTTTTGTTTTCAAAACAGCAATGAAGACAATCCTTGGATTTGTCTTATTGTTTATTTCTGTTTTGTTTTATTTTATTTTGTTTTCAAAACAGCAATGAGGACAATCCTCTGATTTGTCCTATTGTTTATTTCTGTTTTGATTTTATTTGTTTTGTTTTCAAAACAGCAATGAGGGCAATCTTCTGATTTGTCCTATTGTTTTATTTCTGTTTTGCTTTTATTTTATTTTTATTTTTTCAAAACAGCAATGAGGACAATCTCCTGATTTGCCCTATTGTTTATTTCTGTTTTGATTTTATTTATTTTGTTTTCAAAACAGCAATGAGGACGATCTTCTGATTTGCCTTATTGTTTATTTCTGTTTTGATTTTATTTGTTTTGTTTTCAAAACAGCAATGAGGACAATCTTCTGATTTGTCCTATTGTTTTATTTCTGTTTTGTTTTATTTTATTTTGTTTTTAAAACAGCAATGAGGACAATCTTCTGATTTGTCCTATTATTTATTTCTGTTTTGATTTTATTTGTTTTGTTTTCAAAACAGCAATGAGGACAATCCTTGGATTTGTCTTATTGTTTATTTCTGTTTTGTTTTATTTTATTTTGTTTTCAAAACAGCAATGAGGACAATCTTCTGATTTGTCCTATTGTTTATTTCTGTTTTGTTTTTATTTTATTTTGTTTTCAAAACAGCAATGAGGACAATCCCCTGATTTGCCCTATTGTTTTATTTCTGTTTTGATTTTATTTATTTTGACCGCGTGTTTTATTAGCATTTACCTTTAAACACGCGTTTTACAAAATTTATTTTGAATAATAAATTTTTATCTTTAAATACGCGTTTAATAAATTTTTATTTTTAATACGCGTTTTAATAAATTTAACTTTTCACTTATACGCGTTTTATAAAATTTTATTTTGAATATGCGTTCAATCAAATTTATTTTTGAATACGCGTTGAATAAAATTTTATCTTAAAATACGCGTTTAATAAAATTTTACTTTTAAATACGTGTTGAATAAAATTTTATCTTTAAATACGCGTTTAATAAAATTTTATTTTTGAATACGCGTTCAATAAAATTTATTTTTGAATACGCGTTGAATAAAATTTTATTTTTAAATACGCGTTCAGTAAAATTTGATTTTTGAATACGCGTTTAATGAAATTTATTTTTGAATACGCGTTGAATAAAATTTTATTTTTAAATACGCGTTTTATAAAATTTCGTTTTAAACACGGGTTTTATTAAGTTTTATCTTTAACCACGCGATTTAACGAATTTTATTTTAAAATACGCGTTGTATAAAATTTTCGTTTACAAATACGCGTTTTATAAAATTTCGTTTTTAAACACAGGTTTTATTAAATTTTATTTTTAACCTCGCGATTTAACGAATTTTATTTTAAAATGCGCGTTGAATTAAATTTTTATTTTTAAATACGCGTTGTATATAAAATTTTATTTTATAAATACGCCTTTTATAAAATTTCGTTTTTAAACACGGGTTTTATTAAGTTTTATTTTTAACCACGCGATTTAACGAATTTTATTTTAAAATATGCGTTGTATAAAATTTTCGTTTACAAATACGCGTTTTATAAAATTTCGTTTTTAAACACAGGTTTTATTAAATTTTATTTTTAACCTCGCGATTTAACGAATTTTATTTTAAAATACGCGCTTTATTAAATTTTTATTTTTTAAATACGCGTTGTATAAAATTTTCGTTTACGAATACGCGTTTTATAAAATTTCGTTTTTAAACACAGGTTTTATTAAATTTTATTTTTAACCTCGCGATTTAACGAATTTTATTTTAAAATACGCGCTTTATTAAATTTTTATTTTTAAACACGCGTTTTAGTAAATTTTTTTTTTTAAATACGCGTTGTATAAAATTTTATTTTATAAATACGCGTTTTATAAAATTTCGTTTTTGAACACAGGTTTTATTAAGTTTTATTTTTAACCACGCGATTTAACGAATTTTATTTTAAAATACGCGTTTTATTACATTTTTATTTTTAAACACGCGTTTAATAAAAATTATTTTTAAGTGCGCGTTTTAATAAATTTTATTTTTAAATGCGCGTTTTAATGATTTTATATTAAAACACGCGTTTTATCACTTTTATTAAATTTTATTTTGAACACTTGTTAAAACACAAAAACCCACTTTTTGGAGAAGAAGAGAGACAACAATTTCGAAGTTTGTGACCTTTATTAGTCGAATACATTTTTGTTTTTGTTCTTCGATTAATTTTATAAAATGTCGCCAGACAGACAGATCCCACCGCTGTCACCAAAAATGTTACGTCCCAGGTTTGTGCTTTTGACTAAGACACAGGGTGTAACCTCGTTTTAACGAGTGATAATGATTGCCCCCTTTTTGGGCCCGTGGGCACGGGCCGGGGATCGGAGCACTCTGTGCCGGCGACCTTCTATTGAATTTTGGACGTTTAATAACAAACTCCACTTACCTTTTCGCTGTCTATTGTCGAATAGATTGTGGTTCTCCTTTATATTCCCCGGAGCGTCGACGGGCCGCCTTCCGTCGTTGGGTCGTGGTCGCCCTGATCGCGGCTTCGGAGGTGTGCTGTCGCGCAGGTTGGGGAATCGTCGGAAATGAACTTCACTCCGTCAGGTTTTTAGGTTTTAACAATTAAACTTGTATTTACGATTAGTGTTAAGTTCACAATAAAATTTGGGTTTGACGATCGAAAGTGCCGGGTCTCCCTTTGAGGGGACTCCGGAGAGAGAGAGAGACTAGAAGAGTTCTCTAGAGCCGCGCACGAAAGACTCTTCGTCGTTTTATATTTGTTTTACGTTTTAATTCTGAAAGGACTTCCAACCCAAGTCTCCTAAGAGACTTGAGTTGGAGGAAGCTCCAACGTTGTCGTGAGCCCGCGAATCTAAGACTGACTGTCAGGGACTCTTGGTCCCTTTTTGATTGTTCATTTGCGGGTGGGGCAAATCGCTGATGTCGTGGAATTATCTTTACTAACGCGTTCCCACAGGCGCGATCTTGCTGACGCTCTTTACTCAGAAGACCTCCGCTGCCCGGGACTTCGGTAACGCATACCTCCGATAGCCCGGGTCTCTGGTAGCCCGCGAGTCTCGCGATAGCGATACATAGCGTTTACACTGGGTTGAGCCAGGACGTGACAATATATATATATATATATATATATATATGCAGACACGCGGCGCGTGGTGAGTGTGTGTGTGTGTGTGGTGTGTGTGTGTGTGTGTGTGTGTGTGTGTGTGTGTGTGTGTGTGTGTGTGTGTCTTAACGCTATTATATACATATATGTACACCCTCTCTTTCCTACTATATAGACGACTCTCTCTCTCTCTCACCGTACGTATCTGCATTGCGCGGCCATAAAGTATAGGTATACTTCCTGCCCCCCGCTCATATATGCAGCATTATATATAGAGAGAGAGAGTCCTTTCGCGCTAAACACAGCGCGGTCTTCCCTCTCTCTCTCTCTCTCTCTCTCTCTCTTTGATATTTAAAAATAATGTTTTTCAAATTTATTTACAGGCGTCGCGGCCTCGTCGGAGCGGGGCCCAGCGGAGACGGTTTTGCTCGTGGCGGCAAAATTTTGTCGCCCACGCCGTCGGGGTGAGGAGACGGCGCTGTAAGCTCCGGGCAGCCGTCGACACCCTCTGGGCCGACGATGCCGACTCACAGGAAATGATGGAGTGGGGCTGGGAACCAGCCGACATTTTGGGGCTGTGTCGTTTATTTTACGACGACGTAGCCCCTGAAGAGGGCTGGTGGCTCAGTCGTGTACGGCTGTGGTGGCTACCGGCCCTCTTCCCCAGCGCAAACACCGCAGCGCCTTGGTTATAAATTAACGGCATGTTTTGAAAATAAAAAAAATTCCATCGTATTGTGAGATTTTTTTTTTTCACTTCGAAATGCCCATAGCCTCTGTGCCAAGGCGTTTGCTGACTCCGCAGAAGAGGCGACACACGCACGTAAGTATCCTCTTTCCTCTTCTCAATCGTAGCGGGCCACTATGGCGAGCCACCACAATTTCCCCCACTTCTACATCCACCTCGGCTACCCCCACCACGGGCCGAGGAGTGGGGATAGGAGTGGGGATAGGAGTGGGGGTCGCCATAGTGGCCCCCTTACTACTTATATACAGAGTGACAATTTGGGGATGGCCACCTATTTTTAAATCAATTTGGGCGGCCATTTTGAATCAGTTGAGGTGCGCTTTTAGAATAGTTTTTCGGGAACTTTTCGAAAAAAAATATAGGGCTCATGTGAAAAAAATAAATTTCATGGAAAACAAGAAAAAAGATTTAAAAAAAAATAAAAACGGCATTCCGCGCCGACCGAAGCGAAGTCGATTCGATTTTGAACACGGGAGATTCGAATAGAAGTCGTTCGAAAAATGTTATGACTGAGAAAAACAATCCCAAAATTTCGAAAACGAACGATAGTTCAAACGTTGAGTTTGACTTCCGTAGTATCTCAGGAACGGCGGAACCTGCGAACGGATTCAGCGGAGTGAGTAGGCGCTGGAGCTTCTGCTGCTGTGTTCGCGTCAGGGCTGTCATGGGGCCACAAACGTCACCGAGAAACGTCAAGCCGCAGCTGACGTTTCGAGAAGCCAAAATATGCTGACAAAGAGTCACCGTAACAAACAATTTTTCGACTTTTATTCATTTTTTCAACTTCAAAATTGTTTTTTTTAGCAATAATGCGTAATTTATTTATTCACAGACATCAATTACCAAGAACATTTTTCAAAAACAATTTTCGAAATAAAAATTCAAATAAAAAAAAATCCGAATTTTTAGGGTAGTTAAAAAAAACTGTTTTTTGTGTTTGTTAAGAAAGTGTATTTCAACGATTGGAGCTGCAAAAAAATTAAAAGTTCAAGATTCGTGTGAATAGAATCAGCCAACCGTAGAGGGGTATATCAACTTTTTAAAATTATTTTTTAAATTGATATTGAAAAAAAGGTGATTGACTGGTAAAAAAAATCGACCAAATTTTGTTCGACAAGAGGAGATTATCGTTCACGCGTGAATTTTTTTTTTTAATTTTTAAATTTTTTTTATTTAATTTTTTTTTAAATTGCGAAATTTTTTAAAAAAATTTTCATGGAAATTGATGTCTTTGAATAGAAAAATTACGCATTATTGCTAAAAAACCATTATGAAGTTGAAAAAATGAATAAAAATTGAAAAATCGCTTGTTGCGGTGATTTTTGACACAAACGATCAATTTAATCTTCAGGGCATTAAGAAGAAAAAAAAAAATCGCAGCGCTTTGCAACTTGCAGGGTTTTTTGGGGACACTTCGAGGTTAAAAAATTACCCTTATACCAAATTTTCCAAACATCCTTAAATTCGCAAATTTTCAACTTTTTTTCAGTCAACATCATAAATTCGAAAAAAAAATTTTTATCCACAGTCACTAATTGCATATCGTAGAGAATGTTTTGCAGTTCCCAGAAAATCGGAAACGAATTCGGGCCAGTAATATCGGGAATGTTCGCTCGAGGCCCCGAGTACCATTCCGAGCACCGATTTTATCTTTGTTAAATAAACAATACTCCTACCGTCGTTCTCGCAGCGTCGTCAGACTTTTCGACCCATTCTGACCGGAAGTAGGATAAAATCGGAGCCGAATTCGGGGCAGTAATATCGGGAACGTACGAAAGAGGCCCCGAGAACCATTCCGAGCTACGATTTTATCTTTGTTGAATAAACAATGCTCTTACCGTCGTTCTCGCACCATCGCCAGACTTCTCGACCCATTCTGACCGGAAGTAAGATAAAATCGGAGACGATTTCGGGGCAGTAATATCGGGAATGTTCGCTCGAGGCCCCGAGAACCATTCCGAGTACCGATTTTATCTTTGTTAAATAAACAATTCTCCTACCGTCGTTCTCGCAGCATCGTCAGACTTGTCGACCCATTCTGACCGGAAGTAAGATAAAATCGGAGACGATTTCGGGGCAGTAATATCGGGAATGTTCGCTCGAGGCACCGAGAATCATTCCGAGCACCGATTTTATCTTTGTTAAATAAACAATGCTCCGACCGTCGTTCTCGCTGCATAGTCAGACTTCTCGACCCATTCTGACCGGAAGTAAGATAAAATCGGAGACGACGTCGGGGCAGTAACATCGGTAATGTTCGCTCGAGGCCCTGAGAACTATTCCGAGCACCGATTTTATCTTTGTTCAATAAACAATTCTCCTACCGTCGTTCGCGCAGCATCGTCAGACTTCTTGCCCCATTTTGACCGGAAGTAAGATAAAATCGGAGACGAATTCGGGCCAGTAATATCGGGAAAGTTCGCTCGAGGACCCGAGAACCATCCCGAGCACCGATTTTATCTTTGTTAAATAAACAATACTCCTACCGTCGTTCTCGCAGCATTGTCAGACTTTTCGACCTATTCTGACCGGAAGTAAGATAAAATCGGAGACGAATTCGGGGCAGTATTATCGGGAATGTTCGCTCGAGGCCCCGAGAACCATTCCGAGCTACGATTTTATCTTTGTTGAATAAACAATGCTCCTACCGTCGTTCTCGCACCATCGCCAGACTTCTCGACCCATTCTGACCGGAAGTAAGATAAAATCGGAGACGACTTCGGGGCAGTAACATCGGTAATGTCCGCTCGAGGCCCGGAGAACCATTCCGAGCACCGATTTTATCTTTGTTAAATAAACAATGCTCCTACCGTCGTTCTCGCAGCATCGTCAGACTTCTCGACCGATTCTGACCGGAAGTAAGATGAAATCGGAGACGATTTCGGGGCAGTAATATCGGGAATGTTCGTTCGAGGCAGCGAGAACCCCTCCGAGCACCGATTTTATCTTTGTTAAATAAAAAATACTCCTACCGTCGTTCTCACAGCATCGTCAGACTTTTCGACCCATTCTGACCGGAAGTAAGATAAAATCGGAGATGAATTCGGGGCAGTATTATCGGGAATGTTCGCTCGAGGCCCCGAGAACCATTGGGAGCACCGATTTTATCTTTGTTAAATAAACAATGCTCCTACCGTCGTTCTCGCACCATCGTCAGAATGCTCGACCCATTCTGACCGGAAGTAAGATAAAATCGGAGACAATTTCGGGGCAGTAATATCGGGAACGAACGATCGAGGCCCCGAAAACTATTCCGAGCACCGATTTTATCTTTGTTAAATAAACAATACTCCAATCGTCGTTCGCGCTGCATCTTTAGACTTCTCGCCCCATTCTGAGCGAAAGTAAGATAAAATCGGAGACGAATTCGGGGCAGTATTATCGGGAATGTTCGCTCGGGGCCCCGAGAACCATTACGAGCACCGATTTTATCTTTGTTAAATAAACAATACTCCGACCGTCGTTCTCGCACCATCGCCAGATTTCTCGATCCATTCTGATCGGAAGTAAGATAAAATCGGAGACGACTTCGGGGCACTAACATCGGTAATGTTCGCTCGAGGCACCGAGAATCATTCCGAGCACCGATTTTATCTTTGTTAAATAAACAATGCTCCGACCGTCGTTCTCGCTGCATAGTCAGACTTCTCGACCCATTCTGACCGGAAGTAAGATAAAATCGGAGACGACGTCGGGGCAGTAACATCGGTAATGTTCGCTCGAGGCCCTGAGAACTATTCCGAGCACCGATTTTATCTTTGTTAAATAAACAATTCTCCTACCGTCGTTCGCGCAGCATCGTCAGACTTCTTGCCCCATTTTGACCGGAAGTAAGATAAAATCGGAGACGAATTCGGGCCAGTAATATCGGGAAAGTTCGCTCGAGGACCCGAGAACCATCCCGAGCACCGATTTTATCTTTGTTAAATAAACAATACTCCTACCGTCGTTCTCGCACCATCGTCAGACTTCTTGACCCATTCTGACCGGAAGTAAGATAAAATCGGAGACGATTCCGGGGCAGTAATATCGGGAACGTACGATCGTGGCCCCGAGAACCATTCCGATCTACGATTTTATCTTTCTTCAATAAACAATGCCCCTACCGTCGTTCTCGCACCATTGTTAGAATGCTCGACCTATTCTGACAGGAAGTAAGATAAAATCGGAGACGATTTCGGGGCAGTAATATCGGGAATTTCCGATCGAGCCCCCGAAAACTATTCCGAGCACCGATATTTGTTATATTTGATATATTTGTTAAATAAACAATGCTCCAGATCTGAAAACTAGACACTTGAAGCTACAATTTCCTTTTTGTTTATTTTCTGTTCGGCCATTTTTCTCCGAGTTATCCCTTGTTGAAAATCAGCCAAAAATTTGGAATTTTTTTAATATTCCTTAATTTGTGCGAGTAGTGCATCTATTATGTCTAGTTTAGGAAATCTCGGTTTTCCAACAACCTTAGTACGCAACTTTAGTCCTATATAACAATCTTCCAACACGCGAGCAGCAAAACCATGATCACCGCACTTTCGCTCGACCATCTCCTCAAGAGCACGGCCTTCACTACCTTGAAGTGCTCGAATTTGCAACTTTATTACGAAAAAACTGACTGCTCAATATAGCCAAAATTTTCAAAGCGGTGCATAACGTATTCGTCAACACCGAATACAAATTTCTGGCCGGAAAGATGGATTCTTCTTAACCCTCCACGGTCGCTCTAAGTCACTGAAGACCACAGCGAACATTCACGTGGACGTTTTCCCTCAGACAGCTCTATTTACATTGTAAAAATACTAAGTTTTGGGCTTTAATACACATTGATTAACATTGTACAAGCATTGAGGCGGACTGCATGTGCAGCCGGATCGCGCGTAAAAGTTACCCCCTCTCTAGTCTCTTACGCGCCCATCACCCAATCATGGTAGCGCGTGTCCATGAGCGAGCGACGCTCGGATATCTTCGGAAAGAGCTGAGCACGGTTGAAATTTCCCGACCGCGCCTTCGGCAGCTACACCAACACATCGACGCTGAGCACGTTCATGTGCGGCCAAGCCGAAACGAAGGCTTCGAGGGAAAAAGCAATCTGAGCGCGACTCGCGCGTTACATCACCCGACAGCACGCGCGAGGCTTTTAGATGATTTGAATGCTTGTTTAGCTCTTGATTCTCTGCCTTATTAGTTATACAAAACATTATATCGCGCACTCTGATCGCTTATTTTTTTAGTTTGTACGTTAATTTAAATATAATAATAAATCTAAATCACAACTTATTTATCTTATATGAAATTGTTTACGCTTTACTCACACCCGTCCTTATGCCAAATAAATTATAATTTATAAAAGTAAGCGGAAATATATTTATATTCGTATTATTATATTAATTCTCATACTTTCATCAAGCGATAAAGCATTATCCCCAAAAAGAAGCCAATCATCCATCCGGCCGCGAATCGTAAGAACCAGAAAGTGCACATATTCTACAAGCGATGAGATGGTCCCGTTAGTGGCGTTCCTGGCTTTGGTCCGCAGGGGCCCGTAGTGCAAATTTTTCATAATTTCTCATATTTTAGTCATATTTGAGATTTTCGGAGAAAAAATGATTTAAAACAGATTCAATTTCTGGCCTATTTCCCAAAAACACATTTTTTCATTGAAAATTCATGATTTCTCATTTTTTCGCCGGAAATTTCTCTTTTTCCTATGACCTGAGTGAACGGCTGCGGAGATATTCGGAGTGAAGCTGAAGGTGTCCTTTAAAAGAATCTTAGATTGTAAGATCATTCTTCTTCAAAGTACTGCATGTGATTTTGAAAAGCACGAGAATCTCGAAAAACCGGCATTTTCAAAATAACGTGCCGGGTACAATTTTTTTTTTCAAAATACAAAATAAAAAAAGCAAAATGAAGCTTGCTTTGTCCTCGTCAAAACCCCGTTTGGTAAGTTGGCGTACATTTTTTCCCGCCGAGATATTCGATTTTTGGTCCAGATAGAAAATTTGCAGAGTGCCTAATACTTTTGGCCAAGGCTGTATTTATTTCAACGTACACGTAGGATGTTTAAAATTTTGTTGTCTACTTTTTCTTTTCTTCGATGGATATCAACATCCTCACGATCTTCAGTGCCGCTGACATTCCGGGCGGATAAAACCCTGTCAACTAGCACACATTTTTTTTCTCATTTCTTTCTTAGTAGTAGAGCTGTAGCGGTTCTGCTTCACTTTTGGGGGGAGGGTCAAGTGGGCGAGGGTCAAGGGGGGGTCAAGGGGGGAGGGCCAAGTGGGGGAGGGTCAAGTGGGGGAGGGAAATGGGACAGGGGGTCAAGGGGGGGGGTCAAGGGGGGAGGGTTCAGGTGGCGGTGTCCAGGTGGCGGTGTCCAGGTGGCGGTGTCCAGGTGGCGGTCCAGGTGGCGGTGTCCGGGGGGGGGGGATTCCCACGGTTCTTCGAACGTGTTCAAACCTGTTTTCCTCGATTGGGGGGGGGGGGGAGGTCGCCGGGCGCGTGTGACGTCATAGAGGGGCTTCTGTCGAGGGCCATGTGGTCCGTGAAGCGCTTGGCGGGAGGGGGAAGCCGGCATCGATGAGTGTTTTGTGTGTGTGTGTGTGTGTGTTGGACGCGAGTGACGTCACAGAGTGGCCTCTGTGGAGGGCCATGTGGTCCTTGGAGCGACTGGTGGGGACGCCGTCTCAAAGCTCGCCGACACTCGAGACAGGTCCTGACAGGTTTCTCGGGAAAACTATAATCTTTAGGGATCAAAGGGACCGTGGACCACTTGAGCGCAGCTCTTGTCGAGGCCTCCATTCCGAAATATAACGTCAAGATGTTCGCATGTGCGAGTATGTACGCAGTGCATCCGGCCAAGCACCCCCTGGACTTGACCAAAAACGAGCTCGAACAGGTTCCAAAGGTCTTGCTCCTAAAATATTGGGGTAAATATATTGGCTGATTGTGGGATCGTTTGCCAGAACATCATCGGAATGACAGTGAAGTGATATCATATCTTCCATGCTTGGAGCACTATAATACACCACAGATGAAAGATCACATCGATGGCCCCCCACCTCAACGTCGGGAGTGTAAAAAATGCTGTGAAAATTCTCCACGTATTGGGTTCTTCGAACGTGTTTGAACCTGTTTTTCGGGAGCGTGAAAAATGTCTGGGGAAAATTCTCCACGGTTCTTCGAACGTGTTCGAACCTGTTTTTCACGATTGGAAAAGAGGGGAGAGGCTTGAAAATATGAGTGGGAGGCATACGAGGGAGATTATATTTCTGTGGACCAAGCTTAGACTGCACTATTCCACTGCACCATCAACATCTAAAAGAACTTTGAAAGTGCGTGGAAAATGGATCTCTCGAGTATCAACAAAGTCGGCCGGATGGCGGAATTCCTCCCAACGAAGAAGCTGTCAGAACTCCCCGTTAAGTCGGAACGACTAATCTCCGACATAAGGGCAGTACAAACCAAATTTGGGAAACGCTACATCGTGGACATCGCGGATGAGTTCTCTGTCTTCTTACCGGCGCGACTTGTGAAGGCCTTCGACCAAGATCCGACAATGTTCGAGAGTATGCTGCAAGTGGCACGCGATGGTCGGCTCTGCATGCAGTATATTGGTGGAAAATACAACAGTGTCGAGTTCCGTCGTCTCTGAACATGGTGGATGGGAAAAAATTCATTGGAACACCATCGCCAAACAGCTGTCCGCATCATCGAGAGTATGCTGCAACTGGTCAACTCAGTGGTTGGGAACTACAACAGCGTTCCATCGTCTCCAAGCGTGGAGACAAAATTGGGCACCACCGTTCGCATGATTTTTTTTTCAAAGTGCTGACTATGTAAAAATGTATATGTTAAAATGGAATTGTAAATGATGGATGTTTTCGTCGTAAAATAAAGAATACAAATGACATTTTCATCTAGATGTGTTTTATTGATTAAAAAAAATCCCTCTCTCGTGCTTCGTATACGCTCAACCAGCTTTTCACCGATTTTACATTCTCATGGGCGCAGTTTGTGTTGAAGGGATGATGGGGGGCATTTGGAGTTAGTGATTTTGGGCAGCGATGGACAGTCCAGAGTCTCCAAGTCGATGACGTTTGTCGCGGGATCCGTGAATCTTGATAGCCATGCGCATTTTTCGAATCCATTCGCATAGATGGTAGTAGCTCCATGCAACAGTTCTCGAATTGTCTTTTTAGCTGCTTCGTATGGTATGGCATTATGATCCCATCGAATTCCATGGAAATTGCGTTCCAGCCACTTGTTTGTCATTTTGTACTTGGCCGGTAAAGAGTCCCATGCAAATGGTGCGTCGAAGACGAGTGTCAGCGGTTCAGCATTCTTCTCCTGGACTTTGACGATGGGGATCTCCTTCAGGACCAATTCGTTGACGGGTCTCTTAAAGCCCTGCAGGTCGACGATAAGCTCCATGTTGACTGAAGTGGATGTCCATTGGCATGATTTTATACAATTTTTTTAACTCCGCCACTGATTGGATTATACTCTTCGTGAGACGGTGCAGAGACTTCCGAAGACATTCATAAGACGTTCGAAGACATTCAAGAGACGTTAGAAAACATTCATAAGGCGTTTGAAGACATGCGTGAGTGGTTCAAAGAGTTTCAAAAGACTTTCGACGACGTCATGAGACGTTTGAAGGTGTTCGTGAGGCCTTCAAGAGACTTTCGAAAGCTTTTAAAGACATTCATGAGAGGGTCGAAGACATTCAAGAGATCTTTGACAATATTCACAATACGTTTGAAGACATCGATGAGCAGTTCGACGACGTTTTAAAGACTTTCAAAGACATTCACGAGGGGTTCGAAGACGTTCAAGAGAATTGCGACGACATTCATAATACGTTTGAAGACATTCATGAGGGGTTCGAAGACCCTTAAGAGAGACTTTCGAAGACATTCACGATGCGTTCGAAGACGTTCAAGAGACTTTCAGAGACATTCGTGCGAGGTGCGGAGACGTTCAGAGGCTTTCGAAGACATTCAAGAGATCTTTGGCAATATTCATAATACGTTTGAAGACATCGATGAGGGGTTCGACGACGTTTTAGAGACAAAGACATTCACCAAGGGTTTGAAGACGTTCAAGGGACTTTCAACAACATTCATAATACGTTTGAAGACATTCATGAGGGGTTCGAAGACGCTTAAGAGAGACTTTCAAAGACATTCACGAGAGGTTCGGAGACGTTTAAAAGACTTTCGACGACACTCATAATACGTTTGAAGACGTTCAAGAGACTTTCGAATACGTTCAAGAGACTTTCAGGGACATTCGTGAGAGATGCGGAGACGTTCAGAGACTTTCGAAGACATTCAAGAGATCTTTGACAATATTCATAATACGTTTGAAGACATCGATGAGGAGTTCGACGACGTTTTAGAGACTCAAAGATATTCACGAAGAGTTTGAAGACGTTCAAGAGACTTTCAACGACATTCGTGATACTTTTGAAGACATTCATGAGGGGTTCGAAGACCCTCAAGAGAGACTTTCAAAGACATTCACGGGGGGGTTCGAAGACGTTTAAAAGACATTCAACGACACTCATAATACGTTTGAAGACGTTCAAGAGAATTTCAACGACATTTATAATATGTTTCAAGACAGTCATGAGGGGTTCGAAGACGCTTGAGAGACTGTCAAAGACATTCACTATGCGTTGGAAGACGTTCAAGAAATTTTCAACAACATTCATAATACGTTTGAAGACATTCATGAGGGGTTCGAAGGCGCTTAAGAGAGACTTTCAAAGAAATTCACGAAGGGTTCGGAGACGTTTAAAACACGTTCGACGACACTCATAATACGTTTGAAGACGTTCAAGAGACGTTCGAATACGTTCAAGAGACTTTCAGAGACATTCGTGGGAGGTGTGGAGACGTTCAGAGAGTTTCGAAGACATTCAAGAGATGTTTGACAATTTTCATAATACATTTGAAGACATCGATGAGGGGTTCGAAGACGCTTGAGAGACTTTCAAAGACATTCACGATGCATTCGAAGACGTTCAAGAGACTTTCGACGACATTCGTGATACGTTGAAGACATTCATGAGGAGTTCGAAGAGGCTTAAGCGAGACTTTAAAAAATATTCACGAGGGGTTCGAAGACGTTCAAAAGACTTTCGACGACACTCATAATACGTTTGAAGACATTTATGAGGGGTTCGAGACGCTTGAGAGACTTTCAAAGACATTCACGAGAGGTGCGAAGACGTTCAGGGACATTCGAAGACATTCAAGAGATCTTTGACAATATTCATAATACGTTTGAAGACATCGACGAGCAGTTCGACGCCGTTTTAGAGACTTTCAGAGACATTCACGAGGGGTTTGAAGACGTTCAGAGACTTTCGAAGACATTCAAGAGATCTTTGACAATATTCATAATACGTTTGGAGACATCGATGAGGGGTTCGAGGACGCTTGAGAGACTTTCAAAGGCATTCACGAGAGTTTCGAAGACGTTCAAGAGACTTTCGACGACATTCATGATACGTTTGAAGACATTCATGAGGGGATTCGAAAACGCTTAACAGAGACTTCCAAAGACAATCACGAGGGGTTCGAAGACGTTCAAGATCCTTTAGACAACATTTATAATACGATTGGAGACATTCATGAGGAGTTCGAAGACCCCCTGGACTTTCAAAGACATTGACGAGGGGTTCGAAGACGTGAGGTGCGAAGCGAGACTTTCACAGACATTCACGAGGGGTTTGAAGACGTTCAAAATACTTTCGAATATGTTCTAAAGACTTTCCACGACATTCATAATACGTTTGAACACATTCATGAAGGGTTCGGAGACGCTTAAGATACTTTCAAAGACATTCACGAGGCGTTTGAAGACGTTCAAGAAACGTTCGAATACATTCAAGAGACTTTTGACGACATTCATAATACGTTTGAAGACGCTTAAGAGACTTTCAAAGACATTCACGAGAGGTGCGAAGACATTCAGAGAGACTTTCGAAGACATTCAAGAGATCTTTGACCATGTTCATAATACGTTTGAACACATCGATGAGGGGTTCAACGGCGTTTCAGAGACTTTCAAAGACATTCACGAGAGGCTCCAAAACGTTCAACAGACATTCGACGACATTCATAATCTTTTTTTCAGACATTCATGAGGGGTTCGCAGACGCTGGAGAGACTTTCAAAGACATTCGCGAGAGGGTGAATCACTTTTTGGCATGAATGTTTCGGCGAATTCCAAACAAACCCAAACAATGCCAGCAAAACTCAAACATCATGAAAGTCTTCGATGACGTTTGAGATAATACGACTTTCGACGACATCCATAAACTAAAGACTTTCATGACGTTTGAGTTTTGCTGGCACTGTTTGGGTTTGTTTGGAATTCGCCCAAACATTCATGCCAAAAAGTGATTCACCCTCCCGCGAATGTCTTTGAAAGTCTCTCCAGCGTCTGCGAACCCCTCATGAATGTCTGAAAAAACGATTATGAATGTCGTCGAATGTCTGTTGAACGTTTTGGAGCCCCTCGTGAATGTCTTTGAAAGTCTCTGAAACGCCGTTGAACCCCTCATCGATGTGTTCAAACGTATTATGAACATGGTCAAAGATCTCTTGAATGTCTTCGAAAGTCTCTCTGAATGTCTTCGCACCTCTCGTGAATGTCTTTGAAAGTCTCTTAAGCGTCTTCAAACGTATTATGAATGTCGTCAAAAGTCTCTTGAATGTATTCGAACGTTTCTTGAACGTCTTCAAACGCCTCGTGAATGTCTTTGAAAGTATCTTAAGCGTCTCCGAACCCCTCATGAATGTGTTCAAACGTATTATGAATGTCGTGGAAAGTCTTTAGAACATATTCGAAAGTATTTTGAACGTCTTCAAACCCCTCGTGAATGTCTGTGAAAGTCTCGCTTCGCACCTCACGTCTTCGAACCCCTCGTCAATGTCTTTGAAAGTCTCTCGTAAGCGTCTTCGAACTCCTCATGAATGTCTCCAATCGTATTATAAATGTTGTCTAAAGGATCTTGAACGTCTTCGAACGCCTCGTGAATGTCTTTGGAAGTCTCTGTTAAGCGTTTTCGAATCCCCTCATGAATGTCTTCAAACGTATCATGAATGTCGTCGAAAGTCTCTTGAACGTCTTCGAAACTCTCGTGAATGCCTTTGAAAGTCTCTCAAGCGTCCTCGAACCCCTCATCGATGTCTCCAAACGTATTATGAATATTGTCAAAGATCTCTTGAATGTCTTCGAAAGTCTCTGAACGTCTTCAAACCCCTCGTGAATGTCTCTGAAAGTCTCTAAAACGGCGTCGAACTGCTCATCGATGTCTTCAAACGTATTATGAATATTGTCAAAGATCTCTTGAATGTCTTCGAAGGTCCCTGAACGTCTTCGCACCTCTCGTGAATGTCTTTGAAAGTCTCTCAAGCGTCTCGAACCCCTCATAAATGTCTTTAAACGTATTATGAGTGTCGTCGAAAGTCTTTTGAACGTCTTCGAACCCCTCGTGAATATTTTTTAAAGTCTCGCTTAAGCCTCTTCGAACTCCTCATGAATGTCTTCAACGTATCACGAATGTCGTCGAAAGTCTCTTGAACGTCTTCGAATGCATCGTGAATGTCTTTGAAAGTCTCTCAAGCGTCTTCGAACCCCTCATCGATGTCTTCAAATGTATTATGAAAATTGTCAAACATCTCTTGAATGTCTTCGAAACTCTCTGAACGTCTCCACACCTCCCACGAATGTCTCTGAAAGTCTCTTGAACGTATTCGAACGTCTCTTGAACGTCTTCAAACGTATTATGAGTGTCGTCGAACGTGTTTTAAACGTCTCCGAACCCTTCGTGAATTTCTTTGAAAGTCTCTCTTAAGCGCCTTCGAACCCCTCATGAATGTCTTCAAACGTATTATGAATGTTGTTGAAAATTTCTTGAACGTCTTCGAACGCATAGTGAATGTCTTTGACAGTCTCTCAAGCGTCTTCGAACCCCTCATGAATGTCTTGAAACATATTATAAATGTCGTTGAAATTCTCTTGAACGTCTTCAAACGTATTATGAGTGTCGTTGAATGTCTTTTAAACGTCTTCGAACCCCCCCGTGAATGTCTTTGAAAGTCTCTCTTAAGGGTCTTCGAACCCCTCATGAATGTCTTCAAAAGTATCACGAATGTCGTTGAAAGTCTCTTGAACGTCTTCAAACCCTTCGTGAATATCTTTGAGTCTCTAAAACGTCGTCGAACTCCTCATCGATGTCTTCAAACGTATTATGAATATTGTCAAAGATCTCTTGAATGTCTTCGAAAGTCTCTGAACGTCTCCGCATCTCTCACGAATGTCCCTGAAAGTCTCTTGAACGTATTCGAAAGTCTCTTGAACGTTTTCAAACGTATTATGAGTGTCGTCGAAAGTCTTTTAAACGTCTCCGAACCTCTCGTGAATGTCTTTGAAAGTCTCTCTTAAGCGTCTTCGAACCCCTCATGAATGTCTTCAAACGTATTATGAATGTCGTTGAAAGTCTCTTGAACGTCTTCAAACCCTTGGTGAATGTCTTTGTCTCTAAAACGTCGTCGAACCCCTCATCGATGTCTTCAAACGTATTATGAATATTGCCAAAGATCTCTTGAATGTCTTCGAAAGCCTCTGAACGTCTCCGCACCTCTCACGAATGTCTCTGAAAGTCTCTTGAACGTCTTCGAACGCATCGTGAATGTCTTCGAAAGTCTCTCTTAAGGGTCTTCGAACCCCTCATGAATGTCTCCAACCGTATCACAAATGTCGTTGGAAGTCTCTTGAATGTCTTCAAACCCTTCGTGAATATCTTTGAGTCTCTAAAACGTCGTCGAACCCCTCATCGATGTCTTCAAACGTATTATGAATATTGTCAAAGATCTCTTGAATGTCTTCGAAAGCCTCTGAACGTCTCCGCACCTCTCATGAATGTCTCTGAAAGTCTCTTGAACGTATTGGAAAGTCTCTTCAACGTCTTCAAACGTATTATGAGTGTCGTCGAAAGTCTTTTAAACGTCTCCGAACCTCTCGTGAATGTCTTTGAAAGTCTCTCTTAAGCGTCTTCGAACCCCTCATGAATGTCTTCAAACGTATTATGAATGTCGCTGAAATTCTCTTTAACGTCTTCGAACCCCTCGTGAATGTCTTCGAAAGTCTCTCAAGCGTCTCCGAACCTCTCGTGAATGTCTTTGACAGTCTCTCTTAAGCGTCTTCGACCCCCTCATGAATGTCTTCAAACGTATTATGAATGTCGTTGAAATTCTCTTGAACGTCTTCGAACGCCTCGTGAATGTCTTTGAGTCTCTAAATCGTCGTCGAACCCCTCATCGATGTCTTCAATCGTATTATTGGATATTGTCAAAGATCTCTTGAATGCCTTCGAAAGCCTCTGAACGTCTCCGCACCTCTCACGAATGTCTCTGAAAGTCTCTTGAACGTATTCGAAAGTCTCTTGAACGTCTTCACACGTATTATGAGTGTCGTCGAAAGTCTCTTGAACGTCTTCGAAACTCTCGTGAATGCCTTTGAAAGTCTCTCAAGCGTCCTCGAACCCCTCATCGATGTCTCCAAACGTATTATGAATATTGTCAAAGATCTCTTGAATGTCTTCGAAAGTCTCTGAACGTCTTCAAACCCCTCGTGAATGTCTCTGAAAGTCTCTAAAACGGCGTCGAACTGCTCATCGATGTCTTCAAACGTATTATGAATATTGTCAAAGATCTCTTGAATGTCTTCGAAGGTCCCTGAACGTCTTCGCACCTCTCGTGAATGTCTTTGAAAGTCTCTCAAGCGTCTCGAACCCCTCATAAATGTCTTCAAACGTATTATGAGTGTCGTCGAAAGTCTTTTGAACGTCTTCGAACCCCTCGTGAATCTTTTTTAAAGTCTCGCTTAAGCCTCTTCGAACTCCTCATGAATGTCTTCAACGTATCACGAATGTCGTCGAAAGTCTCTTGAACGTCTTCGAATGCATCGTGAATGTCTTTGAAAGTCTCTCAAGCGTCTTCGAACCCCTCATCGATGTCTTCAAATGTATTATGAAAATTGTCAAACATCTCTTGAATGTCTTCGAACCTCTCTGAACGTCTCCACACCTCCCACGAATGTCTCTGAAAGTCTCTTGAACGTATTCGAACGTCTCTTGAACGTCTTCAAACGTATTATGAGTGTCGTCGAACGTGTTTTAAACGTCTCCGAACCCTTCGTGAATTTCTTTGAAAGTCTCTCTTAAGCGCCTTCGAACCCCTCATGAATGTCTTCAAACGTATTATGAATGTTGTTGAAAATTTCTTGAACGTCTTCGAACGCATAGTGAATGTCTTTGACAGTCTCTCAAGCGTCTTCGAACCCCTCATGAATGTCTTGAAACATATTATAAATGTCGTTGAAATTCTCTTGAACGTCTTAAAACGTATTATGAGTGTCATTGAATGTCTTTTAAACGTCTTCGAACCCCCCCGTGAATGTCTTTGAAAGTCTCTCTTAAGGGTCTTCGAACCCCTCATGAATGTCTTCAAAAGTATCACGAATGTCGTTGAAAGTCTCTTGAACGTCTTCAAACCCTTCGTGAATATCTTTGAGTCTCTGAAACGTCGTCGAACTCCTCATCGATGTCTTCAAACGTATTATGAATATTGTCAAAGATCTCTTGAATGTCTTCGAAAGTCTCTGAACGTCTCCGCATCTCTCACGAATGTCCCTGAAAGTCTCTTGAACGTATTCGAAAGTCTCTTGAACGTTTTCAAACGTATTATGAGTGTCGTCGAAAGTCTTTTAAACGTCTCCGAACCTCTCGTGAATGTCTTGTAAAGTCTCTCTTAAGCGTCTTCGAACCCCTCATGAATGTCTTCAAACGTATTATGAATGTCGTTGAAAGTCTCTTGAACGTCTTCAAACCCTTGGTGAATGTCTTTGTCTCTAAAACGTCGTCGAACCCCTCATCGATGTCTTCAAACGTATTATGAATATTGCCAAAGATCTCTTGAATGTCTTCGAAAGCCTCTGAACGTATCCGCACCTCTCACGAATGTCTCTGAAAGTCTCTTGAACGTCTTCGAACGCATCGTGAATGTCTTCGAAAGTCTCTCTTAAGGGTCTTCGAACCCCTCATGAATGTCTTCAACCGTATCACAAATGTCGTTGGAAGTCTCTTGAATGTCTTCAAACCCTTCGTGAATATCTTTGAGTCTCTAAAACGTCGTCGAACCCCTCATCGATGTCTTCAAACGTATTATGAATATTGTCAAAGATCTCTTGAATGTCTTCGAAAGCCTCTGAACGTCTCCGCACCTCTCACGAATGTCTCTGAAAGTCTCTTGAACGTATTGGAAAGTCTCTTCAACGTCTTCAAACGTATTATGAGTGTCGTCGAAAGTCTTTTAAACGTCTCCGAACCTCTCGTGAATGTCTTTGAAAGTCTCTCTTAAGCGTCTTCGAACCCCTCATGAATGTCTTCAAACGTATTATGAATGTCGCTGAAATTCTCTTTAACGTCTTCGAACCCCTCGTGAATGTCTTCGAAAGTCTCTCAAGCGTCTCCGAACCTCTCGTGAATGTCTTTGACAGTCTCTCTTAAGCGTCTTCGACCCCCTCATGAATGTCTTCAAACGTATTATGAATGTCGTTGAAATTCTCTTGAACGTCTTCGAACGCCTCGTGAATGTCTTTGAGTCTCTAAATCGTCGTCGAACCCCTCATCGATGTCTTCAATCGTATTATTGGATATTGTCAAAGATCTCTTGAATGTCTTCGAAAGCCTCTGAACGTCTCCGCACCTCTCACGAATGTCTCTGAAAGTCTCTTGAACGTATTCGAAAGTCTCTTGAACGTCTTCAAACGTATTATGAGTGTCGTCGAAAGTCTTTTAAACGTCTCCGAACCTCTCGTGAATGTCTTTGAAAGTCTCTCTTAAGCGCCTTCGAACCCCTCATGAATGTCTTCAAACGTATTATGAATGTCGCTGAAATTCTCTTTAACGTCTTCGAACGCCTCGTGAATGTCTTCGAAAGTCTCTCAAGCGTCTCCGAACCTCTCGTGAATGTCTTTGACAGTCTCTCTTAAGCGTCTTCGACCCCCTCATGAATGTCTTCAAACGTATTATGAATGTCGTTGAAATTCTCTTTAACGTCTTCGAACGCCTCGTGAATGTCTTTGAAAGTCTCTCAAGCGTTTTCGAACCCCTCATGAATGTCTTGAACCGTATTATGAATGTCATTGAAATTCTCTTAAACGTCTTCGAACGCCTCGTGAATGTCTTTAAAAGTCTCTCAAGCGTCTTGCAACCTCTCATGAATGTCTTCAAACGTATCACGAATGTCGTTGAATGTCTCTAAAACGTCATCGAACCTCTCATCGATGTCTTCAAACGTATTATGAATATTGCCAACGATCTCTTACATGTCTTCGAAAGTCTCTGAACGTCTTCGCACCTCTCGCAAATGTCTCCGAAAGTCTCTTGAACGTCTTCGAAACCCTCGTGAATGCCTTTGAAAATCTCTGAACGTCTTCGCACCTCTCGCGAATGTCTTTGAAAGTCTCTTGAACATCTTCGAAACCCTCGTGAATGCCTTTGAAAATCTCTGAACGTCTTCGCACCTCTCGCGAATGTCTTTGAAAGTCTCTTGAACATCTTCAAACGTATTATGAGTGTCGTCGAAAGTCTTTCAAACGTCTTCAAACCCCTCGTGAATGTCTTTGAAAGTCTCTCTTAAGCGTCTCCGAACCCCTCATGAATGTCTTCAAACGTATTATGAATGTCGTCGCAATTCTCTTGAACGTCTTCGAACCCCTCGTGAATGTCTTTGAAAGTCTCTAAGACGTCGTCGAACTGCTCATCGATGTCTTCAAACGTATTGTGAATATTGTCAAAGATCTCTTGAATGTCTTCGACCCTCTCATGAATGTCTTTAAAAGCTTTCGAAAGTCTCTTGAAGGCCTCACGAACACCTTCAAACGTCTCATGACGTCGTAGAAAGTCTTTTGAAACTCTTTGAACCACTCACGCATGTCTTCAAACGCCTTATGAATGTTTTCTAACGTCTCTTGAATGTTTTCGAACGTCTTATGAATGTCTTCGGAAGTCTCTGCACCGTCTCACGAAGAGTATAATCCAATCAATGGCGGAGTTAAAAAAATTGTATAAAATCATGCAATGGACATCCACTTCAGTCAACATGGAGCTTATCGTCGACCTGCAGGGCTTTAAGAGACCCGTCAACGAATTGGTCCTGAAGGAGATCCCCATCGTCAAAGTCCAGGAGAAGAATGCTGAACGCTGACACTCGTCTTCGACGCACCTATTTGCATGGGACTCTTTACCGGCCAAGTACAAAAGACAAACAAGTGGCTGGAACGCAATTTCCATGGAATTCGATGGGATCATAATGCCATACCATACGAAGCAGCTAAAAAGACAATTCGAGAACTGTTGCATGGAGCTACTACCATCTATGCGAATGGATTCGAAAATGCGCATGGCTATCAAGATTCACGGATCCCGCGACAAACGTCATCGACTTGGAGACTCTGGACTGTCCATCGCTGCCCAAAATCACTAACTCCAAATGCCCCCCATCATCCCTTCAACACAAACTGCGCCCATGAGAATGTAAATCGGTGAAAAGCTGGTGAGCGTATACGAAGCACGAGAGAGGGATTTATTTTTAATCAATAAAACACATCTAGATGAAAATGTCATTTGTATCTTTATTTTACGACGAAAACATCCATCATTTACAATTCCATTTTAACATATACATTTTACATAGTCACACTTTGAAAAAAAAATCATGCGAACGGTGGTGCCCAATTTTGGTCTCCACGCTTGGAGACGATGGAACGCTGTTGTAGGTTCCCAACCACTGAGTTGACCAGTTGCAGCATACTCTCGATGATGCGGACAGCTGTTTGGCGATGGTGTTCCAATGAATTTTTTTCCCATCCACCATGTTCAGAGACGACGGAACTCGACACTGTTGTATTTTCCACCAATATACTGCATGCAGAGCCGACCATCGCGTGTCTCTCTCTGTCTCTCTCTCTCTCTGTCTCTCTCTCTCTCTGTCTCTCTCTCTCTCTCTGTCTCTCTCTCTCTGTCTCTCTCTCTCTGTCTCTCTCTCTCTGTCTCTCTCTCTGTCTCTCTCTCTCTCTCTCTCTCTCTCTCTCTGTCTCCCTCTCTCTCTCTCTCTCTCTGTCTCTCTCTCTCTCTCTCTCTCTCTCTCTCTCTGTCTCTCTCTCTCTCTGTCTCTCTCTCTCTCTGTCTCTCTCTCTCTCTGTCTCTCTCTCTCTCTCTGTCTCTCTCTCTCTCTGTCTCTCTCTCTCTCGCTCTCTCTCTCTCTCTCTCTCTCTCTCTCTCTCTCTCTCTCTCTCTCTCTCTCTCTCTCTCTCTCTGTCTCTCTCTCTCTGTCTCTCTCTCTCTGTCTCTCTCTCCTCTCTCTGTCTCTCTCTCTCTCTGTCTCTCTCTCTCTCTGTCTCTCTCTCTCTCTCTGTCTCTCTCTCTCTCTGTCTCTCTCCTCTCTCTGTCTCTCTCTCTCTCTGTCTCTCTCTCTCTGTCTCTCTCTCTCTGTCTCTCTCTCTCTCTCTGTCACTCTCTCTCTCTGTCTCTCTCTCT